>CM049375.1:160000-322500 GCA_026937815.1 Etheostoma perlongum | reverse complement strand
TTACTTTTTTACAGTAGTATAATACCTTACTGTATCTTAGTTTTACAGTAGTATAATACCTTACTGTTACTTAGTTTTACAGTAGTATAATACCTTACTGTTACTTAGTTTTACAGTAGTATAATACCTTACTGTTACTTAGTTTTACAGTAGTATAATACCTTACTGTTACTTAGTTTTACAGTAGTATAATACCTTACTGTTACTGTTTTACTTAGTTTTACACTTAGTTTTTATAATACCTTACTGTTACTTAGTTTTGCCAGTAGTATAATACCTTACTGTTACTTAGTTTTACAGTAGTATAATACCTTACTGTTACTTAGTTTTACAGTAGTATAATACCTTACTGTTACTTAGTTTTACAGTAGTATAATACCTTACTGTTACTTAGTTTTACAGTAGTATTTACTGTTACTTAGTTTTACAGTAGTATAATACCTTACTGTATCTTAGTTTTACAGTAGTATATACCTTACTGTTACTTAGTTTTACAGTAGTATATCTTAGTTTTACCTTACTGTACTTAGTTTTAGTAGTATAATACCTTACTGTTACTTAGTTTTACAGTAGTATAATACCTTACTGTTACTTAGTTTTACAGTAGTATAATACCTTACTGTTACTTAGTTTTACAGTAGTATAATACCTTACTGTATCTTAGTTTTACAGTAGTATAATACCTTACTGTTACTTAGTTTTACAGTAGTATAATACTTAGTTTTACTTAGTTACCTTAGTTTAGTTTTACAGTAGTATAATACCTTACTGTTCTTAGTTTTACAGTAGTATAGTTTTACAGTAGAATAATACCTTACTGTACTTAGTTTTACAGTAGTATAATACCTTACTGTTACTTAGTTTTACAGTAGTATAATACCTTACTGTTACTTGTTACTTAGTTTACTGTTACTTAGTTTTACAGTAGTATAATACCTTACTGTTACTTAGTTTTACAGTAGTATACCTTACTGTTACTTAGTTTTACAGTAGTATAATACCTTACTGTATCTTAGTTTTACAGTAGTATAATACCTTACTGTATCTTAGTTTTACAGTAGTATAATACCTTACTGTTACTTAGTTTTACAGTAGTATAATACCTTACTGTATCTTAGTTTTACAGTAGTATAATACCTTACTGTTACTTAGTTTTACAGTAGTATAATACCTTACTGTTACTTAGTTTTACAGCAGTATAGTTTTACAGTAGAATAGTACCTTACTGTATCTTAGTTTTACAGTAGTATAATACCTTACTGTTACTTAGTTTTACAGTAGTATAATACCTTACTGTTACTTAGTTTTACAGTAGTATAATACCTTACTGTTACTTAGTTTTACAGTAGTATAATACCTTACTGTATCTTAGTTTTACAGTAGTATAATACCTTACTGTATCTTAGTTTTACAGTAGTATAATACCTTACTGTATCTTAGTTTTACAGTAGTATAATACCTTACTGTTACTTAGTTTTACAGTAGTATAATACCTTACTGTATGTTGGTTTGTTAGTTTCTATCAGCAGTTGGTGTGAACAGACCCAAGAGTTTACGTCATTTACGACATTTGTTTGTCCCGCAGCCTCCCACTCTGTCCTCCACTCTATCTCTCACCATCCACCACATACACACACATTGGAAAATCTGAGCCGGTCTGAAAACGGGACGATACATAAACTGGGATTTGGGAGAAACCGTGCTTGATATCTGAACGCCCATTCAGCCCAATAAACACCAAAGTCTTGTCTTCGGTTTAAACTTTTAATCATGTTTCTACGTTAAAGTATGGCGATACAGCACGGTCCCAAAGAGGGGGGGTTTTGAGCGATTTCCTGAAGAATTCCATTAAAGTCTATGAGACATTTTTTGCCGTTATTTGCCGATGTCGTGAAAACCACACAGCAAATCTTGTTTAATAGTCATAGCCCACCGTTCCCGATCATTACACACGTTTTGATGTATTGTGTGTGCGCGTGTTGACAATGCCCCGGGACTAGTAGCGGGACAAAAAACAGGCGGAATAATAAGTATGAGCAACAATAGTCATTTCTGCTATTGCACAGTATACACACAGTAGGCTCGTTGGAGATGAGCCAGGTCTGCACAGAATCGATCACCGGCGATCGGCGCCCGTTGCATGCCGGTTAGATTTGTGTCCGACTTGATCCCGACTTGCTCTGACGTCATGCACACGTGGGCAACGATAATCTCACGAGAGCAAGGTGGCCACAGGTCTGAGACCAGGCGGCGCAGTTGGTTTTCACCGACTGCAAGAGCCAGGCGGACCCAGGCGGACCCAGAGCATGCTGGGAAACGCCGGCTTCTCAGCTGATGTAACACCTGATTGGTTTACAACATGATGATGTTTTATATAAACTTTTTATTGTTTTAGAATCGGAGGGATTTTATTGCTATTTGTCTGATTTAAAGACTTATTCTGTACAGAACACATGTTGTGAGGCTGATAGTGAGGTTTAGAAGTCAGAGAGACTAAATCTGATCAGATCACAGATCATCTCCAGACTGTTGTTAATTAACATCAGATCATCTCCAGTTACACACTTAATTACACACACACACACACACACACACACACACACACATACACACACACAGGAGGCAGGCAGGGGTGTGCTAGTCTACACCTGGTCCACATTACCTTGATTGGCTCTCTGTCCTTTAAAGAGGGCTGGAGGTTCAGTTCTGGTGATCACTCTTTCCACTTGCACATCCACAGTTTGAGTTAGACTGCAGTTACTTTACGTCTTATTTGTATTGCACCAGTTTGGTCGAGCTAATTAGCGTCGAGTTGTTTCTCTGGTCGGAGAGGTAAGAAGCCAGGCTGTCTTTCTGAGTTGGGACTGGTGGAATTGTTTTGGGTGATTCACATGTTTTGTAAGTTAGTGAGAAGTTTAAGTGAGAAGTTTGAGTATCTGTCTGACTTATTTCTTTAACTTCCGATGGTGTGAAGTTATGGAGGACCAGGTCTTTCATATTTAAAAATAAATACAGAAATAAATAAATGCTCAATAAATAAATAAGCACACAATTAATTGCCCCAAAAAATACAATGAAGAAATAAATGTAGGTAGAAATTAAATTATACAGTGAGACATAAATGTATATCTCTTTTAATTAGCTTCTTTAATTATTCACCTTTGTAATAATTACCTGTTTATTTATTGTCCGTTATAATCAACTTTATTTATTCCTTACTTATTTTTTAAATGTATTTATTTCTGTGTATGTTTAATTTTTTTGTCTGTTTTATTCTTCCGTTGCATTTTCTACCCTATTTATTTTCACCCCTGGTATTTATTTCTGCCTGTCACTTTTACATTTCTACATGCATTTCTGCCTCATTATGCAAATGAGGAGGGGCTGGTCTTAAGGGGTTAACTTCTGCCCATTGGTTGGTTAGCATTTTACTCCCTTGGTCAATCTACATGCCACCGGCCACAGACACAACACAGATGGCTAGCTACGGTGAAGTTGTCAGTGAGCTCAGGCATTTAGCAACTGTTTTTGAAAACAATGCTAACGTTATAAGTATTGACTTTATAATTTTTCGTTTAGACGCTCTGACAGAACGTGTGTTTCAGTCAGCGGTGTCGTGCCAATGTACTCGTGTATCCCCTGCATGCACACAGAGCGGAGCTTCTGCTGCCCTTCGAATTGTTTAACTGCTGCACTTTGAATTAAACGGAACAAACAGCGACGTGGAAGACTCGGCAGGGTTACCATAGTAACAGGGGTCTCAGTTAACTACATAAATACGTGTATTTGTCTGTTACATTAAGGCGACGTGTCAAATGTTTATAGCGTGGTTTAATATCGAGTGATAGGCGTATCCTCCCTGTCCCTGTCTACCATATGAGTTACATAGGAGGTACTCAAATATCAGGCCGTTTTTTTCACCTGATATTTGGGTATCCCCTATGTAACTTTTGATAAACAACAGCAAACCTCTCCAAATTGTGTCAGGTTGTTTATTGTGACCTTTTAAACACACAAAATAACACCCATGATGACAGGACAGACCCTTTGCATGTGGGGCTCCGCGTCCGTCTGTCCTCAGTGTCTTATCTCTCTCGCTCTCCACCTCTCCTCTCCGTCGCTCCGGTAGCAACTGTTGAGGACGGAGCCCGGGACTTTGCCGTGCACGAACACACACATTTAGTGCCTGACGCATGCACACGCACTCCGCGACGCGAATTTCTACTGGCGATCCAGGCGCGCAACGCGTGGGGGGTTTCCCTTGCTAGAAGCGGCCCGGGAGTGGGTTGTCTGTCTCCAAATCCACTCCTCTCTCTGGCTTCCTGTCGCACATCAGAAGAGACAGAATGATAACAGCCGCAGTTCGTTCAAAGAAGGTTGCACTACAAAAACCCGATGAAATTTAGCAGGTGGATGTTTAGAATAAATCCAACGGAGACGTCTCAGGATGGAGAAGTCCTAAGTTGTGCGCCGCTTCTAACGGCGAACAGGTTGATTAGTATTCCTCACGGCGGTGTGTGTGTGTGTGTGTAACCTATGTGATGGCACTGCATGAAGGACTATCATCAATATCCTTTTTCACCTGATATTTTATGTATCCCATCCCTAACATGCAAAGGGTCTGTCCTGTCATCATGGGTGTTATTTTGTGTGTTTAATAGGTCACAATAAACAACCTGACACAATTTGGAGAGGTTTGCTGTTGTTTATCAAAAGTTACATAGGGGATACCCAAATATCAGGTGAAAAAAACGGCCTGATATTTGAGTACCTCCTATGTAACTCATATGGTAGACAGGGACAGGGAGGATACGCCTATCACTCCATATTAAACCACGCTATAAACATTTGACACGTCGCCTTAATGTAACAGACAAATACACGTATTTATGTAGTTAACTGAGACCCCTGTTACTATGGTAACCCTGCCGAGTCTTCCACGTCGCTGTTTGTTCCGTTTAATTCAAAGTGCAGCAGTTAAACAATTCGAAGGGCAGCAGAAGCTCCGCTCTGTGTGCATGCGCTCCCCGCGCCAGGGATACACGAGTACATTGGCACGACACCGCTGACTGAAACACACGTTCTGTCAGAGCGCCTAAACGAAAAATTATAAAGTCAATACTTATAACGTTAGCATTGTTTTCAAAAACAGTTGCTAAATGCCTGAGCTCACTGACAACTTCACCGTAGCTAGCCATCTGTGTTGTGTCTGTGGCTGGTGGCATGTAGATTGACCGAGGGAGTAAAATGCTAACCAACCAATGGGCAGAAGTTAACCCCTTAAGACCCGCCCCTCCTCATTTGCATAATGAGGCAGAAATGCATGAAGAAATGTAAAAGTGACAGGCAGAAATGTAAAAGTGACAGGCAGAAATAAATACCAGGGGTGAAAATAAATAGGGTAGAAAATGCAACGGAAGAATAAAACAGACAAAACAATTAAACACACACAGAAATAAATACATTTAAAAAATAAGTAAGGAATAAATAAAGTTGAAGATTATAACAGACAATAAATAAATAAGGTAATTATTACAAAGGTGAATAAATAAAGAAGTTAATTAAAAGATATATACATTTATGTCTCACTGTATAATTTAATTTCTACCTACATTTATTTCTTCTTTGTATTTCTTTGGGCAATTAATTGTGTGCTTGTTTATTTATTGAGCATTTATTTATTTTTGTATTTATTTTTAAATATGAAAGACCTGGTCCTCCATATGAAGTGAGTAATGACGGTCAATATTAGTGGAGTTTTTCCCGGGTTAGGCCAAGAGGTGAATCCTGTTCAGGGGGTTCAAAGAGTTTTGCTCACGTCAAATGTTACAGCAGCAAAATTACCTGCACAGAATATAAATTACATACTAGGACCAATATATGAAATCATAATAGGATAGTTGGGAATACAAAAGTGCAACTACTTAAACAACATGATGAATATCAGAACTCTTTGAGTAATTGAACAGCCCATGTACTCTTCAGTCGCATCATACTAAACTCCTGAAAATCCCTCCTGTCCAATCAGTTTCCTCCTTAAAACCATGGAGCTGAACTTATGATGTTTTGTCTTAGTTCATGATGATGCGTGCAGCCGTGGGTCTCTGGTTCCTATCAGCGGTGATCAGCGCCAACAGCGTCTCCCTGGTGAACGACGCAAACCGAGAGTTTTCCTTCGGCCTCTACAGGAAGCTAGCAGCTCACGCTGACTCGCAGGGACAGAATATCCTCTTCTCCCCGATCTGCGTGTCCACCGCCTTGGCTATGTTGTCCGTGGGAGCGCAGGGGAGGACGCATCGCCAGCTTTTCAGTGGTCTGGGCTTCAGCAATTCCCTGACCCAGAAAGATGTGAATCAGGCTTCCAGATGCTCCTCCAGGGGGCCAACAACCCATTCCAGGGGGACTCGCGTGAAGGGACCGCCGTGTTCCTGGACAACCGCTTCAAGCCAAAGCGGGAGTTCCTGCAGACCCTGAAGCAGTCGTACTTTGCAGACGGGTTGAATGTGGACTTCAGCAAAGCCAAACAAAGTGCTAAAACTATCAATGAGTACGTGGGGAGAAGACAAACGGGAAGATTGACAAGCTGGTGGAAAGCCTGGATCCGAACACCATCATGTATCTCATCAGCTACATCTACTACAAAGGTAAGGTCCTGGGGATGAGATCTAGTCAGTTTGTGATGTCTTAATGGAAGATCTGCTCATGTGTTCTGAGGTTAAGTTGCACATATCAAAACAAAGGTTGTTTTATTTCTGCTCGTGGTCTAACAGGAACGTGGGCGACTCAGTTTGACCCTAAACTCACCGAGCAGGACGACTTCAACGTGGATGAGAACACCCAGGTTCAGTCTTTATTTTGCATCACAGTTATAGGGGCGGAGCCAGACCTGAAGCAGGAGCCTGATGGGAATTAAATTATGAAATTTTCATGCCCTTTGGGGGCAACTTGATAGTTTTAACACCCTAATTAGTTTTTTTTGACGAGACCGGGCTGCAGGACTCCCAGTCCAATGAAGCATCATCGTTCATTCTGTGTCTTCATGTTTAAATGGTATGGTTCAGGTTCCAGTCCTCATGATGAATATGGAAGCTAGTTTCCGCACCTACCGAGACCTTGAGCTGAAGACCACGATCCTTCAACTCCCGTTCACCGGCTCCTACTCCATGCTGCTGATGATGCCTGACGACATGGAAACGCTGGAGAACGGCATCTCCCCGGACCACGTCTCCAAATGGTTGAAGGCTAGGCTGGAGGCCAAGCCCAGGTTGGTAAAATCTGGATTTTTATGCTTAAATATGTCAGAGGTTTGACACTGAATAAGGTACATTGCTTTGAGTACATCAGGACTCACCCAGGAGACCGAGGCTCATGTCCCATTTGGTAAATGGAAACAATTCTAGGATAATTGTCTATAGTTGTTAGTTGCTTTGTAGTTGTGTGGTCTCTGTTGTTCTGATTTAAGCCATCTTGGTTCATCTTACCACTGTTCCAACAATCACCGGTCTGGTTGGAATAAACTCTTAATTCACCCCTTTACATATGGAGAGATGCTGCTCTATACACTCTAAAAGTAGTGATCATTTACGCGTTTTATTTCGGGGCTGTTTCATGTTTAACTATAAGGATCTTCCTCTTTAACTAAAAGGTCTATCTCTTTAGGGATCCTTCCCATTATATTGTCACACACTTAGAATAGTCTAAGTCTGTCTTTGAAAATGGCATATCATTGTTTAAGGCCCTGATGGCAAAATGAAGCTTGTTCCCTAGTCGGCTTCACTGAATGTTTGTCTCCCCCCCCATATGTTTCAGGAGACATAGTGTATATATTCCCAAGTTCTCCATCAAGACTTCCTACAACCTGAACGATGTGCTGTCAGAAATGGGAATGACTGACATGTTTGGTGGTCGTGCAAACTTCAGAGGCATTTCAGAGGAGCGAGGACTGGCAGTCTCAGAGGTAAGTAACAGAATATGTTTTATTTCATACCTTCCTCCGTCTGTTGTCTCACTGACTCTGCGTTGCAGGTTTTGCACCAAGCTACACTGGACGTGGACGAGACCGGAGCCGAAGCAGCAGCCGCCTCAGCACTCAGACTCGAACTGACATCCATCGGGGTCCCTGTGTTGAAGTTCAATCGTCCGTTCATGGTCATCATCATTGAATTTAACACTGAGAAGATCCCCTTCATGGGCAAGATAATCGACCCGACAGTCTGATGGGTCATCTCTTTGTGTCCTAGTTCAGCTGTTGCATCTCATATATAAAGGAGTCAAAAACATGTTTGTCTCTTGCTTTATTGATCGTTGAAATAGCTTTTATATAATATTTGAAGTAAAACGATGTAGGGTTAAAATATGCTCAACGTAATAAGAATTTGGTCAATAATGGATAAGATTATAAAAATACAATAAGGTTGGTCACCGCTACTTTATGAACAACTCTGGTTCTGGGTAGAAATTCGTTAATCATGTAATAGTACTTGTACACTATAAAGTGCAAGTAATGCACAGAAAATTTTAGTTTAGTAAAAGTTGGAGTATAATGAATATGTACAGTATTTTAAGCATAAAAGTACTTGATGCAGGACAATCATAGCATTTTGGAAACTGGACAATTTATATCTGACGAAGTTGTCTTTTACAGAAACTTCAACGGCCAACGCTCGGGGTCAGTCTACCTTGGAGAGTTTAGACATTGAGGCCAATCAAAATATTGAGGAAAATGATTTTTTTGAAGTTGGCAGGTCTAAACTAACGTGAATGCTGTATGATGCTGGACTGAATTGCTGGCTTCCATGACTAAGAAGTAGGACTAGTTGAAAGTAAGACTGGGTTAATTTGGAATGAAAGTCTTGGAAAAGTTAAATAAAAAAATGTATTTAAGACTTTTCTGTCTTCCAGAAACCGCTTTGATGTAACTAGTGCTAAACAAGACTTAATTTATAAAAGGGTTCTTTTAGTGTGTATGGAGCCAACATTTTTCCACATGTAAAGTGTTACACCAATACTGGAATTTTTATGGTTGGAAAAGGGTAGAGAATAAAAAGGGCTTTTAATAGTTTGATTTAGTTTCTGTAGACTTTGAAGTGTGTTAAGATGCTAAAATGACTACTTACATGGAGCCTGGTGGGTGTGGTCCATCGTGACATGTTAGCTGACCAATACCCATTGTCCTTCCTCTCATGTCTCGTCTCTGGCTACTGCTGTTAGTGTTGAGGTCAGTTGGTCCATGACATGTTAGCTGACCAATGACACCACTTCTCCTTCTTCTCTCCTTTATTTCTCTCCTTTTCTTCCTCTGTTGCTATAGTGATGGACAATGGTTGAGTAAAGGCCAAGGTCACCACAGGTGTATAGTTAATATCAGTAACAGCTGATTTGAGGTAACTTTACTCTGTTTGACATGTCCTGCAAAGAGAGGACAACACTGTGTCCAGGGAGCAGTCTCATGATAGGTGTGTTTGTGGCAGAACTTAACGCCAATTCAGCCCAATAAACGTCAAAGTCTTGTCTTCGGTTTAAACCTTTAATCATGTTTCTACGTTAAAGTATGGCGATACAGCATGGCCCCAAAGAGGGGGAGTTTCAAGTGATTTCCCATTAAAGTCTGTGAGAAAATGTTCGCCTTATTTTGCAGATTTCATGAAAAACACGCAGCAAATGTCTTTGAAAAGTCATAGCACACCATTCCCGATCATTACACACGTTTAGATGTATTTTCTGTGTGGGTGTTGGCAACGCTCCGGGACTAGTAGTGGGACAAGAAACAGGCGGATCATAAGTATGAGAAACGATAATCATTGCGCCAATTGCTGCTATTGCAGCATATCGGCAGACTGAACTAGAAAACATCTGCAGAAATGTAAGTGTGCTTACTACTTGGTGCACATCCTAATGACAATAAAACTAAAAATAATTAAAGCCTTATGTGTGTTAAACCTTCAGTGAGAGACCTTTTCAAAATCTATTTAAGACCTTTCTGTTTCCCTGAAACAGCTATGACATAGCTAGCGCTAAACCAACCAGACTCCATTTAAAAACCAGTATTTTTAGCGTGTATAGAGCCAACAGTAAAGAGTCTCATGATAGGTGTTTGTGTCAGAACTTGTTGCTATGGTGATTTCCTCCGTGAAGAATCCAGATTTTTTTATTTCAATGTTTTGTATCGGCAGTTGGTATGAACAGAGCCAAACGTTTACGTGCGATAGACTCCATAGTTACATGTCTGCGATTGGCACGAGATTTCCTACATTTTGACCAATAATGATGTCTGAAGAGTGAAAACTGGAGGAGAGAGAGACATGGCCCCAAAAAGGGGGGTTTGGAGTGATGTTGAGCGATTTCCCAAACTTTTCCCATTCAAGTCAATGAGGAATTTTGTGCGGTTTTATGCCGATCTCGGGAAAGCCGCGTGGCAAAGGTCTTAGATAAGTCATACCAAACCATTGCCGATCATTACACACGTTTTGATGTATTTTGTGTGCACGTGTTGGCAACGCTCCGGGACTAGTAGCGGGACGAAAAACAGGCGGAATAGTAAGTATAGTCACTGCGCCGATTGCTGCTATTGCACAGTATGCACACAGTTTCTTGGTCTGGCAGCTGCAGCCAATCAGGCTCTTTAACTGGTGGAAGACTTCAGTGGCGCTCCTTGATTGGCCCATCAGTTGAGCTCGCCACACCAATCGGCTTCCTCCTCCAGGAACTGGGCGGGACTTCCAGTTTCCATCTAAACTGCAGCATGGGATGGCTCAGCCTGTTCTGCATTTCACATGTAGCACACTTAATTACATATACACTCACTCACCAGATGGCTATTTCACAAATCCAAGATAATTAGCCTTGACTCGGTTTCACAAAAGCAGAGACACCACAACACTCACACACATACAAACAAACAAACAAACACATACTCACACAGACAGACACACGCACACATACAAAACAATGGTGATGGCCCCGCCCACTCATGTGAGCTGGTAGGAGGCAGGAAGAGGTGTGCTAGTCTACACCTGGTCCACATTAGCTTGATTGCTGGTCTACACCTGGTCCACATTAGCTTGATTGCTGGTCTACACCTGTGCCACAGAAGCTTGATTGGCTCTTTGTCCTTTAAAGAGGGTTGGAGGTTCAGTTCTCGTGATCTCTCTCTCCACCCCTCACATCCACAGTTTGAGTTAGACTTCAGTTACGTCACGGCTAATTGGTTCTGCACTAGTTTGGTTGAGCTAATTAGCATCGAGTTGTTCCTCTGGTCGAAGAGGTAAGAAGCCAGGCTGTCTTTCTGAGTAGGGACTGGTGGAATTGTTTTGGGAGATTCACAAGTTTTGCACATTTTTAAGTTTTGGTAATAGGTTTGAGTATTGCTGTCCATCTTGATGAATACCAGCCTTTAATCAGATTTCTTTAAGAGTAACTGAACAGTCATCGTACTCGTCGGATTTACATTGTACTGAACTTCAGAAAATCCCTCCAGTTTCCTCCTTAAGACAATGGAGCTGAACTTGTAATGTTTTGTCTTAGTGCATGATGATGATGCGTGCAAGCCATGGGTCTCTTGGTCCTATCAGCGGTGATCTGCGGTGAATAACGTCTCCCTGGTGAACGAAGCAAACCGAGAGTTTTCCTTCAGCTTCTACAGGAAGCTAGCAGCTCACGCTGACTCACAGGGACAGAACATCTTCTTTTCCCCGATCTGCGTGTCCACCGCCTTGGCTGAGTTGTCCGTGGGCGCGCAGGGGGAGACTCACCGCCAGCTTTTCAGGGGTCTGGGCTTCAACAGTGCCCCCCCTAACCCAGACAGATGTGGACCAGGCCTTCCAGACGCTCCTCCAGGGGGCCAACAGCCCATCCCAGGGGTACGCCACCAAAGGGACTGCCGTGTTCCTGGACGACAGCTTCCAGCCAAAGCCGGAGTTCCTGCAGACCCTGAAGCAGTCGTACTTCACCGAGGGGTTCAATGTGGATTTCACCAAAACCACAGAAAGTGCAGACACCATCAATAAGTACGTGGGGGAGAAGACCGACGGGAAGATTGACAAGCTGGTGGAGAGCCTGGATCCTAACACCGTCATGTATCTCCTCAGCTACATCTACTACAAAGGTAAGAAGGTTCTGGGGATGAGATCTAGTCAGTGTGTGATGTCAGAATATGTGAGCAGATCTTCCATTATGAGGTTAAGTTGCACGTATCAAACCAAAGGTTGTGTATTTCTGCTCGTGGTCTAACAGGAACGTGGGCGACTCAGTTTGACCCTAACCTCACAGAGCAGGAAGACTTCTTTGTGGACGAGGAAACAAAGGTTCAGTCTTTATTCAGAAGAAATGATTTGAGTCCCAGTAATTAACACTGGGAGCGGGGGTCTGTTGGGAAATCTAAATTTACAAAAGATGTATAACTTATTTATGCCCATTTGGGGAAATGTGATTATAATTTTTTTTTGACGTGACAGGGCTCCATGGATTTGAGTCCCAGTCCAATGAAGACTAATGGTGTGTTTTTTTTTTTTTTTTTTGTCTCCATGTTAAACTGTCATGGTCCAGGTTCCGGTCCTCATGATGAATGTGAAGGCTAGTTTCAGCACCTACCAAGACTTCGAGCTGAAAACTATGGTCCTCATACTCCCCTTCACGTACTCCTACTCCTACACCTACTCCATGCTGATGCTGCCTGACGTCATGGCAACGCTTGAGAACGGCATCTCCCCGAACCATGTCTCCAAATGGATGGAGGCCAAGCCCAGGTTGATAGAATCTGGATTTTTATGCTTCAATATGTGGTTTGACACTGAAAGTACTTTTTTGCTTTGACTAAATGAAGTTTGTTCCCTAGTCAGCTTCACTGAATGTTTGTCCCCATTCATGTTTCAGGAGACAAAATGTATACATTCCCAAGTTCTCGATCAAGACCTCCTATAGCCTGAAAGATGTGCTGTCAGAAATGGGAATGACGGACATGTTTAATGATCATGCGAACCTCAGAGGAGCAAGGACTATCTGTCTCAGAGGTAAGTAAAATGTTTTATTTCACACATATCAGTCAGTCGTCTCACTGACTCTGCGTTGCAGGTTGTGCACCAACGACGCTGGACGTGGACGAGACCGGCGCCACCGCTGCCGCCGCCACAGGCATCTCAGTCGGACTGACATCTATCGAAGACCCTGTGATGTTCAACCGTCCGTTCATGGTCATCATCACTGATCGCAACGCGGAGAAATTCCTCTTCATGGGCAAGATCCTCAACCCGACCGTCTTGATGGTCTCTCTGGGTCCAGCTCAGCTGGGTAGATCATATATAAAGGAGTCTGAAAAACCTTTTTTTGTCTCTTGCTTTGACAGTGGAAATTGTTTTTTACATATTTGAAGGTTAAACCATGTAGGGATAAAATGTGATTGACATTAGCATTTTGGTATTTATAATGGATCAGATTATAAAAATACAATAAGGTCCACAGTGACGGCCACTTCACAAACCAGTCTAGTTCTAGGTATTAAAATCCTTTACTCAATTAGTAATACTAATTCCACAAAGTACAAATGCATGGGAACGTAAACTGCAGTAAACGGTTTGAGTATAATTAAGAGTAAGTACTAAAGTGCTTAATGCAAGATAATCTTAACATTTTGGTAACTGTCTTCTACAGAAACTTTACTGACCTCACAGCTCGGGGTCAGTCTACCTTGGCGTGTTTAGACATTGAGGCTGATAAAATGTTAGTTGTGGAAAATTTAAAGTTGGCAGGTCTTAACTACCGTGAATACTGTATGATACGACACTGGATTGCTGGCCTTGGTTAGTTTATAATGTCTTTAAGAAGTTAAATAGAAAAATGTTTCAAAGACTTTATTTATAAAATGTATTTAAGATGTTTCTGTTTACCAGAAACTGCTATAACGTAGATAGTGCTAAACCAACCAGTCTCAGTTAAAAAAAAAATGTACTTTTAGCATGTACAGAGCCAAAATATTTTCACATGTAAAGTGTTTATTTCAACCAACACTAGAGTGGTAATGGTTGGAAAAGTATAGATAAGACCAAAAACAGCTTTTCATAGTTTTAGTTGGTTTCTTTGAACTTTAAATGAAGTGTTATAAGATGCTAAAATGTTTTACATGGAGTCTGGTGGGTGTGATCCATCGTGAAATGAAAGCTGACCAATAACATGTCTTCTCCTTGTTGCTATGGTGATTTCCTCAGTGAAGAATTCCGATATTTTTATAGTTTCTATCGGCAGTTGGTACGATCAGAGTCAAAAGTTTAAGTCCGATAGAATCCAAAGTTACATGTCTGTGACCGGCACAAGATTTCCTACATTTTGACCAACCATGATGTCTGCAGACTGAAAACTGGAGGAGAGAGAGACACTTGTTTAAAACTCTTTCAGAGATCCGTACTGTACCCCCCCTCCTATCTCTCAACATCCACCACATACACACACATTGGAAAATCTGAGACGGTCTGAAAACAGGGACGATATGTTAACTGGGATTTGGGAGAAACCGTGCTTGATATCTGAACGCCCATTCAGCCAAATAAACACAAGTCTTGTCTTCGGTTTAAACTTTTAATCATGTTTCTACGTTAAAGTATGGCGATACAGCACGGCCCCAAAGAGGGGGCGTTTTCAGCGATTTTCTGAAGAATTCTATTAGTTTGAGATATTCTGTTTTTTGGCGATTTTGGGAAAACCACGCAGCAAATCTCTTTGAAAAGTCATAGCCCACCGTTCCCAATCATTATACACATTTAGATGTATTTTGTGTGCGCGTGTTGGCAATGCTCCGGGACTAGTAACGGGACAAAAAACTGGCGGAATAATAAGTATGAGAAACAAGTCATTGCTGCTATTGCACAGTATACACACATTTTCTTGGTCTGGCAGCTGCAGCCAATCAGGCTCTTTAACTGGTGGAAGAGTTCAGTGGCTCTCCGTGGTTGGCCCGTCAGTTGAGCATGCCACACCAATTGGCTTCCTCCTCCAGGAACTGGACGGGACTTCCAGTTTAGTTTCGATCTGATCTGCAGAATGGGCTGGCACAGCCTGTTACACACTTAATTACACACACACACACACACACACACACACATACAAACAAAAACACACAATCACGCACACACACATACACAGAAGGCAGGCAGGGGTGTGCTAGTCTACACCTGGTCCACATTAGCTTGATTGCTAATCCACACCTGGTCCACATTAGCTTGATTGCTAGTCTACATCTGGTCCACATTGCTTGATTGCTGGTCTACACCTGCTCCACATTACCTTGATTGGCTCTTAGTCCTTTAAAGAGGGCTGGAGGTTTAGGTCTGGTGATCTCTCCCCACCCTCACATCCACAGTTTGAGTTAGACTTCAGTCACGTCACGGCTTGTTGGTATTGCTTCAGTTTGGTCGAGCTAATTAGCATCGAGTTGTTTCTCTGGTCGGAGAGGTAAGAAGCCAGGCTGTCTTTCTGAGTTGGGACTGGTGGAATTGTTTTGGGAGATTCCCAAGTTTTGGTAAGAGGTTTTGAGTATTGTTGTCCATCTTGATGAGTAACAGCCTTTAATCAGTTTTCTTTAAAAGTAACTTAACAGCCGGCGTACTCATCAGCTTCACATTATACTGAACTTCAGAGAATCCCTCCAGTCTAATCAGTTCCCTCATTAAAACCATGGAGCTGAACTTGTGATATTCTGTTTTAGTTCATGATGATGATGATGATGATGCGTGCAGCCGTGGGTCTTTGGTTCCTATCAGCGGTGATCAGCATCAACAGTGTCTCCCTGGTGAACAAAGCCAACCGAGAGTTTTCCTTCGGCCTCTACAGGAAGCTAGCAGCTCACGCTGACTCACAGGGACAGAACATCTTCTTCTCCCCGATCTGTGTGTCCACTGCCTTGGCTGCGTTGTCCGTGGGCGCGCAGGGGGAGACGCACCGCCAGCTTTTCAGTGGTCTGGGCTTCAACAGCGCCCTCCTGACGCAGACAAGTGTGGACCAGGCCTTCCAGCTGCTCTTCCAGGGGGCCAAAAACCCATCCCAGGGGGACGCCAGCAAAGGGACCGCTGTTTTTCTGGACGACGGCTTCCAGCCAAAGTCAGAGTTCCTGCAGACCCTGAAGCAGTCGTACTTCACCGAGGGGTTTAATGTGGACTTCACCAAAACCACAGAAAGTGCTGATACCATCAATAAGTACGTGGAGGAGAAGACCAACGGGAAGATTGACAAGCTGGTGGAAAGCCTGGATCCGAACACAGTCATGTATCTCATCAGCTACATCTACTACAAAGGTAAGGTCCTGGGGTTGAGATCTAGTCAGTGTGTGATGTCATAATGGAAGATCTGCTCACATATTTTGAGGTTAAGATGCACGTATCAAACCAAAGGTTGTGTATTTCTGCTCATGGTCTAACAGGAACGTGGGCAACTCAGTTTGACCCTAACCTCACCCAGCAGGACGACTTCTTTGTGGACGAACAACAAAGGTTCAGATTTCAGTCTTTATTCAGAAGATTTGAGTCCCAGCAATTCCCACTGGGAGTGGGGGGACTGTTGGGAGTTCTTAATTTAAAAAAGATATATATACATTTTTCATGCCCAATTTGGGGAAACCTGATAGTTGGAACACCCTAATTAGTTTGCCCAGAAAGGGCTGCATGGATTTGAGTCCCAGTCCAATGAATCATGGTTTTTTGTGTCCATTTTAACTTGTCATGGTCCAGGTTCCGGTCCTCATGATGCATGTGGAGGCTAGTTTCAGCACCTACCAAGACCTTGAGCTGAACACGATGGTCCTTGTACTCCCCTTCACCAACTCCTACTCCATGCTGCTGATGATGCCTGACGTCATGGCAACGCTGGAGAACGGCATCTCCCCGGACCATGTCTCCAAATGGATGGAGGCCGAGCCCAGGTTGGTAGAATCTGGATTTTTATGCTTCAATATGTGGGAGGTTTGACACTGAATAAAGTACTCGGCTTTGACTAATGAATGTTGTTCCCTAGTCAGATTCACTGTCTGTCTCCCCCCCCATATGTTTCAGGAGACATAATGTATATATTCCCAAGTTCTCCATCAAGGCTTCCTACAGCCTGAACGATGTGCTGTCAGAAATGGGAATGACGGACATGTTTGGTGATGGTGCAAATCTGAGAGGCATTTCAGAGGAGCAGGGACTGTCGGTCTCAGAGGTAAGAAACAGATTTTTTTTTTTAATTTCACATCCATCCGTCTGTCGTCTCACTGACTCTGCGTTGCAGGTTGTGCACCAAGCGACGCTGGACGTGGACGAGACCGGCGCCACCGCTGCCGCCGCCACAGGCGTCATAGTTGGAGTCGGAGCGTCTATGGATGTGCCCGTGAAGTTCAACCGTCCGTTCATGGTCATCATCACCGACCGCAACGCGGAGAAAATCCTCTTCATGGGCAAGATCCTCAACCCGACCGTCTGATGCTCTTTCTGGGTCCAGCTCAGCTGTTGCATCTCATAAATAAAGGAGTCAAAGTTGTTTGTCTCTTGCTTTATCGACAGTGGAAATAAGTTTTTATATAATTGACGGTAAAACAATGTAGGGAAAAATGTGATCAACGTCATAAGCATTTTGTCATTTATAAACAATCAGATTATAAAAATACAATAGGGTCCACAGTGACGGCAACTTACCCAACCAGTCTGGTTCTAGGTATTAAAATGTAATACTAATTCCACAAAGTACAAATGCATGGGAACATTAACTGCAGTAAATGGTTGGAGTATAATTAAAGCCCATGTTACAGGTTTAATTTTGCAAATTAGTGCAATTTGCTTGTTAGAAAATATTTGAACTGCTATCCATTGTATTTGATGGTGTTGGATATCGCAAAACTGAATATAATATGAAAAGTTGGAACAATTTTACAGTTTTTTTTTTTTTTTCCCCAAAATGCATTGCATGACGTCACATTAGGGAGATAACAGAGCAGCCTGCGTTGTATTTACCACTGGTCTGGTCTTTTAATAGTCTATGGTCTCGACCGAGTCCATGTGACTATATATTTATATTGGGAGAGTGAAACACAGCTTAGACGGAGATGCTGTTCGGATTTTCACAAGTTTAGACTGCTAGCTAACGCTACGCCGCCGGACGTTAGCACAACAGCGTTAGCCTAGCCTGCTAGGTAAATATTACGACTGCCTGTGGTGTTGCCTATATGCGTCCATGTTGTCAACATCATACAAGTGGCATTAGTGCACCTTTAGTACCATAATTGTATTGAATGAAATAGTAAGCTTCGCTCCTACGAGATGGGGCGGGGGGGTTGTTACGTTACACACAAAGCTAACTGGCTATAGTTAGCCTGTACGGATGCTAGCGGATATAGCTAACAGCCGCATAGCCAGCCGGCAACTTCGGCAGTAGAGTTTACCACACGGTGTAAGCTAACACGCAGCGTTGTCGCCCACAATCAACCTGCCGTGATGTTTGAAATGGAGACACGCATGGATCGTTTTTTTCCCGGAGATCCTGGACAAAGGAAGAGGGCCGCCATGATGGCAGCCTAGTGCGGCCCTACCACACGGCGGCCTGGAGGGACGGTCCCTACCACACGGCGGCCTGGACGCCCCTACCACACGGCGGCCTGGAGGGACGCGTCCTACCACACGGCAGCCTGGAGGGGACGGCCTGGAGGGGTCCCCCACACAGCCTGGAGGGCGTCCTACCACACGGCCTGGAGGGACGCGTCCTACCACACGGCGGCCTGGAGGGACGCGTCCTACCACACGTCGGCCTGGAGGGACGCGTCCTACCACACGGCAGCCTGGAGGGACGCATCCTACCACACGGCGGCCTGGAGGGACGCGTCCTACCACACGGCGCCTGGAGGGACGCGTCCTACCACACGGCGGCCTGGAGGGCGTCCGGTCCTACCACACACGGCGGCCTGGTGGAAGCTTCCACACGCCGTCCTGGAGGGAGCGGTCCCATCTGGAGGGGCTGGGAGGGAGCAGTCTGCAGACCGGGGAATAAAGTTCAGATTGTCAGTTTAAGACCAAGTCTGAGCTCCATGATTCATCCAAAGCCTGGACTGGTGTGGATGTTTCAACCTCACAGACAACGGACTCGGACAAGCTTTAAAAAAAACTTTTGAAGGATACAACGGTGTACAAATACGTGAAAATGTTATATGGAGTTGTCAGCTAATCGTAATCCGTAAAATATTGATTTTGCTCCAACCTGCTCCTTCCTTAAAAACTTCCATATGGATTTATTTTAAAATGATGCGCTTTGTTCTCAAATAAAAACAACATATGTTAAATTACACTCTGTTCATTGTTGTTTAACCAAACTTTAATGTTTTCTGAAAATACATGTCTAATAACCTACGTAATAATACCTATGTCCTAATAACAATATAATTCAATATGGTTTAGGGAAGGCATAAACCAACCATAGGGGTACACTGTAATACTGGTCCTTCTCACTTCTTTCCTACACTACATCTGGAGTAAATCTATATTGTCATAGAGTTGCTCAAATGCGCAGTACTAGTACCTACTGTAGCAGTGGTAACAGTACTAGTACTACTGTAGCAGTGGTAACAGTAGTGGATTGGTGTTTGTATCCTTTCTAACACTGCTATTATGAGGTATCACTATATCTTATTCTGTGTTCTTTAGATTATATGACATCAAGGGGAATGGCTATAACTGCCCATAATGATTGTCTTGATACTGTCATAAGACGTTTTTACAGCCTGTCTGTATGCAGTGAACTTCTATTTTAGGGATAAGGAGCCTTTCATATGACTCAGTCTAAAGGAATGGTAAAGTAAATATAAACCATTACAATCCTGGTGCTGCTGGTTGGGGAGGACCATGATCCTGTCTGAAATGTCACAAACGGATTTAGGCATCTTCAGATCAGCTGATCGCGGGGCGAGCTTCCCAACCGGAGGCTCACTCCCCTACAGCACCCGCTCTCCACCCACTCACTCCCCTACACCACCCGCTCTCCACCCACTCACTCCCCTACACCACCCGCTCTCCACCCACTCACTCCCCTACAGCACCCGCTCTCCACCCCTCACTCCCCTACACCACCCTCTCTCCACCACTCACTCCCCTACAGCACCCGCTCTCCACCCACTCACTCCCCTACAGCACCCGCTCTCCACCCACTCACTCCCCTACAGCACCCGCTCTCCACCCACTCACTCCCCTACAGCACCCGCCTCCACCCACTCACTCCCCTACACCACCCGCTCTCCACCCACTCACTCCCCTACAGCACCGCTCTCCACCCCTCACTCCCCTACAGCACCCGCTCTCCACCCACTCACTCCCCTACAGCACCCGCTCTCCACCCACTCACTCCCCTACAGCACCCGCTCTCCACCCACTCACTCCCCTACACCACCCGCTCTCCTCCACCACTCACTCCCCTACAGCACCCGCTCTCCACCCCCACTCCCCTACACCACCCGCTCTCCACCCACTCACTCCCTACAGCACCCGCTCTCCACCCACTCACTCCCCTACAGCACCCGCTCTCCACCCACTCACTCCCCTACAGCACCCGCTCTCCACCCACTCACTCCCCTACAGCACCCGCTCTCCACCCACTCACTCCCCTACAGCACCCGCTCTCCACCCACTCACTCCCCTACAGCACCCGCTCTCCACCCACTCACTCCCCTACAGCACCCGCTCTCCACCCACTCACTCCCCTACAGCACCCGCTCTCCACCCACTCACTCCTCTACAGCACCCGCTCCACCCACCACTCACCCCTACACCACCCGCTCTCCACCCACTCACTCCCCTACACCACCCGCTCTCCACCCACTCACTCCCCTACACCACCCGCTCTCCACCCACTCACTCCCCTACAGCACCCCGCTCCCCTCCACCCACTCACCCTCCCCTACAGCACCCGCTCTCCACCCACTCACTCCCCTACAGCACCCGCTCTCCACCCACCACTCCCCTACAGCACCCTCCACCCACTCACTCCCTACAGCACCCGCTCTCCACCCACTCACTCCCCTACAGCACCCGCTCTCCACCCACTCACTCCCCTACAGCACCCGCTCTCCACCCACTCACTCCCCTACAGCACCCTCTCCACCCACTCACTCCCCTACAGCACCCGCTCTCCACCCACTCACTCCCCTACAGCACCCGCTCTCCACCCACCACACCCCTACAGCACTCACCCCCCACCTCCACCCACACAAGCACCGGCCAAACAGCCCGTTTTCACCGGAGGAAAGAGGTAAACACCTCGGGGATGCCTTCTATTCCTATATCTAGATAAGTGTACCACTGATGGCTATTTCACAAAACCGAGATAATTAGCCTTGACTCGGTTTTTCAAAATCAAAGGCCCACACACACAAAACAATGTTGATAACCCCTCCCACTCATGTGAGCTGGTAGGAGCAGGCAGGGGTGTGCTGGTCTACACCTGGTCCACATTAGCTTGATTGCTGGCCTACACCTGGTCCACATTAGCTTGATTGGCTCTTTGTCCTTTAAAGAGGGCTGGAGGTTCAGTTCTGGTTATCGCTCTCTCTACCCTCACATCCACAGTTTGAGTTAGACTTCAGTAACGTTCCATCTAATTGGGTCTGCACCAGTTTGGTCGAGCTAATTAGCATCGAGTTGTTTCTCTGGTCGGAGAGCTAAGAAGCCAGGCTGTCTTTCTGAGTTGGGACTGGTGGAATTGTTTTAGGAGATTCACAAGTTTTGCTAAGAGGTTTGATGAGTATTGTTGTCCATCTTGATGAATAGCAGCCTTTAATCAGATTTCTTTAAAAGTAACTTAACAGCCCACGTACTCATCAGCTTCACATTATACTGAACTTCAGAAAATCCCTCCAGTCCAATCAGTTCCCTCATTAAAACCATGGAGCTGAACTTGTGCTCTTTTGTCTTAGTGCATGATGATGATGATGATGATGCGTGCAGCCGTGGGTCTCTGGGTCCTATCAGCGGTGATCAGCGCCAACAGCGTCTCCCTGGTGAACAAAGCCAACCGAGAGTTTTCCTTCGGCCTCTACAGGAAGCTAGCAGCTCACGCTGACTCACAGGGAAAGAACATCTTCTTCTCCCCGTTCTGCGTGTCCACCGCCTTGGCTGCGTTGTCCGTGGGCGCGCAGGGGGAGACTCACCGCCAGCTTTTCAGTGGTCTGGGCTTCAACAGTGCCCTCCTGACCCAGACAGATGTGGACCAGGCCTTCCAGATGCTCCTCCAGGGGGCCAACAACCCATCCCAGGGGGACGCCAGCAAAGGGACCGCTGTGTTCCTGGACGACGGCTTCCAGCCAAAGCCAGAGTTCCTGCAGACCCTGAAGCAGTCGTACTTCGCAGATGGGTTCAATGTGGACTTCAGCCAAACCACAGACAGTGCAAATACCATCAATAAGTACGTGGGGGAGAAGACCAACGGGAAGATTGACAAGCTGGTGGAAAGCCTGGATCCGAACACCATCATGTATCTCCTTAGCTACATCTACTACAAAGGTGAGAAGGTCCTGGGGATGAGATCTAGTCAGTGTGTGATGTCATAATGGAAGATCTGCTCAAGTGTTCTGAGGTTAAGTTGCACGTATTAAACAAAAGGTTGTGTATTTCTGCTCGTGGTCTAACAGGAACATGGGCGACTCAGTTTGACCCTAAGCTCACCGAGCAGGACGACTTCTACGTGGACGAGAACACAAAGGTTCAGTCTTTATTCAGAAGAAATGATTTGAGTCCCAGTAATTAACACTGGGAGCGGGGTTCTGTTGAGAAATTTAAATTTACAAAAGATGTATAAATTATTTATGCCAATTTGGGGGAAATGTGATTGTAATTAGTTTTTGACGAGACAGGGCTGCATGGATTCGAGTCCCAGTCCAATGAAGCATCATTGTTCATTCTGTGTCTCCATGTTAAACTGTCATGGTCCAGGTTCCGGTCCTCATGATGAATGTGAAGGCTAGTTTCAGCACCTACCAAGACTTTGAGCTGGACACGATGGTCCTCACACTCCCCTTCACCAACTCCTACTCCATGCTGCTGATGATGCCTGACGTCATGGCAACGTTGGAGAACGGCATCTCCCCGGACCACCTCTCCAAATGGATGGAGGCCAAGCCCAGGTTGATAGAATCTGGATTTTTATGCAGTATAACACTGAACAAAGTACTTGGCTTTGACTAAATGAAGCTTGTTCCCTAGTCAGCTTCACTGAATGTCTGTCTCCCCCCTTATGTTTCAGGAGACATAATGTATATATTCCCAAGTTCTCCATCAAGACTTCCTACAGCCTGAACGATGTGCTGTCAGAAATGGGAATGACGGACATGTTCGGTGATCGTGCGAACTTCAGAGGCATTTCAGAGGAGCAGGGACTGGCGGTCTCAGAGGTAAGTAACGGAATATGTTTTATTTCATACAGCCATCCGTCTGTCGTCTCACTGACTCTGCGTTGCAGGTTGTGCACCAAGCGGACGCTGGGACGTCATCAGACCAGGCGCTTTTGACACCTGCCGCCGCCACAGGCATCTCAGTCGGAGTGACATCTATCGATGACCCTGTGATGTTCAACCGTCCGTTCATGGTCATCATCACCGACCGCAACGCTGAGAAAATCCTCTTCATGGGCAAGATCCTCAACCCGACCGTCTGATGCTCTTTCTGGGTCCAGCTCAACTGTTGCATCTCAAATAAAGGAGTCAAATGTTTTTTTGTCTTTTGCGTCTTTATTAAGCGAACAGTTTTTTTTGTACATCTTGAAGGTAAAATGTAGGGGTAAAATATATTTAAACACACACAATGGAGCTCAACAGTGTCTTGCCTCTTTCTGAACTGTTGTGGCAGTAGTAAAATCATCAAGTACTACTTCCATAAGTACAGATCCTTAACCAGGTTGACGTCCATCTACCTTGGATGGATTAGACATTGTGGTCAACGGGGTAATATACAGTGGGTACGGAAAGTATTCAGACCCCTTTGCATTTTTCACTCTGTTTCATTGCAGGCATTTTCCAAAAATCAAAAAAGTTCATTTTATTTCTCAGTAATGTACACTCAGCACCCCATCTTGGACAGAAAAAAACAGATGTAGAAATTTTTGCAAATTTATTAAAAAAACAAATATCACATGGTCATAAGTATTCAGACCCTTTGCCGTGACTCTCATATGTAACTCAGGTGCTGTCTATTTCTTCTGATCATCCTTGAGATGGTTCTACACCTTCATTGGAGTCCAGCTGTGTTTGATTATACTGATTGGACTTGATTAGGAAAGCCACACACCTGTCTATATAAGACCTTACAGCTCACAGTGCATGTCAGAGCAAATGACAATCATGAGGTCAAAGGAACTGCCTGAGGAGCTCAGAGACAGAATTGTGGCAAGGCACAGATCTGGTCAAGGTTACAAAAAAATTTCTGCTGCACTTCAGGTTCCTAAGAGCACAGTGGCCTCCATAATCCTCAAATGGAAGACGTTTGGGACGACCAGAACCCTTCTAGAGCTGGGAGGCCGTCCGGCCAAACTGAGCAATTTATTTCGGGGGGGAGAAGAGCCTTGGTGAGAGAGGCAAAGAAGAACCCAATGGTCACTGTGGCTAAGCTCCAGAGATGCAGTCGGAGATGGGAGAAAGTTGTAAGTCAACCATCACTGTTAAATCCACCAGTCGGGCTTTATGGCAGAGTGGAGGCCAAGCCTCCTCAGTGCAAGACACATGAAAGCCCGCATGGAGTTTGCTAAAAAAACACCTGAAGGACTCCAAGATGGTGATAAATAAAATCCTCTGGTCTGATGAGATTCACTGATGTCTGTTTTCCCCCTTATGTTTCAGGGACAAAATGGTAAACCAGGCAGTTCTCCATCACCTGTCCAAATACAGCCCAACAGTGAAGAAATGGTGGTGGCAGCATCACACTTGGGGTGAGCAGGGACAGCTGCAGGGATATGTCAGGATCCGACTGGTTGCAATCAGGGGAAAGATGAATGCGGCCAAGTACAGGGATATCCTGGACGAAAACCTTTTCCAGAGTGCTCTGGACCTCAGACTGGGCAGGTTTACCTTCCAACAAGACAATGACCCTAAGCACCGCCGCCGCCAAAATCTCAGTCGGAGTGACATCTATCGAACCCTGTGATGTTCAATGGTCCGTTCATGGTCATCACTTAAACCCAATTGAGCATCTCTGAGAGAAAATGACTGTTCATGGGCAAGACCATCCAACCCGACAGAACTGATGGTCAAGGAGGAATGGCTCTGGGTCCAGATGAAAAACTTGTTGCATCTCAAATAAAGGACTCAAATGGCTTTTTGTCTTTTGCATCTTTATAAATACTGAACAGTTTTTTGTACATCTTGAAGGTAAAATTTCAGGTTTTTAAAAATTAATTTAAAAAAAATGGAGCTCAACAGTGTCTTGCCTCTGTCCAAGAACTGTTGTGTACAGTAGTGAAAAATAAAATGAATCCTTTTTGATTTTTGAAAATGTACCTTGGATGGATTAACATTGGGGTCCAATAACTGGGTAATATAAATTTTAAGGTTGCCTGGATATAACTAAAGTGAGTGCAGTATGACTCTGCACTGAATTATTGCTTGACTGAGTAGGAATGGTTAAACTAAGAATTTGGAAATGAAGTGTAATCATACAAAAATTTGAAAGATGGGTTTTTAAATATTTTTTTGGATCAAATGTAAGGAGTAAAAATCAATACACCTGCACACATTTTGTCTTTCACTCAGACTTGTATGTACCAGTTATGACATTGTGGGGAGCATGCAGCATCCTGATGGGATCTCCCTTTCTAAAGGGCTAGAGACATGATGTTGATAAAATTATAGTATGTGACCAAAACTTAAAACATTCAACTCATTTAAAACCTGAATGTTTTCCTCTTTGGACTACACCTGATTGTTCTTCCTGGGGACCAGTCATGTCTTGTCTGTGACCTGTTTACTGTCCTCACTAAGACCAGGAGACTGGATCACATCACTCCAGTTCTTAAGTCTTTACACTGGCTTCCTGTGTCTCAAAGAATTGATTTCAAAGTACTTTTGCTAGTTTATAAATCCCTTAACGGTTTAGGTCCAAAATACATTTCTGATCTGCTACTCCACTATGAACCACCCAGACCTCTCAGGTCATCTGGGACAGGTCTACTTTCTGTCCCCAGAGTCAGAACTAAACAGGGTGAAGCAGCTTTCAGTTTCTATGCTCCTCATATCTGGAACAGACTCCCAGAAACCTGCAGACCCTCTGCTACTCTCAGTTCTTTTAAATCAAGGCTGAAGCCCTTTCTTTTTGATGCTGCCTTTCTTAAATGACTGCTCATTTCTTTAAATTTCTTATGCTGCACTGTAACTTGTATTCTTGTGTTTTATGTTTCCCAATGTTTCTATTTTGTTTTTAACTATCTATTCATGTGTTTTATCGGTTTTTATGATTTATAACTGTTTGTACTTGTGTTTTATCTGTTTAACTGATTTTAATTAAAGCACTTTGAATTGCCCTGTTGCTGAAATGTGCTATACAAATAAAGCTGCCTTACTGGCTCAACAACACCACTGCTGGACACTGCACTGCTCATGACAAGCATTTAGTTAGACTGAAACAACTCACTGGAGTAGATTATTCTTATACACACACAATCAAACATACAAACACCTATTCTCTCATACTCATTTTCACATAGACTCAGACACGCATGTTGCAGGATCTAGTCGTGCTGCTGCTGTGAACTCGTGCATGCTGAGTCGTGTTTCCTGCAGCCTGCATGCTAAGAACCCCCCAGTCCAGGAAGCCATCGAGCTGTGTGCTCTTACAACAGGTTGAAATCTGGCAACATCTGTCCTGGGGGTTTAAACTGCAGCTGGGTCCAAGGCCAGTGTGTTTACCTGCTTCAGCCTCAATGTGAGGTGAATCAGCGATAACATGATTACACAGAGCGGGGGGGTCCGAGCAGACAGAGGACAAACAGAGCCAAAGGGCAGTTCCTCTGGTTTATCTTCTGAAGGGAGAGATCTGTCTGTCCAGTCTGCGTCGACCAGGAGAAGGTAAGCTGTTAGAAAGATGGAGTGTTCTTATGTCTAACCCTCATGTTCTCAAACTGACCCGTTTTCCGTTACTTTTACAATGTTCGTGTCATTTTGTCACTTTTGCATTTACAAACGCGTTGTCCTATATCAATGTTCTTTTAAATTCCCCAAAATAACATGATTGATTCCACCCAAAGCTCTTTGCCAAGTACAAATCTCTACTTTCATTAATTTTGGGGCGTCTTATTCAATTTTATAGCATTGTAAAACAAATGGAAGTGTTTTTGAAATAGTATTGAGTAAAAGTTGACATATTCCAGTCTGTGGTTATCATCAACATCCATTCCTTTAATTTTAGTCTCAATAATTCCTAATTTCTGCTTTTCTAACTCAAACATTAGGTATAATTTCCTATAAATGAGGTTTATTGACCATAAATTCCAAAAATAACTGTAAAACTAAAGTTAATAAGTTAGTGTTACGTAGTGTTAAACATCAAAAGTGACAAACATTGAAAAAAGGGACAAAAACGTAAGAAAAAGTTAAAAACATCGATAGAAAGCGTCAACAAAAGTGTTGATTTTCCATTTTGACGGGAGACAACACGAGGGTTAAAACCTGTTGAGATGTAACTGTACCTCCGGGAGAGATGGCTGGATTTACTTCTTTGATGTTTTTCTATATTCATTAGATTAACAATAGTGGGCGCTTGTAATATTAATTAATTCATTTAATAATTATTAACAATTTTTTCAACATTTGTCGTTTTTTTCAACATTTCTGTCTTGAATTGGAGCAGTTTCATCACAAAGAGGGGGCCAGTAATATTTAATTGGGTTTTTTTGTATTATTTGTTATATTCTTTAGTTTGTTATTGTGATGACCCCTATCACTCTGTAGGTGGCTCATGTGGGCCGGGGCGGGGGGGCTACGAGGTGGGGGTTGTGGGGGTCTACGACCTGCTGCACATTACCCGATTGAGTCTTTGTCCTGTATCTCTCGTGTTCCAAAATAGAAAATTAATTCTGTTTTTTGAAGTTTTCATTGACTTTTTAGATGCTTTTGAAACTTTTCTGAACCTTTTTGTCACTTTTGTTAATATTACTTTTAACATTTACAAGAAACATTTGTTTCTTTTTCAATATCAGTGTCATTTTTTCAAAATTTTTATCACTTTTTCAATATTTTTGTCTCTTTTGTTAACATTTGATACTTTTTCTCAACATTTGTGTTCCAAAATTGACATTTTTTGACATTTCTTTCAACTTTTTCTAGAAGCTTTTGAAACTTTTCTAAACCTTTTTGTCACTTAAACGCAACACTAAAACCAACATGTTACCACGGGTTTTACACGTATTCTTGGAATTTATGGCCCACGAGCCTCATTAATATGGGCCGATTATTTGAGTTAAAATGATTAAATAGTGAATTATTTTGACTAAGATGTTGAAGGTATGTGTCAAAGTTTAGCCACGATATTGTTTTGAAACTATTAAAACATTTTTTTTCTAATGGTACAAAATTGAATAGAAGACCCAGAATTACATGAAGGGAATTAGTGATTATACCTGAAGAACCCACAGAACCATCCATGTTATTTTGGGGCAATTTGGTTCACAGGAAACCCATATTTCTTCTTTTTTTTAACTTTGAAAACGGGTCAAATTGAACCCAAGGACAACAAAAGTATTGGGGGGGGCCGGCACTCTCACTCATGCACGCCCTCCACCTCTGATGATACTGATGTACAGTATATATATATATATATATATATATATATATATATATATATATATATATATATATATATATATATATATATATGGACCCACCTTCTCATTCATGCGTTTCCTTAATCTTCATGACTATTTCCATTGTAGATTCTCACTAAAGGCATCAGAACTATGAATGAACACATGTGGAGTTATGGACTTAAGAAAAAAGTGGAAAATGCGTTGAATGAGAAGGTGTGTTCAAACGTTTGGCCTTTACTGTACATATTCAAATTATTTGAGCATTATTAATTATGGGTTAAATACAATTAGCTTTAATGTAATCCTTAACTTGGGGTGGTCTCCCTTCTTTTGTCTTGAATTTGAGCTTTTTGATTACAAAGTTTGAGTTAGACTTCAGTAACTTTACGTCTCATTGGTTCTGCACCAGTTTGGTCGAGCTAATTAGCATCGAGTTGTTTCTCTGGTCGGAGAGGTAAGAAGCCAGGCTGTCTTTCTGAGTTGTTTTGGAAGATTCACAAGTTTTATACATTTTTAAGTTTTGGTAAGAGGTTTGATGAGTATTGTTGTCCATCTTGATGAATACCAGCCTTTAATCAGATTTCTTTGAGAGTAACTGAACAGCCCTCATCAGCTTCACGTTATACTGGACTTCAGAAAATCCCTCCAGTCCAATCAGTTTCCTCCTTAAGACAATGGAGCTGAACTTAGTTCATGATGAGGATGATGATGATGATGCGTGCAGCCGTGGGTCTCTGGGTTTGAGAGGTTTGAGGAGTATCTGTGGTCCTGTCTGGCTGATTTCTCTAACTTCCTATGGTGTAAAGTGAGTAATGATGGTCAGTGTTAATGGAGTTTTTCCTGGTTAGGGGAAGAGGTGAATCCTGTTCAGGGGGTTCAGCTGTAGACGTTGTAGGCTAGTCCTGAACGTGGGTCAGGACCACATGGACCAGCTGGTTTAGAGATCAAATCCTCATTAAAACAAACAATGAAGAATGACTTGAACTTTTGATCTTTTGTGTTAGTTCATGATGATGATGATGATGCGTGCATCCGTGGGTCTCTGGGTCCTATCAGCGGTGATCTGCGTCGGCAGAGGCGATCACCATGGCGATCACCATTTGGGTCACGGGCATGACAAGTCCGTCCAAGACACTGGAGTGGACGGCAGCGCCAACAGCGTCTCCCTGGTGAACGAAGCAAACCAAGAGTTTTCCTTCGTCCTCTACAGGAAGCTAGCAGCTCACACTGACTCACAGGGAAGAACATCTTCTTCTCCCCAATCTGCTTGTCCACCGCCTTGGCTATGTTGTCCGTGGGCGCGCAGGGGGAGACGCACCGCCAGCTTTTCAGTGGTCTGGGCTTCAACAGCTCCCTCCTGACCCAGACCGATGTGGACCAGGCCTTCCAGACGCTCCTCCAGGGGGCCAACAACGCATCAAAGGAGGACGCCAACGAAGGAACCGCCGTGTTCCTGGACGACAGCTTCAAGCCAAAGCCGGAGTTCCTTCAGACCCTGAAGCAGTCGTACTTCACAGAGGGGTTCAATGTGGACTTCAGCCAAACCACAGACAGTGCTGATACCATCAATAAGTACGTGGGGGAGAAGACCAACGGGAAGATTGACAAGCTGGTGGAGAGCCTGGATCCAAACACAGTCATGTGTCTCATCAGCTACATCTACTACAAAGGTAAGAAGGTCCTGGGGATGAGATCTAGTCAGTCTGTGATATAATGTCATAATGAAAGATCTGCTCACATATTCTGAGGTTAAGTTGCGTGTATCAAACCAAAGGTTGTGTATTTCTGCTCATGGTCTAACAGGAAAGTGGGCAACTCAGTTTGACCCTAACCTCACCGAGCAGGACGACTTCAACGTGGACGAGAACACAAAGGTTCAGTCTTTATTCTGAATGGATAACTAACGAGGGCGGAGCCAGACGTAAACATTGGGGGTTCAGTCTAAACCTAGAAGATATACAGAAGATATTGACTGAAGATATATAAACATTCTTTCAACACAATTTTGGAAAACGTGATGTTGTAACACTCTCATTTTTTTTCTTAAATTGTCATCGTCCAGGTTCGAACCGCCATGATGAACATGGAGGAACGTTTTCATACCTATCACGACCACGAGCTAAAGACCACGGTCCTACAGCTGCCCTTCAACAGCTCCTACTCCATGCTGCTGATGTTGCCTGACGTCATGGCAACGCTGGAGAACGCCATCTGCCCCAACCACGTCACCAAATGGTTGAAGGCTATGACTAGACCCAGGTTAGAGAATCTTGTATCTACTTCTAAAATGTGGAAGGTTTGACACTGAATAAGGTCCTGAGCTTTGTCCTGTCCGATAGACTGGTCTCCCCCCAAAAACGCCCCCATAAGTAGTTTGTTCCTGCATCATCAGACCAGTTCAATTTAATAGACTTGGACTTAGACTTCTCTTTATTATAGTATAGTATATTATTTGTCTCTGATTGTTCATTGTCCGTAACTGTGTGGTCTTTGCTCTGCATCTGCTTTAATATGTTACTATTTGTTCATATGTCCTTCAAGAAGGGTTTATATCAACTTAATTAAGTCTTATTTTACCCAGGAGGACAGGATCCCTACAGTGATAGAACCTACAAAGATAGACGTTTTTGTTACATGCGGTGATGAAGGGGCTGTTTCATGTTAAACTAAAAGGATCTTCCTCTTTAACTAAAAGCTCTATCTCTGTAGGGATCCATCCCATAATGTAGTCACACACTTAGAATAATAATCTGAGTCTGACAGCGGCAACAACAGCATAACATTGTTTAAGGCCCTAGTAGCCAAATGAAGCTTGTTCCCTAGTCAGATTCCTTGAATGTAGTGAAGTAGTGATTATTTACATGGAGTCTGGTGGAGATATGCTGCTCTATACACACTAAAAGTAGTGATTATTTACATGGAGTCTGGTGGAGATATGCTGCTCTATACACACTAAGATATGCTGCTGGTATACTCTATACACGCTAAAAGTAGTGATTATTTACATGGAGTCTGGTGGAGATATGCTGCTCTATACATGCTAAAAGTAGTGATTATTTACATGGAGTCTGGTGGAGATATGCTGCTAAAAGTAGTGATTATTTACATACATGCTCTATACACACTAAAAGTAGTGATTATTTACATGGAGTCTGGTGGGTTTGGTGATGGTGATTTCTGTTTCATGTTAAACTAAAAGGATCTTCCTTTTTAACTAAAAGGTCTATCTCTGTAGGGTCAGATTCATTGAATGTCTTGTCCTCTCCTCCCCCCCCATATGTTTCAGGAGACATAATGTATATATTCCCAAGTTCTCCATCAAGACTTCCTACAAACTGAATGATGTGCTGTCAGAAATGGGAATGACGGACATGTTTGGTGGTCGTGCAAACTTCAGAGGCATTTCAGAGGAGGGAGGACTGGCCGTCTCAAAAGTAAGAAACCAGAATAAATTTCATTATTTCACACATATTCATCTGTCTGTCGTCTCACTGACTCTGCGTTGCAGGTTCTGCACAAAGCGACGCTGGACGTGGACGAGACCGGCGCCGAAGCTGCAGCCGCCACCGCCGTCCTCATCGGACGGACGATTGAAGTCCCGATCGATGTCCCCGTGTTGAAGTTCAACCGTCCGTTCATGGTCCTCATCACTGAACGCCACACGGAGAAAATCCTCTTCATGGGCAAGATCCTCAACCCGACCGTCTGATGGTCTCTCTGGGTCCAGCTCATATATAAAGGAGTCAGAGAAACCTTTGGTTGTTGTCTCTTGCTTTATTGACAGTGTAAGGGCACAGCTGGGGGGGGTCTCTGGGGCTCCTCCCCTTGAAAAGATGAGCGTCAAACACTTTTTTTCTTACACTCTAAGAAATTACATAATCTGTAAAAAACAGAGGACGTTCTGCTCATTACCCAACGATTAAATAACAGAATGTGTGTGTCTGTGTTTGTGTGTGTGTTTGTGTGTATCTGTGTGTGTGTGTGTGTGTGTGTGTGTGACTGTGCGTGTGTCTATGTGTGTGTCTGTGTGTGTGTGTGTGTGTGTGTGTGTGTGACTGTGCGTGTGTCTATGTGTGTGTCTGTGTGTGTGTGTGTGTGTGTGTGTGTGTGTGTGTGTGTGTGTGTGTGACTGTGTGTGTGTGTGTGTGTCTGTGTGTGTGTGTGTGTTGTGTGTGTGACTGTGCGTGTGTCTATGTGTGTGTGTGTTTGTGTGTGTCTGTGCGTGTGTCTATGTGTGTGTGTGTGTGTGTGTGTGACTGTGCGTGTGTGTGTGTGTGTGTGTGTGTGTGTGTGTGTGTGTGTGTGACTGTGCGTGTGTCTATGTGTGTGTGTGTGTGTGTGTGTGTGTGTGTGTGTGACTGTGCGTGTGTCTATGTGTGTGTCTGTGTGTGTGTGTGTGTGTGTGTGTGTGTGTGTGATGTGTGTGTGTGTGTGTGTGTGTGTGTGTGTGTGTGTGTGTGACTGTGTGTGTCTATGTGTGTGTGTGTGTGTGTGTGTGTGTGAGTGTGTGTGTGTGACTGTGCGTGTGTCTATGTGTGTGTCTGTGTGTGTGTGTGTGTGTGTGTGTGTGTGTGACTGTGCGTGTGTCTATGTGTGTGTCTGTGTGTGTGTTTGTGTGTGTGTGTGTGTGTGTGTATGTCGTCCATAAGCATTTGGTCGTAATTTATAACATCAGATTATAAAAGCATGGTGACGTTTCTGTAAAATCCTATAAACTAACGCAGGAAGAAACTAGACTATCACAATAAAACAGGAAACAGTACATGTATAAGACAGGAAACTAGACTACCACAAAAAGACACAACAGGAAGACAGGCTGAGAAATGAAGACAGGAAACCAGACTACCACAATAAGACACAACAGGAAGACAGGCTGAGAAATTAAGACAGGAAACCAGACTACCACAATAAGACAAGACAGGAAGACAGGCTGAGAAATTAAGACAGGAAACCAGACTACCACAATAAGACACAACAGGAAGACAGGCTGAGAAATGAAGACAGGAAACCAGACTACCACAATAAGACAAGACAGGAAGACAGACTACCACAATAAGACACAACAGGAAGACAGGCTGAGAAATGTCCCCGGTTTTCTGGCAGACCCGATACTGGAATGAAAGAAAGAAAAGTTTTACCATGCTAAAATCACTGATTATTTACATGGAGTCTGGTGGAAATCACTAAAAGTAGTGATTATTTACATGGAGTCTGGTGGAGATATGCTGCTCTATACACGCTAAAAGTAGTGATTATTTACATAGAGTCTGGTGGAGATATGCTGCTCTATACACGCTAAAAGTAGTGATTATTTACATGGAGTCTGGTGGAGATATGCTGCTCTATACACGCTAAAAGTAGTGATTATTTACATGGAGTCTGGTGGAGATATGCTGCTCTATACACGCTAAAAGTAGTGATTATTTACATAGAGTCTGGTGGAGATATGCTGCTCTATACACGCTAAAAGTAGTGATTATTTACATGGAGTCTGGTGGAGATATGCTGCTCTATACATGCTAAAATCACTGATTATTTACATGGAGTCTGGTGGAGATATGCTGCTCTATACACGCTAAAATCACTGATTATTTACATGGAGTCTGGTGGAGATATGCTGCTCTATACACGTTAAAATCACTGATTATTTACATGGAGTCTGGTGGAGATATGCTGCTCTATACACGCTAAAATCACTGATTATTTACATGGAGTCTGGTGGAGATATACTGTTCTATACATGCTAAAAGTAGTGATTATTTACATGGAGTCTGGTGGAGATATGCTGCTCTATACACGCTAAAAGTAGTGATTATTTACATGGAGTCTGGTGGAGATATGCTGCTCTATACATGCTAAAAGTAGTGATTATTTACATGGAGTCTGGTGGACTTTTATGTTTTAAAAAAGGATCTTAATCTTTAACAGAAAGGTCAGCCTCCTTAGAAATCCTTTCCATAATGTTATCAGACACTTAGAATATTAATCTGAGTCTGTCAGCAGCAAAACGAGCACTTTATGAACGTAAATACAAGCTGGACAATTCTCCCATTAACTTCCATTGTAGCTTGTTTCTCTGCTGCCGACTGCAGCGATCTCGTTTCATACTGCATCAATGTCAAAGGGACATCTTTCCTCAATAGTTTATATTGTATCCCATTACTCTCTGTGAAATATCTCACAAACTCTTCACTCAACACATGCATCAGTACAACAAGCGGTCCAGAGTAATCCGGTTTTGAAATTGCAACAAATCTTTTACATGGTCTCCAAAATGTATTCTCATGTGAACTATTTATGCACAGACAATTTTGTACATGGCTCAGCCAGTGTATCCCACCATAATGGTTATTATATTGCCAGATTCCAGACAATCCCACTTACTCATATGTCCCACTTACAAATATGAATATATATTTCTACTGGTATGCTTCCTAGTGACATTAATGCAAAAATATGAAGAAAAACCAATTCCACCTGTGTGTGCATGGTTAAAATTCTGAAGTGCAAACTAGTTCAGGCTACAGCACAAACATCTCCATCCATAGATAAGAACAATCAAGTCTAACCTCTGGATTTCTTTTCCAAGTGCACCAGATTGATAGCTGGCTCTGCCCTCCTACGTACTTTTGCTCAGTTTTCATTTTCCTTCAGCAGACGTCTGGGTTGGCGGTATAAACCGTCTGGGTTGGCGGTATAAACCGTCTGGGTTGGCGGTATAAACCGTCTGGGTTGGCGGTATAAACCGTCTGGGTTGGCGGTATATTTGCGGGCTTTCTCCGGCCAAACAATTCGCGATCCAATCAGCGAACAGAGGGAGGGGCTGAGGGGGGGGTATTTGTTTGAAAATACTTTGAACGTCAACAAGAAGTAATGTCACCCAACATCGCTTAGAGCACCTTTAAAATAGCCAGGCCCATGGACCCCCCCTAGGGGGGCTTGTGCCCCAGTGCAGCTCTAGGTCTTGTGACGCCCCTGGGGCTGTGTCCCAGTGCAGCTCTAGGTCTTGTGATGCCCCTGGGGCTGTGTCCCAGTGCAGCTCTAGGTCTTGTGATGGGGCTGTGTCCCAGTGCCCTAGGTCTTGGGGCTGTGTCCCAGTGCAGCTCTAGGTCTTGTGGATGTCCCCCTGGGGCTGTGTCCCAGTGCAGCTCTAGGTCTTGTGATGCCCTAGGGGGCTGTGTCCCCCCGTTTTAAGTTTTACAAAGATAAAAACATGTGCGTGTTTTGGAGGTATTTACGCCCCTTCTGTGAGCTGAAAATGTCCCTGGGGATGTTGTCTGAGAAACCTGGTCCCCTGTGTCCCATTGCTGCCTGGTGGTCTGGTGCTAGCAAAGGTCTTTCTGGGCTGAAAGTGTGGAGAAACCTGGTCCCCTTACATTGCTGCTCCTTGCTAGCAGGTCTTTTGGGTTAGAGGTGCTGCTCCTTCTTTCGGTTGCTGAGTTTTCTGCCTCCGATCTTTTAGGCTTTTTAGCCTGTGGTTGATTTATAAAGACATCCAAAATGCGCTTTTGTGCCACGGCTAGCGAACGTCTGGACTGTTGACTCGCCGGGAAAGTTCCCACAACTCTCTCCACTCACCAGCGCCTCGGCAGATTCATTCTAATCAAATTATGTGTTAACCTCTTACTTACCTAATTGTAAAATGTATTACATTTAATTTATAATGAAAAGGATTAGGTTTATATAATAATCAATGTATTAAAAATAAATGTTTTTGTTTTTGTTTTTTAAATTATGATTGTAGTTTTTTGTCCTTTTGCTGGGGGGTGCTGCAGCACCCTCTGCACCCCTAGTTCCCGCGGCCATGAGCCCACCCCCCCCAAATCCACCCACTACTGTGGACAACACAGTCCCCTTCATGTCCTGTTCAGCAGTATTCAGTGAAGTCGCTTACATCAAGACAATGATGGGCAGCGGCACTTATTCAGACTACTAAGAGCATGTGTGTGTGTGTGTGTGTGTGAGTGTGTGTGTATGTGTGTGCGTGTGTGTGTGCGTGTGTGCGTGCGTGCATGCGTGTGTGTGTGTGTGAGTGTGTGTGTGTGCGTGTGTGCATGCGTGTGTGTGCGTGTGTGTGTGTGTGTGCGTTTGTGTGTGTGCGTGCTTGTGTGTTTGTGCGTACGTGTTTGCATGTGTGTGCGCGCGTGCATGTGCGTGTTTGCACGTGTGCATGTGTGTGTGTTTGTGTGTGCGTGTGTGCGTGTCTGTGTGTGCGTGTCTGCACGTGTGCATGTTTGCGTGTGTGTGTGCGCTTGTGTGCGTGTGTGTGTGTGTGTGTGTGTGTGTGTGTGTGTGTCATGATGCTAAATATCCAGCATGTTATTCATAATTTTGAGCGTTGTCTAATATTCTATTGAAGTTTTGAGCCGGTCGAGTGAGTCAAATCACCACGGAGCCGATGATTTTAGTTTGATTTGTGTATTATTTCCTGTGGAATGAGGGGACTGTTTGGTGAAGAGAACGTCAGACTGACTGGTGTCATAACATGGGGGAATAGTTGATTGACGTAAAGATGAAAATATTGAAAAAAAGTGAGAAAACGCCTTCTTTGTTGCATTAAAATGAGCTGAAGTCATTTTCTTATCGCAATGTTTCCGGCAGAGCACACCCTCCATTTATGCTATATGTATATAATTATATCCAATTATATTATGCAGACGCTCACATGCTTGTGCACATGAAGACGTCAGACAGGAATCATTACACAGAGCGCATGGGGGGGGCGAGCAAATAAGAGACAGAGACAAACAGAGACAAAGTCCAGTTCCTCTGGCTTATCTTCTGAAGGGGGGATCTGTCTGTGTCCAGTCTGCTTCAACCAGGAGAAGGTAAGCTGTTAGAAAGATGGACTCTTCTTATGTTTTATATGCAAATCCATCTAAATAATTCCTAATTTCTGCTTTTCTAACTCAAACATTAGGTATAATTTCCTATAAAGGAGGTTTATTGACCATAAATTCCAAAAATAACTGTAAAACTAAAGTCAATAAGTTAGTGTTACGTAGTGTTGAAAACGTAAAAAAAAAAGCATCAAAAATGTTGAAAAAAGGGACAAAAAAGGGGCTTGTAATATTTATTAATTCATTAATTATTTATATTATTTTTTTCAGCATTTGTCATTTTTTTCAATATTTTCATCACTTTTTGTTCACAGTTCAAATTAAAAAACTATGTTTACACATTGAGTTTCAGATGTAAATTTGCACACCGGAACTGTAAATCTCTTTTTGGGGGTTCAAAGCCTTTAAAGTAGTCTAACATAAAATATGACTCACTCAGTCAAACAAAAGAGTGTTATTTATTTTGAGTTTAAAACAAAAAAAACAGCTAATTTTCTTCAATCACCAAACTTCACCAGACTCCATGTAAATAATCAGTACTTTTAGCGTGTATAGAGCAGCATATCTCCACATGTAAATGGGTGAATTAAGAGTTTATTCCAACCAGACCAGAGTGGTGATTGGTGGAACAGTGGAAAGATGAACCAAGACGGCTTTTGGTAGTATTATTTAGTTTCTGTCCACTTTGACTGAAGTGTGTTTTACGATGATAAAAGTAGTGATTATTTACATGGAGTCTGGTGGAGATATGCTGCTCTATACACGCTAAAAGTAGTGATTATTTACATGGAGTCTGGTGGAGATATACTGCTCTATACACACTAAAAGTAGTGATTATTTACATGGAGTCTGGTGGAGATATACTGCTCTATACACGCTAAAAGTAGTGATTATTTACATGGAGTCTGGTGGAGATATGCTGCTCTATACATGCTAAAAGTAGTGATTATTTACATGGAGTCTGGTGGAGATATGCTGCTCTATACATGCTAAAAGTAGTGATTATTTACATGGAGTCTGGTGGAGATATGCTGCTCTATACACGCTAAAAGTAGTGATTATTTACATGGAGTTTGGTGGAGATATGCTGCTCTATACACGCTAAAAGTAGTGATTATTTACATGGAGTCTGGTGGGTTTGGTGATGGTGATGTCGGGGCTGTTTCATGTTAAACTAGAAGGATCTTACTCTTTAACTAAAAGGTCTATCTCTGTAGGGATACATCCCATAATGTTGTCAGACACTTAGAATAATAATCTGAGTGTCAGCAGCAACAACACAACTTTTAGTGGATACTGACTGATGCTGAACATCTGTCCTGTAGGGTAACATTACAGCTTTTTTTCTACCTGATGCTGAACATCTGTCCTGTAGAGTAACATTACAGCTTGTTTCTACCTGATGCTGAACATCTGTCCTGTAGGGTAACATTACAGCTTGTTTCTCCCTGATGCTGAACATCTGTCCTGCTGAACATCTGTCCTGTAGGGTAACATTACAGCTTGTTTCTCCCTGATGCTGAACATCTGTCCTGTAGGGTAACATTACAGCTTGTTTCTCCCTGATGCTGAATATATAATGAATTTATAACTCTCAATCACCTAATTTGTTTTCTTTGTGGGTGAGATTTCAAAGTCAAATGTAACTTTACCCTGATTCGATTTGGCCTCCAGAACAAATGACAGTTTGGAGCAAAAGCAAACATTGTGTAACACGAACAAATAATGACTTGAACGTTTGAACTTTTGATCTTTTGTCTTAGTTCATGATGATGATGATGCATGCAGCCGTGGGTCTCTGGGTCCTATCAGCGGTGATCTGCGTCGGCAGAGCCGATCACCATGGCGATCACCATTTGGGTCACGGCCCCGGCAAGGCCGTCCAAGACACTGGAGTGGACGGCAGCGCCAACAGCGTCTCCCTGGTGAACGAAGCCAACCGAGAGTTTTCCTTCGGCCTCTACAGGAAGCTAGCAGCTCACACTGACTCACAAGGAAAGAACATCTTCTTCTCCCCGGTTAGCGTGTCCACCGCCTTGGCTGCGTTGTCCGTGGGCGCGCAGGGGGAGACGCACCGCCAGCTTTTCAGGGGTCTGGGCTTCAACAGCTCCCTCCTGACGCAGACCGATGTGGACCAGGCCTTCCAGATGCTCCTCCAGGGGGCCAACAACGCATCCCAGGAGGACGCCAACGAAGGGACCGCCGTGTTCGTGGACGACGGATTCAAGCCAAAGCCGGAGTTCCTGCAGACCCTGAAGCAGTCCTACTTCACCGAGGGGTTCAATGTGGACTTCGCCAAAACCGCAGAAAGTGCTGATACTATCAATAAGTACGTGGGGGAGAAGACCAATGGGAAGATTGACAAGCTGGTGGAAAGCCTGGATCCAAGCACCGTCATGTATCTCATCAGCTACATCTACTACAAAGGTAAATCAACCAGCCCTCCGAAACACTCGGCTAACCCACCTGTTCAAAACCAGACCCCCCCCTGCAGGAGATCAGATATAATGCAGCTTCAAGGAGTCAAAAACCCCCCCTGCTGGAGATCAGATATAATGCAGCTTCAAGGAGACTCAAACCCCCCCCTGCTGGAGATCAGATATAATGCAGCTTCAAGGAGTTCCCCCTGCTGGAGATCAGATATAATGCAGCTTTAAGGAGCCTCCCCAGACATCAGATATATCCCTCCATAGACTTCAACTTCTTCAGAACTCAGCTGCTCGTGTCATCAACACCCACCCCCCCTTCTCATCATATAACCCCCTGTCCTTCAGCAGCTCCATTGGCTTCCAGTTCAATTCAGAATACAATTTAAAATCCTTCTCTATACTTTCAAAGCCATCCATAACCTTGCTCCTCCATATCTATCAGAACTCCTTCACATCGCCGCTCAGATCCTCCTCCTCCCTTCACCTCACTGTCCCCCCAGCTCGACTTGTCACCATGGGGACCAGAGCCTTCAGACTCGCTCTGCTCCCCCAGCGACTCTAAACCCCCTGGACTCAAACTCACCTGTTCAAAAACCAGACCACCTGACCTCCACCTGTTCAAAAACCAGACTATCTGTTCAAAAACCAGACTCTAAACCCACCTGTTCAAAAAACCAGACTCAAACCCAGTTCAAAACCAGACTCAAAAACCTGTTCAAAAACCAGACCCCACCTGTTCAAAACCAGACTCAAACCCACCTGTTCAAAACCAGACTCTAAACCCACCTGTTCAAAAACCAGACTCAAACCCACCTGTTCAAAACCAGACTCTAAACCCACCTGTTCAAAAACCAGACTCAAACCCACCTGTTCAAAACCAGACTCTAAACCCACCTGTTTAAAACCAGATTCTAAACCCACCTGTTCAAAAACCAGACTCTAAACCCACCTGTTCAAAACCAGACTCTAAACCCACCTGTTCAAAACCAGACTCTAAACCCACCTGTTCAAAAAGACTCTAAACCCACCTGTTCAAAACCAGACTCTAAACCCACCTGTTCAAAACCAGACTCTAAACCCACCTGTTCAAAACCAGACTCTAAACCCACCTGTTCAAAAACCAGACTCTAAACCCACCTGTTCAAAACCAGACTCTAAACCCACCTGTTCAAAACCAGACTCTAAACCCACCTGTTCAAAACCAGAAAACCAGACTCTAAACCCACCTGTTCAAAACCAGACTCTAAACCCACCTACCTGTTCAAAACCAGACTCTAAACCCACCTGTTCAAAACCAGACTCTAAACCCACCTGTTCAAAACCAGACTCTAAACCCACCTGTTCAAAACCAGACTCTAAACCCACCTGTTCAAAACCAGACTCTAAACCCACCTGACTCTAAACCCACCTGTTCAAAACCAGACTCTAAACCCCACCTGTTCAAAACCAGACTCAAACCCACCTGTTCAAAAAACCAGACTCAAACCCACCTGTTCAAAACCAGACTCAAACCCACCTGTTCAAAACCAGACTCAAACCCACCTGTTCAAAACCAGACTCTAAACCCACCTGTTCAAAACCAGACTCTAAACCCACCTGTTCCCAGACTCAAACCCTGTTCAAAACCAGACTCTAAACCCACCTGTTCAAAACCAGACTCAAACCCACCTGTTCAAAACCAGACTCTCTAAACCCACCTGTTCAAAACCAGACTCTAAACCCACCTGTTCAAAACCAGACTCTAAACCCACCTGTTCAAAACCAGACTCTAAACCCACCTGTTCAAAACCAGACTCTAAACCCACCTGTTCAAAACCAGACTCTAAACCCACCTGTTCAAAACCAGACTCTGTTCAAAACCAGACCCACCTGTTCAAAACCAGACTCTCAAACCCACCTGTTCAAAACCAGACTCTAAACCCACCTGTTCAAAACCAGACTCAAACCCACCTGTTCAAAAACCAGACTCAAACCCACCTGTTCAAAACCAGACTCAAACCCACCTGTTCAAAACCAGACTCAAACCCACCTGTTCAAAACCAGACTCTAAACCCACCTGTTCAAAAAACCAGACTCTAAACCCACCTGTTCAAAAACCAGACTCTAAACCCACCTGTTCAAAACCAGACTCTAAAACAAAACCAGACCTAAACCCCTGTTCAAAACCAGACTCAAACCCACCTGTTCAAAACCAGACTCAAACCCACCTGTTCAAAACCAGACTCAAACCCACCTGTTCAAAACCAGACTAAACCCACCTGTTCAAAAAGACTCTAAACCCACCTGTTCAAAACCAGACTCAAACCCACCTGTTCAAAACCAGACTCAAACCCACCTGTTTCAAACCCACCTGTTCAAAAAACCAGACTCTAAACCCACCTGTTCAAAACCAGACTCAAACCCACCTGTTCAAAACCAGACTCAAACCCACCTGTTCAAAACCAGACTCTAAACCCACCTGTGTTCAAAACCAGACTCAAACCCACCTGTTCAAAAAACCAGACTGTTCAAAAGACCACCTGTTCAAAACCAGACTCTAAACCCACCTGTTCAAAAAGACTCTAAACCCACCTGTTCAAAACCAGACTCAAACCCACCTGTTCAAAACCAGACTCAAACCCACCTGTTCAAAACCAGACTCAAACCCACCTGTTCAAAACCAGACTCTAAACCCACCTGTTCAAAACCAGACTCAAACCCACCTGTTCAAAACCAGACTCAAACCCACCTGTTCAAAACCAGACCTGTTCAAAAAACTCAAACCCACCTGTTCAAAACCAGACTCTAAACCCACCTGTTCAAAAAACCAGACTCAAACCCACCTGTTCAAAACCAGACTCAAAACCTGTTCAAAACCAGACTCTAAACCCACCTGTTCAAAACCAGACTCTAAACCCACCTGTTCAAAACCAGACTCAAACCCACCTGTTCAAAACCAGACTCAAACCCACCTGTTCAAAACCAGACTCAAACCCACCTGTTCAAAACCAGACTCAAACCCACCTGTTCAAACCAGACTCAAACCCACCTGTTCAAAACCAGACTCAAACCCACCTGTTCAAAACCAGACTCTAAACCCACCTGTTCAAAACCAGTTCAAAACCAACCCAAACCCCTGTTCAAAACCAGACTCTAAACCCACCTGTTCAAAAACCACCCACCTGTTCAAAACCAGACTCTAAACCCACCTGTTCAAAACCAGACTCAAACCCACCTGTTCAAAACCAGACTCTAAACCCACCTGTTCAAAACCAGACTCTAAACCCACCTGTTCAAAACCAGACCCACCTGTTCAAAACCCACCCTGTTCAAAACCAGACTCAAACCCACCTGTTCAAAACCAGACTCAAACCCACCTGTTCAAAACCAGACTCTAAACCCACCTGTTCAAAACCAGACTCAAACCCACCTGTTCAAAAACCAGACTCAAACCCACCTGTTCAAAACCAGACTCAAACCCACCTGTTCAAAAACCAGACTCAAACCCACCTGTTCAAAACCAGACTCAAACCCACCTGTTCAAAACCAGACTCAAACCCACCTGTTCAAAACCAGACTCAAACCCACCTGTTCAAAACCAGACTCTAAACCCACCTGTTCAAAACCAGACTCAAACCCACCTGTTCAAAAAAAAACCAGACTCAAACCCACCTGTTCAAAACCCTGTTCAAAACCAGACTCAAACCCACCTGTTCAAAACCAGACTCTAAACCCACCTGTTCAAAACCAGACTCAAACCCACCTGTTCAAAAACCAGACTCAAACCCACCTGTTCAAAACCAGACTCAAACCCACCTGTTTCAAAACCAGACTCAAACCCACCTGTTCAAAAACCAGACTCTAAACCCACCTGTTCAAAACCAGACTCAAACCCACCTGTTCAAAACCAGACTCAAACCCACCTGTTCAAAACCAGACTCTAAACCCACCTGTTCAAAACCAGACTCTAAACCCACCTGTTCAAAACCAGACTCAAACCCACCTGTTCAAAACCAGACTCAAACCCACCTGTTCAAAACCAGAAAACCCACCTGTTCAAAACCAGAAAACCCACCTGTTCAAACAGACTCAAACCCACCTGTTCAAAAAACCAGACTCAAACCCACCTGTTCAAAAACCAGACTCTAAACCCACCTGTTCAAAACCAGACTCAAACCCACCTGTTCAAAACCAGACTCTAAACCCACCTGTTCACCAAAAAACCAACCTGTTCAAAAAACCAGACTCTAAACCCACCTCAAACCCACCTGTTCAAAACCAGACTCAAACCCACCTGTTTCAAAACCAGACTCTAAAACCCACCTAAACCCACCTGTTCAAAACCAGACTCAAACCCACCTGTTCAAAACCAGACTCTAAACCCACCTGTTCAAAACCAGACTCTAAACCCACCTGTTCAAAAACCAGACTCTAAACCCAAAGACTCAAACCCACCCACCTGTTCAAAAAACCAGACTCTAAACCCACCTGTTCAAAACCAGACTCAAACCCACCTGTTCAAAAAAAAACCAGACTCAAACCCACCTGTTCAAAACCAGACTCAAAACCTGTTCAAAACCAGACTCTAAACCCACCTGTTCAAAACCAGACTCAAACCCACCTGTTCAAAACCAGACTCAAAACCCACCTGTTCAAAACCAGACTCTAAACCCACCTGTTCAAAACCAGACTCTAAACCCACCTGTTCAAAAACCAGACTCTAAACCCACCTGTTCAAAACCAGACTCTAAACCCACCTGTTCAAAACCAGACTCTAAACCCACCTGTTCAAAACCAGACTCAAACCCACCTGTTCAAAACCAGACTCAAACCCACCTGTTCAAAACCAGACTCTAAACCCACCTGTTCAAAAACCAGACTCTAAACCCACCTGTTCAAAACCAGACTCTAAACCCACCTGTTCAAAACCAGACTCAAACCCACCTGTTCAAAAACCAGACTCAAACCCACCTGTTCAAAACCAGACTCTAAACCCACCTGTTCAAAAACCAGACTCTAAACCCACCTGTTCAAAACCAGACTCAAACCCACCTGTTCAAAACCAGACTTAAACCCACCTGTTCAAAACCAGACTCTAAACCCACCTGTTCAAAAAAAACCAGACTCAAAACCCACCTGTTCAAAAACCAGACTCAAACCCACCTGTTCAAAAACCAGACTCTAAACCCACCTGTTCAAAACCAGACTCTAAAACCCACCTGTGTTCAAAACCAGACTCAAACCCACCTGTTCAAAAAACCAGACTCTAAACCCACCTGTTCAAAGACTCTAAACCCACCTGTTCAAAACCAGACTTGTTCAAAACCAAAACAAAAAAACCAGACTCAAACCCACCTGTTCAAAACCAGACTCTAAACCCACCTGTTCAAAACCAGACTCTAAACCCACCTGTTCAAAACCAGACTCTAAACCCACCTGTTCAAAACCAGACTCTAAACCCACCTGTTAAAAAACCAGACTCTAAACCCACCTGTTCAAAACCAGACTCAAACCCACCTGTTCAAAACCAGACTCAAACCCACCTGTTCAAAACCAGACTCTAAACCCACCTGTTCAAAACCAGACTTCAAACCCACCTGTTCTGTTCAAAAAACCAGACTCAAACCCACCTGTTCAAAACCAGACTGTTCTAAACCCACCTGTTCAAAACCAGACTCAAACCCACCTGTTCAAAAACCAGACTCAAACCCACCTGTTCAAAAAAACCAGACTCAAACCCACCTGTTCAAAACCAGACTCTAAACCCACCTGTTCAAAAAAACTCTAAACCCACCTGTTCAAAAACCAGACTCAAACCCAAAACCAGACTCTAAACCTGTTCAAAACCAGACTCTAAACCCACCTGTTCAAAACCAGACTCTAAACCCACCTGTTCAAAACCAGACTCAAACCCACCTGTTCAAAAAACCAGACTCAAACCCACCTGTTCAAAACCAGACTCTAAACCCACCTGTTCAAAACCAGACTCTAAACCCACCTGTTCAAAACCAGACTCAAAACCAGACTCAAACCCACCTGTTCAAAACCCCAAACCCACCTGTTCAAAACCAGACTCTAAACCCACCTGTTCAAAAACCAGAAAACCCCCTGTTCAAAACCAGACTCTAAACCCACCTGTTAAACCCACCTGTTCAAAACCAGACTCTAAACCCACCTGTTCAAAACCAGACTCAAACCCACCTGTTCAAAACCAGACTCTAAACCCACCTGTTCAAAACCAGAAAACCCACCTGTTCAAAACCAGACTCTAAACCCACCTGTTCAAAACCAGACTCTAAACCCACCAAAAACCAGACTCTAAACCCACCTGTTCAAAACCAGACTCAAACCCACCTGTTGTTCACCTGTTCAAAACCAGACTCTAAACCCACCTGTTCAAAACCAGACTCAAACCCACCTGTTCAAAACCAGACTCTAAACCCACCTGTTCAAAACCAGACTCTAAACCCACCTGTTCAAAACCAGACTCTAAAACCTGTTCAAAACCAGACCACCTGTTGTTCAAAACCAGACTCTAAACCCACCTGTTCAAAACCAGACTCAAACCCACCTGTTCAAAACCAAAACCCACCTGTTCAAAACCAGACTCTAAACCCACCTGTTCAAAACCAGACTCTAAAACCCAAAACCTGTTCAAAACCAGACTCTAAACCCACCTGTTCAAAACCAGACTCAAACCCACCTGTTCAAACCCACAAAACCAGACTCTAAACCCACCTGTTCAAAACCAGACTCTAAACCCACCTGTTCAAAAACCAGACTCTAAACCCACCTGTTCAAAACCAGACTGTTCAAAACCAGACTCTAAACCCACCTGTTCAAAACCAGACTCAAACCCACCTGTTCAAAACCAGACTCAAACCCACCTGTTCTAAACCCAAAACCAGACTCAAACCCACCTGTCAAAACCAGACTCTAAACCCAAAAACCAGACTCTAAACCCACCTGTTCAAAACCAGACTCTAAACCCACCTGTTCAAAACCAGACTCTAAACCCACCTGTTCAAAACCAGACTCTAAACCCACCTGTTCAAAAAACCAAACCCACCTGTTCAAAAAACCCCCCTGTTCAAAAACCAGACTCAAACCCACCTGTTCAAAAACCAGACTCTAAACCCACCTGTTCAAAACCAGACTCTAAACCCACCTGTTCAAAAAACTCTAAACCCACCTGTTCAAAACAGACAAACCCACCTGTTCAAAACCAGACTCTAAACCCACCTGTTCAAAACCAGACTCTAAACCCACCTGTTCAAAACCAGACTCTAAACCCACCTGTTCAAAACCAGACTCTGTTCAAAAAAACCCACCTGTTCAAAACCAGACTCAAACCCACCTGTGTTCAAAAACCAGACTCAAACTCTAAACCCACCTGTTCAAAACCAGACTCAAACCCACCTGTTCAAAACCAGACTCAAACCCACCTGTTAAACCCACCTGTTCAAAACCAGACTCTAAACCCACCTGTTCAAAACCAGACTCTAAACCCCACCTGTTCAAAACCAGACTCAAACCCACCTGTTCAAAACCAGACTCTAAACCCACCTGTTCAAAACCAGACTCTAAACCCACCTGTTTCAAAACCAGACTCTAAACCCACCTGTTTCAAAACCAGACTCTAAACCCACTTGTTCAAACCAGACCAGACTCTAAACCCACCTGTTCAAAACCAGACTCTAAACCCACCTGTTCAAAACCTGTTCAAAACCAGACTCTGTTCAAAACCCACCTAAACCCACCTTTCAAAACCAGACAGACTCTAAACCCACCTGTTCAAAACCAGACTCTAAACCCACCTGTTCAAAAACCAGACTCTAAACCCACCTGTTCAAAAAACCAGACTCTAAACCCACCTGTTCAAAACCAGACTCAAAACCCCACCTGTTCAAAACCAGACTCTAAACCCACCTGTTCAAAAAAGACTCAAACCCACCTGTTCAAAACAGACTCTAAACCCACCTGTTCAAAACCAGACTCTAAACCCACCTGTTCAAAAAGACTCTAAACCCACCTGTTCAAAACCAGACTCAAACCCACCTGTTCAAAACCAGACTCTAAACCCACCTGTTCAAAACCAGACTCTAAACCCACCTGTTCAAAACCAGACTCTAAACCCACCTGTTCAAAACCAGACTCTAAAACCCACCAACCTGTTCAAAACCAGACTCTAAAACCCACCTGTTTCTAAACCCACCTGTTCAAAACCAGACTCTGTTAAACCCACCTGTTCAAAACCAGACTCTAAACCCACCTGTTCAAAACCAGACTCAAACCCACCTGTTCAAAACCAGACTCTAAACCCACCTGTTCAGACTCTAAACCCAGACTCTAAACCCACCTGTTCAAAACCAGACTCTAAACCCACCTGTTCAAAACCAGACTCTAAACCCACCTGTTCAAAACCAGACTCAAACCCACCTGTTCCAGAAAACCCAGACTCTAAACCCACCTGTTCAAAACCAGACTCTAAACCCACCTGTTCAAAACCAGACTCTAAACCCACCTGTTCAAAACCAGACTCTAAACCCACCTGTTTTCAAAACCAGACTCTAAACCCACCTGTTCAAAACCAGACTCTAAACCCACCTGTTCAAAACCAGACTCTAAACCCACCTGTTCAAAACCAGACTCTAAACCCACCTGTTCAAAAACCAGACTCAAACCCACCTGTTCAAAACCAGACTCTAAACCCACCTGTTCAAAACCAGACTCTAAACCCACCTGTTTCAAAAACCAGACTCCACCTGTTCAAAACCCACCTGTTTAAAACCAGACTCTAAACCCACCTGTTCCAAAGCAGACTCAAACCCACTGTTCAAAACCAGACTCTAAACCCACCTTTTCAAAAACCAGACTCAAACCCACCTGTTCAAAAAACCAGACTCAATACCTGTTCAAAACCAGACTCAAACCCACCTGTTCAAAACCAGTCAAGCCCCCTGTTCAAAAACCAGACTCTAAACCCACCTGTTCAAAACCAGTTCAAAACCTGTTCAAAACCAGACTCTAAACCCATCTGTTCAAAACCAGACTCAAACCCACCTGTTCAAAACCAGATTAAACCCACCTGTTTAAAATTATTACTCTAAACCCACCTGTTATTATTAAACCCACCTGTTCAAAAACCAGACTCTAAACCCACCTGTTCAAAACCAGACTCTAAACCCACCTGTTCAAAACCAGACTCTAAACCCACCTGTTCAAAACCAGACTCAAGACCTGTTCAAAACCAGACTCTAAACCCACCTGTTCAAAACCAGACTCTAAACCCACCTGTTCAAACCAGATCTGTTAAACCCACCTGTTCAAAACCAGACTCTAAACCCACCTGTTCAAAACCAGACTTACCCACCTGTTCAAAACCAGACTAAAACCTGTTCAAACCAGACTCAACCCCCTGTTCAAAACCAGACTCTAAACCCACCTGTTCAAAACCAGACTCAAACCCACCTGTTCAAAACCAGACTTAAACCCACCTGTTCAAAACCAGACTCTAAACCCACCTGTTCAAAAACCAGACTCAAACCTGTTCAAAAGACTTCTGTTCAAAACCAGACTCTAAACCCCCTGTTCAAACCAGACTCTAAACCCACCTGTTCAAAACCAGACTCAAAACCCACCTGTTCTAAAACCAGACTCTAAACCCCCTGTTCAAAACCAGACTCAAACCCACCTGTTCAAAACCAGACTAAACCCAAAAACCAGACTCAAACCCACCTGTTCAAAACCAAAACCCACCTGACTCTAAACCCACCTTTTCAAAACCTAAAGACCTGTTCAAAAGACCCACCTGTTTCAAAACCAGACTCAAACCCACCTGTTCAAAACCAGACTCTAAACCCACCTGTTCAAAACCACCTGTTCAGACTCTAAACCCACCTGTTCAAAACCAGACTCAAACCCACCTGTTCAAAACCAGACTCAAACCCACCTGTTCAAAACCAGACTCTAAACCCACCTGTTCTCTAAACCCACCTGTTCAAAACCAGACTCTAAACCCACCTGTTCAAAACCAGACTCAAACCCACCTGTTCAAAACCAGAAAACCCACCTGTTCAAAACCAGACTAAAAAGACTCAAACCCACCTGTTCAAAAAACCCACCTGTTCAAAACCAGACTCTAAACCCACCTGTTCAAACCAGACTCAAACCCACCTGTTCAAAACCAGACTCAAACCCACCTGTTCAAAACCAGACTCTAAACCCACCTGTTCAAAACCAGACTCAAACCCACCTGTTCAAAACCAGACTCAAACCCACCTGTTCAAAAAACCAGACTAAACCCACCTGTTCAAAACCAGACTCCTTTCAAAACCAGACTCTAAACCCACCTGTTCAAAAACCAGACTCTAAACCCACCTGTTCAAAACCAGACTCAAACCCACCTGTTCAAAACCACTCTAAACCCACCTGTTTCAAAACCAGACTCTAAACCCACCTGTTCAAAACCAGACTCTAAACCCACCTGTTCAAAACCAGACTCAAAACCAGACTCTAAACCCACCTGTTCAAAACCAGACTCTAAACCCACCTGTTCAAACCAGACTCAAACCCACCTGTTCAAAAAGACCAGACCTGTTCAAACCAGACTCAAACCCACCTGTTTAAAACCAGACTCTAAACCCACCTGTTCAAAAACCAGACTCTAAACCCACCTGTTCAAAAAAACCAGACTCAAACCCACCTGTTCAAAACCAGACTCTAAACCCACCTGACTCTAAACCCACCTGTTCAAAACCAGACTCAAACCCACCTTCAAAACCAGACTCAAACCCACCTGTTCAAAACCAGACTCAAACCCACCTGTTCAAAACCAGACTCAAACCCACCTGTTCAAAAACCAGACTCAAACCCACCTGTTCAAACCAGACTCTAAACCCACCTGTTCAAAACCAGACTCAAACCCACCTGTTCAAAACCAGACTCAAACCCACCTGTTCAAAACCAGACTCTAAACCCACCTGTTCAAAACCAGACTCAAACCCACCTGTTCAAAACCAGACTCAAACCCACCTGTTCAAAACCAGACTCTAAACCCACCTGTTCAAAACCAGACTCAAACCCACCTGTTCAAAACCAGACTCAAACCCACCTGTTCAAAACCAGACTCAAACCCACCTGTTCAAAACCAGACTCAAACCCACCTGTTCAAAAAAAACCAGACTCAAAAAACCCACCTGTTCAAAAAAAACCAGACTCTCAAACCCACCTGTTCAAAACCAGACTCTAAACCCACCTGTTCAAAACCAGACTCTAAACCCACCTGTTCAAAACCAGACTCAAACCCACCTGTTCAAAACCAGACTCTAAACCCACCTGTTCAAAACCAGACTCAAACCCACCTGTTCAAAACCAGACTCTAAACCCACCTGTTCAAAACCAGACTCAAACCCACCTGTTCAAAACCAGACTCTAAACCCACCTGTTCAAAACCAGACTCAAACCCACCTGTTCAAAACCAGACTCAAACCCACCTGTTCAAAACCAGACTCTAAACCCACCTGTTCAAAACCAGACTCTAAACCCACCTGTTCAAAACCAGACTCTAAACCCACCTGTTCAAAACCAGACTCTAAACCCACCTGTTCAAAACCAGACTCAAACCCACCTGTTCAAAACCAGACTCTAAACCCACCTGTTCAAAACCAGACTCTAAACCCACCTGTTCAAACCAGACTCTAAACCCACCTGTTCAAAACCAGACTCTAAACCCACCTGTTCAAAACCAGATCAAACCCACCCAGCTCAAAAAAACCAGACTCTAAACCCACCTGTTCAAAACCAGACTCAAACCCACCTGTTCAAAACCAGACTCTAAAACCCACCTGTTCAAAACCAGACTCAAACCCACCTGTTCAAAAACCAGACTCTAAACCCACCTGTTCAAAAACCAGACTCTAAACCCACCTGTTCAAAACCAGACTCTAAACCCACCTGTTCAAAACCAGACTTAAACCCACCTGTTCAAAACCAGACTCTAAACCCACCTGTTCAAAACCAGACCTGTTCAAAACCAGACTCTAAACCCACCTGTTCAAAACCAGACTCTAAACCCACCTGTTAAAAACCAGACTTAAAAACCCACCTGTTCAAAAACCAGACTCTAAACCCACCTGTTCAAAACCAGACTCAAACCCACCTGTTCAGAAAACCAGACTCTAAACCCACCTGTTCAAAAAACCAGACTCTAAACCCACCTGTTTCAAAACCAGACTCTAAACCCACCTGTGATCAAACCCACCTGTTCAAAACCAGACTCTAAACCCACCTGTTCAAAACCAGACTCTAAACCCACCTGTTCAAAACCAGACTCTAAACCCACCTGTTCAAAACCAGACTCTAAACCCACCTGTTTCAAACCCACCTGTTCAAATGTTAAACCCACCTGTTCAAAACCAGACTCTAAACCCACCTGTTCAGAAAACCAAACTCTTAAACCCACCTGTTCAAAACCAGACTCAAACCCACCTGTTCAAAACCAGACTCTAAACCCACCTGTTCAAAAAAAAACCAGACTTAAACCCACCTGTTCAAAACCAGACTAAACCCACCTGTTCAAAACCAGACTCTAAACCCACCTGTTCAAAACCAGACTCTAAACCCACCTGTTCAAAACCAGACTCTAAACCCACCTGTTCCCAGACTCAAACCCACCTGTTCAAAACCAGACTCTAAACCCACCTGTTCAAAACCAGACTCTAAACCCAAAACCCTGTTCAAAACCAGACTCTAAACCCACCTGTTCAAAAAAACCTGTTCAAAAACCAGACTCTAAACCCACCTGTTCAAAACCAGACTCTAAACCCACCTGTTCAAAACCAGACTCTAAACCCACCTGTTCAAACCAGACTCTAAACCCACCTGTTCAAAACCAGACTCTAAACCCACCTGTTCAAAACCAGACTCTAAACCCACCTGTTCAAAACCAGAAAACCCAGACTCTAAACCCACCTGTTCAAAACCAGACTCTAAACCCACCTGTTCAAAAACCAGACTCTAAACCCACCTGTTCAAAACCAGACTCTAAACCCACCTGTTCAAAACCAGACTCTAAACCCACCTGTTCAAAACCAGACTCTAAACCCACCTGTTCAAAACCAGACTCTAAACCCACCTGTTCAAAACCAGACTCTAAACCCACCTGTTCAAAACCAGACTCTAAACCCACCTGTTCAAAAACCAGACTCTAAACCCACCTGTTTCTAAAACCTGTTCAAAACCAGACTCTAAACCCACCTGTTCAAACCAGACTCTAAACCCACCTGTTCAAAACCAGACTCTAAACCCACCTGTTCAAAACCAGACTAAACCCACCTGTTCAAAACCAGACTCTAAACCCACCTGTTCAAAACCAGACTCTAAACCCACCTGTTCAAAACCAGACTCTAAACCCACCTGTTAAAACCAGACTCTAAACCCACCTGTTCCAGCTTATTTACACTGTTCCTGTCATATTTTCATAACTGTTTATACCTTTCTTTGTCTTTTATTGTCTGTAAAGCGACCTTGAGTGCTTAGAAAGGCGCTGTTAAATAAAATGTATTATTATTATTATTATTATTATTATTATTATTATTATTATTATTATTATTATTATTATTATTATTATTATATACTGCAGCTTTAAGGAGTCCCCCCCTCCTGCTGCAAACCACTTATGGGGAGTTTTGATGAAATATTAAAGGATTTGACATTTTGTGATCACACTTTTAAGGTTGTGTGTTATTTCTGTTAACAGGAAAGTGGGCGACTCCGTTCGACCCTCAGCTCACCGAGCAGGACGACTTCCACGTGGACGAGAACACAAAGGTTCAGACTTCTCTCTCTAAACTCAGAAAAAATGATTTTGGGAATGACATGTAGCTTCTGTCTAACCCTGGTGTCGTCCTCCCGGGTCAAAAAGGGACAAAAAAAAGGACATTTTCGTCCCTTTTTCAGCCTTTCTTTTAGTTTCCACTAACACCACCTTACTGGTTTCATACTTTTTGTAATTCATCGTCAATCCCTCACATTTAAATATAATTATACCTAATATTAGAGTTAAAAAAGCAGAAATTATAAATTATTTTGACTAATAGTTAAGATCAGAGGAATGAAAGAGATCAGTTGTATTTATAAAGAGCGTTGGAAGGAATACAATCCTTTTTTTTGTGGTAATTTAGTTAAAAACAAACTCACATTTCAGATATAGACATTTATTAAAGCGTCAGATTTGACCCGAGGACATCAGGAGGGTTTAGGACTCTGTGTGTCTTCATGTTAAATTGTCATCGTCCAGGTTCAAACCGCCATGATGAACATGGAGGAACGTTTTCATACCTATCACGACCACGTGCTGAACACCACGGTCCTTCAGCTGCCCTTCAACAGCTCCTACTCCATGCTGCTGATGTTGCCTGACGTCATGGCAACGCTGGAGAACGCCATCTGCCCCAACCACGTCACCAAATGGTTGAAGTGGATGAAGCCCAAGTGGGTAGAATTTAACAATACACTGACACTAGAAACCTTTATTTATTACATAGATAGTAGTGATTATTTACATGGAGTCTGGTGGAGATATGCTGCTCTATACATGCTAAAAGTAGTGATTATTTACATGGAGTCTGGTGGAGATATGCTGCTCTATACATGCTAAAAGTAGTGATTATTTACATGGAGTCTGGTGGAGATATGCTGCTCTATACACGCTAAAAGTAGTGATTATTTACATGGAGTCTGGTGGAGATATGCTGCACTATACACGCTAAAAGTAGTGATTATTTACATGGAATCTGGTGGAGATATGCTGCTCTATACACGCTAAAAGTAGTGATTATTTACATGTAGTCTGGTGGAGATATGCTGCTCTATACATGCTAAAAGTAGTGATTATTTACATGGAGTCTGGTGGAGATATGCTGCTCTATACACGCTAAAAGTAGTGATTATTTACATGGAGTCTGGTGGGTTTTGGCTGTTTCATGTTAAACTGAAAGGATCTTTGTCTTTAACTAAAAGGTCTATCTCTGTAGGGATAACCCTAGTCAGATTCATTAAATGTCTTTCTTCCCCCCCATATGTTTCAGGAGACATAATGTATATATTCCCAAGTTCTCCATCAAGACTTCCTACAACCTGAACGATGTGCTGGCAGAAATGGGAATGACGGACATGTTTGGTGATCGTGCAAATCTGAGAGGCATTTCAGAGGAGCAGGGACTGGCCGTCTCAGATGTAAGCAACAGAATATGTTTTATTATTTCACTGTTTCCTCTAGAATTTTTTTCAAATCAAAAAGTTACTTGTAAACAACTTGTAGTTTCTTTTTAGCAACTCAAATCACACTTTCAGTCACTACGACAACCACGCCAGAAACATTGTGCCAAAATATGAACAATAACGTCGCTGTCAACGGTCTTATCTGCTAATATTGGCGACCGACCGTTACCTGGAAACCATCCAGCAAATAGACGGTACCATAGGGTGGCGTTACCTTGAAAGTATCCAACAAATAGACGGTACCGTAGGGTGGCGTTACCTTGAAACCATCCAGCAAATAGACGGTACCGTAGAGTGGCATTACCTTGAAACCATCCAGCAAATAGACGGTACCGTAGGGTGGCGTTACCTTGAAACCATCCAGCAAATAGACGGTACCGTAGGGTGGAGTTACCTTGAAACCATCCAGTAAATAGACGGTACCGTAGGGTGGAGTTACCTTGAAACCTTACAGTAAATAGACGGTACCGTAGGGTGGAGTTACCTTGAAACCATCCAGCAAATAGACGGTACCGTAGGGTGGCGTTACCTTGAAAGTATCCAACAAATAGACGGTACCGTAGGGTGGCGTTACCTTGAAACCATCCAGCAAATAGACGGTACCGTAGGGTGGCGTTACCTTGAAACCATCCAGCAAATAGACGGTACCGTAGGGTGGAGTTACCTTGAAACCTTACAGTAAATAGAAGGTACTGTAGGGTGGAGTTACCTTGAAACCTTACAGTAAATAGACGGTACCGTAGGGTGGAGTTACCTTGAAACCTTACAGTAAATAGACGGTACCGTAGGGTGGAGTTACCTTGAAACCTTACAGTAAATAGACGGTACCGTAGGGTGGAGTTACCTTGAAACCATCCAGCAAATAGACGGTACCGTAGGGTGGTGTTACCTTGAAACCATCCAGCAAATAGACGGTACCGTAGGGTGGCGTTACCTTGAAACCATCCAGCAAATAGACGGTACCATAGGGTGGAGTTACCTTGAAACCTTACAGTAAATAGAAGGTACCGTAGGGTGGAGTTACCTTGAAACCTTACAGTAAATAGACAGTACCGTAAGGTGGAGTTACCTTGAAACCTTACAGTAAATAGACGGTACCGTAGGGTGGAGTTACCTTGAAACCATCCAGCAAATAGACGGTACCGTAGGGTGGCGTTACCTTGAAACCATCCAGCAAATAGACGGTACCGTAGGGAGGTTACCTAGAACCGGTGATTTAACGTCATCGCTCATTTTACACAGTTTAAAGGGCCCATATTGGGGAAAAAATCCTTTTTCTGGGATTGTGGGTTATTTTGTGTCTCTGGTGCTTCCACACGCACACACAGTTAGGTGGCTAACCGTAGCGTTGGGTCCACCCTAGCTCGTTCTCAATGGAAAAACACTAGTTGACCATAATCTCCAAAAGAACTACTTCCTGTCCCGGTTCTGCAGGCGTCACACGTCGGGAATCACGACTTTTCTTAATCCCCTGACGGAGTGGTTGTGCGCCTAGCGTTGTGTGCGTAGCGGAGTAACTGTTGTGCGTCTCACTCTGCGTTGCAGGTTGTGCACAAAGCGACGCTGGACGTGGACGAGGCCGGCGCCACCGCTGCCGCCGCCACCGGCATCGGTATCACGCTGATGTCTTTCCGCCATGTCCCCGTGCTGAAGTTCAACCGCCCTTTCATGGTCATCATCACCAAACGCAACGCGGAGAAAATCCTCTTCATGGGCAAGATCCTCAACCCGACCGTCTGATGGTCTCTCTGGGTCCAGCTCGTGTATAAAGGAGTCAGAGAAACCTTGTGTCTCTTGCTTTATTGGGGAGGGGGGGGGGGAGTTAAAATACACAACGTCATGAAATTAGGATTAAGACAGACTATAATAGAATATATAGAAATATGTCTGTGTCTGTGTGTGTGTGTGTGTGTGTCTTTGTCTGTGACTGTGTGTGTGTCTGTGTGTGTGTGTGTGTATGGATGCCTCTGTGTGTGTGTGTGTGTGTGTGTGTGTGTGTGTGTGTGTGTGTATGTGTATGTACTGTATGTCGTATGTCTGTGTGTGTCTGTATGTTTGTCTAGTGTCTGTATGTTTGTCTAGTGTGTGTGTGTGTGTGTGTGTGTGTGTGTTTGAACAGGAAGTCTCATAAGGGAAAATACATGATCTTTGTTTCTCATCATGAGAAAATAACATTACCTTAAAAAAATGCGATCCAAACCTTTTTTAACATGAATGTTACGGTTCATTCCACCCAATAAAAGCTCCATAATACTTCATGTAGCTACACATGGTGACAGATTTATAAAAAACAATTTGAAAACACGTCTTATTCTATCTCATTTCCAGCAGGGGGCGACTCCACTGGCTCCAAACATCAGTCTGATCTATTAGAGTCTAAGAGAAAATGACCCTACTCCTCACTTATTTACAACATTTTCATAATGAGTTCATCAGTCTATTGTTTACATGTTACAGCTGGAATATTTGATCAATTATAATTTAAATGATCAAATGAGTCCTCCTCTCTGATCTTTCCACTAAACCCCCCGCCAGCAGCGTAACTAACCCTTGGTGGAGATTCAGTGTTCTACACAACTAAGGCTCACACACACACACACACACACACACGCTCTCTCTCTCTCACACACACACTCACACACACGCTCACTCACACACACACACACACACACGCTCACTCACACACACACACACACGCTCTCTCTCTCACAACACACACACACACACACACACGCTCTCTCTCTCTCTCACACACACTCACACACACACAAACACACACACACACACACGCTCTCTCTCTCTCACACACACTCACACACACACACACACACACACACACACATACACTCTTCTGAGATGAAGTCTGACAACACAGAAAATAACTTCAAATAATAATGTTTGGATTTACGATGATTTTATTCATTTTTTTGGTGTCACTTATAATTCTTCACATTTCGACATCATTCCACACAAATAACAAGACGGAGATGATCGAGTACACGTGTGTCAACGTACAAATAGAAAGAATGAAATAAAGAAGCTGAAAATAAGAAGAGAATGAAGAAATGAATAATATTCTAGCATTATATCTCTGGAAATACCAATGTTACGCAACGCTGTTGGAAACATTAATCAGAATGATTCACTACAGAAATCAGCAAAAACCCTGAAAACTCCTGAATCACAAGAGATAGAAAATAAGAACATTCATTCATTACAAAAAGAAAACTCCTTTGTTACAAAATCAGTAAAATCCTGTTCCAACAACAACAACAGTAATCTATTACTGAATCAGAAATGGAAGTGCAGCGGGGACAAAGTTGTCTCGTCTCATCTGATCGCCTGTCTCCCACTGGGGGACTCACTCAGAATAGAAAGGTTACACCATGATGCTTTAAGATCATAATTAATCACTATGCTAATTACAGAATAATCAAGACCTGATAACTAATATCAGGACCACAGTTAGAAAATAAGAAATCATTTAATAAAAGAAAGAAGTCAAATCCATCATTACACAATAAGAACATTCCTGAAATCTAAAGTCCAGTTCAGACCAAAGATAGAGGACGAGACGTCTCCTACGTCCTAAAACCAGCCTCTGGAGACTCCACCAGCTGACTTCTCTATTGGCTGTTGGACAGGAGACGTCTCCTACGTCCTAAAACCAGCCTCTGGAGACTACACCAGCTGACTCTCTATTGGCTGTTGGACAGGAGACGTCTCCTACGTCCTAAAACCAGCCTCTGGAGACTCCACCTGCTGGTTTGAGTCAAGCTGAGCCGGGACGGTTCAGACCGCTTCAACATTTTCTTGAAGGTTTTGTTTTGTCGCAAATCTTTGAGCTGAACTGGATTTTATGAAATAGGAAAAAGCTTTAATTACAAAAGTAAATCCATCGTTACACAATAATTAAATTCCAGAACTCCAAAAACAAAGGTACAAGCCAAAGAAACCGAGATGGCGGCGTGGGGAGGTTTGGCCCGGGTGGATGCTGAGACTCAGCGGTAGCTGTTTTAAGGTTCTGGACCATTCCTCCCAGGTATACCTTAAAGGAAACTACCGTTCTTTACAGCTGCTTTCTAGGATAAGGATCTTTGAAACCCGTTTTGGGGTTAGGAGGGCTGATACTGGACCAATGTCAGAGATGGTTGTTCCCATCAGTCACTTAGACTCAACAACTCAGGAACAGATGGTCCAGGATGAAAGAAACAAGAGTTACCCTTTAATTGTTCTTGTGAATAGCAAAGCTCTTTACACATGTTGGGAATACCAGGGGTATCAGTGATAATTAAATAATATATTAGATATGATTTTCCAAATCAAGGTGTTCTGTAGAATATGTGACCCAATTCTGGTGGTCCTGGGTCCACCTAAGGATCCCTACTGGGTCCCTAAAACAGGGTCTGGACATTTTGTAGAATAAGACTTGTCAGTAAAATGTACTTTTTAAAACTCATATTTCCTCCCAGATTGGCCCCAGAGACCCCGGACTTTGTACACAAGTGATCAGCATGAGTCTTGTAAGGGTAAATAAATGGGAATTATTCCAAGTGGGGATGAAAAGGGGCATAAATGCTGAACCTCCATGAGGTCCTCGGAGGTGCTACTCTGCTCCCTGAGCTCCTTCCTCTTCAGTCGGCCCTCCTTCAGCTGCAGGGACACCCAGGTTATAATAATCTGGCTCAGTCTTCTTCTGTCTGCACGGCAGCTGCCCCCTGCTGGCCTGGAGAGACATGACAGAACACAGATGTGACTTCCTGCATCCCTCCTCTCTTCAGTGGTGGAGACAACAGAGAGAGAGAGTCCGTACCCTACAGTAGAAGTAAAGAACGATGTTCTCCAGCAGCAGAACCAGCAGCAGGACGGTCGCTCTGATGATTAAAGGCCTCAGATCTGACGGAACACATGGACAGTAAACACATCACACACCACCATGAGTCCAACAGCTCCCATTAAACACCTGAAATCTAAGATCACTTCAACATGGACACTTATCTCTCACACTTAGTACGCTGCATATTGACTTTATATCATAGCATGGTCAGAGCTCTGTGATTGGTCACATCAGAAGGTGATTCTCCTAGTGAAAACACCTGGCTCAGTTCTCAGAGAACCAGAGTTATCCTCGTAACCACACATGCTCTGTCTTTCAGGTAACTGGGAGCTGATTGGTATGAGTCTGGTTCCTATCAGTGACGTGCAGTCAGGGTAGGCAAGCTAGGCACTGCCTACCCTGCCAAAATTCAAGCATAAAAATGTTTATTAAATAAATGGTTTTAATAAGCTTGTATTTGTATTTTTACTGTTTATTCTTGTGATTTATATGTGTGTTATTCCAATTATTTAGACGGTACGATGACAAATGTAGCAGTTACGCATAATCAAATAGAAAAAAATGGTAGAATAAGCTGGACCTTTACTGTCCATTCAAGCGATAAACCACTTCGATGTATTATTCAACATGTACGGCAAAAAGCACAACTCTGCTGTAATCATCTCCGTTACATATCAAACATGGACCAATTAAAATCGAGATATTACTGGCCCTTTGCGTAGCTGACGTCATTACACCAGCTACGTTGGAAGCCAGTCCCCGTGAAATTCAAAGTCAAAATGACAGCAGTGTTGTCCGCCGACATCACAGCGGTGAGGAACTCCTCTAAACTCTATTTTAATTCAAAAAACTAATATACTAATAGCAAGATGGAGGTCTACGCCAGCCTTAGATGGAGGTCTACGCCAGCCTTAGATGGAGGTCTACGCCAGCCTTAGATGGAGGTCTACGCCAGCCTTAGATGGAGGTGTACGTCTAAGCCTTAGATGGAGGTCTACGCCAGCCTTAGATGGAGGTCTACGCCAGCCTTAGATGGAGGTCTACGCCAGCCTTAGATGGACTACCGCAGCAAAAGGGACAAAAACTCGTCCGATCGTTTCAAACTGACTGGTTTGGAAGAAAAGATGTGGCTACGTGGCTGTGCTGACAGTCAGCGGCTGGACCTCTACGGGGTCCTGGGATCTGAACAGTCAGCGGCTGGACTACTACGGGGTCCTGGGATCTGAACAACCTGCCCGCAGCTTTAACCAAGCATGAAAAACCGTCAGCTCATATAATACCGGCAACTACAACTTCGCACATCCTCCACCCTGAAACGGATCCAAACATCCAGTCGGAAACGGACCGGGCCAGCACGTCTTCCAGCCCTCGCCATTCTATCAATTGAGAGTCAGAGAGAAGGCCCGTTTACAACGCAATGATCGACGTCTTCACGAGGAAAGAGCGTCGGAGGGATTTTATGTCCTAATAATCTACCGATTGGTGAGTCAGGAACTATTCTGGGCTTAGTGCAGCCGTCTGCCTTCAGGTTCTGGGCTTAGTGCAGCCGTCTGCCTTCAGGTTCAGGTTCTGGGCTTAGTGCAGCCGTCTGCCTTCAGGTTCAGGTTCTGGGCTTAGTGCAGCCGTCTGCCTTCAGGTTCAAGTTCTGGGCTTAGTGCAGCCGTCTGCCTTCAGGTTCAGGTTCTGGGCTTAGTAGCAGCCATCTGCCTTCAGGTTCAGGTTCTGGGCTTAGTACAGCCGTCTGCCTTCAAGTTCAGGTTCTGGGCTTAGTGCAGCCGTCTGCCTTCAGGTTCAGGTTCTGGGCTTAGTGAAGCCGTCTGCCTTCAGGTTCAGGTTCTGGGCTTAGTGAAGCCGTCTGCCTTCAGGTTCAGGTTCTGGGCTTAGTGAAGCCGTCTGCCTTCAGGTTCAGGTTCTGGGCTTAGTGCAGCCATCTGCCTTCAGGTTCAGGTTCTGGGCTTAGTGAAGCCGTCTGCCTTCAGGTTCAGGTTCTGGGCTTAGTGCAGCCGTCTGCCTTCAGGTTCAGGTTCTGGGCTTAGTGCTGCCGTCTGCCTTCAGGTTCAGGTTCTGGGCTTAGTGCTGCTCCTGTCTGCCTTCAGGTTCAGGTTCTGGGCTTAGTGAGAAGCCTGTCTGCCTTCAGGTTCAGGTTCTGGGCTTAGTGCTGCCGTCTGCCTTCAGGTTCAGGTTCTGGGCTTAGTGAAGCCGTCTGCCTTCAGGTTCAGGTTCTGGGCTTAGTGAAGCCGTCTGCCTTCAGGTTCAGGTTCTGGGCTTAGTGCTGCCGTCTGCCTTCAGGTTCAGGTTCTGGGCTTAGTGCTGCCGTCTGCCTTCAGGTTCAGGTTCTGGGCTTAGTGAAGCCGTCTGCCTTCAGGTTCAGGTTCTGGGCTTAGTGAAGCCGTCTGCCTTCAGGTTCAGAGCAGCGTGTGTTTTCATTGTTGCTGACTGGGACTGACAAACATAATTGGCCGCTGTGCAATAATTAGAACAAAGATGGTTTCATAACTTGCATTCTGATGCTGGACATTGTGTGAGAGAGGAGGGAGAGAGAAGACAGAGAGAGAGAGAGAGGAATATATGTCACCCAGAGTATTTGTCTGAAATTTAACAGTTCAGCTGTGTAGCACAACTGTCATTGCGGTCTTCAAATCAGCGAGTTTTAGAAGTCCTGGTCCAGGTATAAACGGTGGGGGGGGGGGGGTTGATCAGGCTTTTGCGGTTGCTGCCCCAAGACTCAGGAACAAGTTACCCCCTCCTGTTTTCTGTGTTCACTCTTTCTATTGGATGATGTCATTTTAATGTTTTCTATGTTCACTCTTTCTATTGGATGATGTAATTTTACTGTTTTCTATGTTCTCTCTTTCTATTGGATGATGTAATTTGACTGTTTTCTATGTTCTCTCTTTCTATTGGATGATGTAATTTGACTCATTCTGTTAAGCCCTTTGGACCATGCTGGTTGCTGTAAAGTGTTATATAAATACATTTAGATTGATTTTGATTGATAGATTGATTGGAAATGTCTTGCTATCGACCGTGCGTGCTGTTCTGATTGAGTATTAGCCTAAACAATAAATTCGGTAATCTGGCTTTCATAATTCAGTGCCTAGCCTTCAACTGACATCACCGCACGTCACTGGTTCCTATCTGACACGTGGAACACGATGACAGTGTCACAGAGTCAGTGCAGAAACAACATGTGGTCAGCTGACCATTTTCACTCAGTTTGGACCAATCATCTTCTCCCATCCTGTAAACAGCTTACCCATGATGCTGAGGGAGAGCACCCGGCTCTCAGACGAGAAGTTATGAGAGAAAACATCGAGCTGATAAACACAGCTGTAGTTTCCTTGGTGGGCGGGCTCTGCAACAGGAAACAGGAAGTGGGCAGAGTGATTGACAGCTGGCTGGGTGGTGTTGTGTGCTGAGTCGGAGGAGGTGAAGCTGAGCTGGAAGGAGCCTCCTGGGTACTGTGGCTGGATGGAGCAGCTGATGGTGAAGTTGGAGCCCCAGAACACCTGGAACCCCTGCTGCTGGTCCTCCTCGGAGACCCCGACCATGGAAGAGGACACAGAGATGTTGGGCTGAAGGAGCAGGTCTGGAAACACAAAATAGTTGTGCAACAGACAACTCCGATTGGACAGATAGTCTAGCTGTCTGGATTTACCCTGCAGAGACCTGAGGACCAGGTCACCATAGTCCTCAGAAATCCACTGTAGTTTAAATTCCAACAGAAAGAAAGAGGAAGGAAACAGAAGACACATGCCTCCGGCTGAATGTCCTGCAGCACCGGAGCAATCCTGGAAGTGGAACATCAAGAATATAGACTAGCTAAAGGCAGGGGCGGATTTAGTCATTTTGAGGCCTAAGGCAAACACAGGCATGGGGCCCTCCACAACCCGTGTTCTCCCCCTTTTCAGTCCTTATTTATCTGAGAAAGACGTGCTCTCTGTCTGACAGCTGATTGGCCAGAGTGCTGGATCATCTTCAATCATAACACATTGATTAGGTGACTGCTACTCACGGGGTATATGCTGAGTATTATGTGTGTCACCATTTGTGTTGCCATAGTTACCATCATGGACAGATGTGAAAGCAGCAGATGTAACCATCTCCATTCAAAGGATGTAAGGTTGTCTTGAATGTAGATATGTATAGCAACCTGGGCTAACACTATCTTCATCAGTGTTAGCAAAACCTGGTTAGGACCTTCATCAGTGTTAGCATTGTTAGCAACCTGGGCTGACACTACTGTTCATCAGTGTTAGCATTGCTATGAAAGTGTGTATATGTCTTGCTGCTCTTTTGTGTTAATGTTAGTGTTGTAGTGTGTATATGTGTTGTAGTGTGTGTAAATGTGTTGTTAGTTTGGAATGTGTTGTACGTTCTGCTTTGTTCCAGCTTGTTATTTTTTGTGGTGTGTATATGTTTTAGCCGTGTGTATTTGCTTACTGCATGCTGAGCTGTTTGTTGTATGTGACATGTGTTGATAGTGTGAATATGTGTTGTAGTGTGGGGATGTCAGTTTCTCATAGTGTTAAACAATGATAATTATTTGTGTTGTAAGACAACATGTGTTAAACATAAGTTATACCAGGTGTTTTACATGTCATATGTGTATTGGGCAAATACACTTTGCCTAATACAAGTGCACTTTGGCTAACATAACATGAGGAGGTCTAGCTCTGCTGTCTGCTGTTTTACTGTGTTTATTGACGTTATTACAATATCACAGCTGTAAGTTATCCCACCACGGGGACGGGCTTACCTGAGCAGGTGAGATCAAGGAAGGAGGAAGAGGAACCTGGTGCTGCACACTCCCTCAGAGCAGATCCAGACTCAACACAGTCAGACCTGATCCTCCACACAGACCTGTCTGAGGACTCTTTTCTCTCTTACAGAAACAGCAGAGCCACAGTCTAACTCTCTGCAGGCAGCAGCTGCTGTCTTCAGGGTATGTGTTGAGTAAGAGTAACCAATCACAGGTCTCCATTCTCCTTCATGTTTCACCTCCAGTGTTCCTGCACAGCGACTGGCCCCCCCCACCAACCTGACAGGCTCTGAACAGAAACCAGAGAGTCATCAGCAAAAGAACAAAGTGAGTATTATTAGAAGAGACATGAACCAATCAGAGCTGCAGCTCCTCTTCTACCTGAGCAGGTGAGTCCAACAGTATTTTCCAGGTGAGCAGGTGTTTCTATCTGAGCCTGAGCTTCTACAGTCCAGGAGAGCAGACTCATGGCCTCCACACTGGAACTCTTTGGTCCTCATTGGAGGCTCCACGTCTCCATAGAGCGCCCCCTGGAGGACTGAAGGAGCCCCACAGCCAAGCTCCCTGCAGACCACCTCTGCATCCTGCTGGTCAAAGTCCTGTTGACACACTGAGGACCAGGCTGGGTAGTGCTGGTTAGTCTTCACCTCCAGTCTGCCTGAGCACTGTTGGTGTGTTCACCAGCCTGATAAGTCTGGAGAGATGATAGAAGATAACAGAGTGAAAAGACCCCAGACCCAGAACAACAAGATGACATCAACCACCAAGTCCCTGATTCAGACTGGACTCAGCAGCTCCAACAGAAGATCATCATCAACATGAACTGTTGTAGTGTGGCAACTTTTGTATTTGTGTTGTAGCACAACATGTGTATTTGTGTTTTGTCTGAACATTCCATCTCAACATGTGTTGTAGGGACACATCCCCTCCCAGGATCTGGTTTTATTGTGTTGTGAACTGCACTTATTAAAAGTATATATATATGTATATTTATATAAAATTTTCAACCCCATGTGCATGGACTCAGCTTCAGATGTTAAGTCAGCTGAGGGTTGGTTTCAAACGTAAAAATGGCTTTTTAAGGACCTGCAGTTGCAGTGTGGATGTCCCTGGTTTTAAATTGTTTAGGACGTGTTTAATGACATTTTGTTTATGTGTTGAAAGTGTCCTGTATATGTGTTGTAGTGTGTATATGTGTTGTAGTGTGTATATGTGTTGTAGTGTGTGTATATGTGTGTTGTAGTGTGTATATGTGTTGTAGTGTGTGTATATGTGTTGTAGTGTGTATATGTGTTGTAGTATGTGTATTTGTGTTGTAGTGTGTATATGTGTTGTAGTGTGTGTATATGTGTTGTAGTGTGTGTATATGTGTTGTAGTGTGTATATGTGTTGTAGTGTGTGTATATGTGTTGTAGTGTGTATATGTGTTGTAGTGTGTGTATTTGTGTTGTAGTGTGTATATGTGTTGTAGTGTGTATATGTTGTTGTGTTGTGTGTATATGTGTTGTAGTGTGTATATGTGTTGTAGTGTGTATATGTGTTGTAGTGTAATTATGTGTGTAGTGTGTATATGTTGTAGTGTGTATATGTGTTTGTGATGTGTATTTGTGTTGTAGTGTGTATTTGTGTTGTAGTGTGTATATGTGTTGTGTGTGTGTATTTGTGTTGTAGTGTGTATATATGTTGTAGTGTGTATATGTGTTGTAGTGTGTGGATATGTGTTGTAGTGGTGTATATGTGTTGTAGTGTGTATATGTGTTGTTGGTGTCCTGTGTGCCTAGTTGCCGCATAGTGTTGTATGTGTGTATCTGTGTACTAGTGTGTTTTGTGTTGTAGTGCCATTTCTTCATTGTGTTGTAGTGTGTGTATTTGTGTTGTAGTGTGGGTATGTGTTGTAGTTGTGTTGTATATGTGTTAAAGTGTGTTTGTGTTGTACTGTGTGTATTTGTGTTGTAGTGTGTAAAATAGGTGTTGTAGTCCTTATAAATTGTGTGTGTATATGGTTATGTGTGTTGTAGTGGTGTATTTGTGTTTGTGTATAGGTGTCTTGAGTGTGTGTATTTGTGTTGTAGTGTGTATATGTGTTGTAGTGTGTGTATATGTGTTGTAGTGTGTATATGTGTTGTAGTGTGTGTATATGTGTTGTAGTGTGTGTATATGTGTTGTAGTGTGTATATGTGTTGTAGTGTGTATATGTGTTGTAGTGTGTATTTGTGTTGTAGTGTGTATATATGTGTTGTGTGTATGTGTGTGTAGTGTGTATTTGTGTTGTAGTGTGTGTATATGTGTTGTAGTGTGTATTTGTGTTGTAGTGTGTATTTGTGTTGTAGTGTGTGTATATGTGTTGTAGTGTGTATATGTGTTGTAGTGTGTATTTGTGTTGTGTTGTGTGTATATGTGTTGTAGTGTGTGTGTATTTGTGTTGTAGTGTGTGTATATGTGTTGTAGTGTGTATTTGTGTTGTAGTGTGTATATGTGTTGTAGTGTGTATATGTGTTGTAGTGTGTATATGTGTTGTAGTGTGTATTGTGTTGTGTGTGTGTATATGTGTTGTAGTGTGTATATGTGTTGTAGTGTGTATTTGTGTTGTAGTGTGTATATGTGTTGTAGTGTGTATATGTGTTGTAGTGTGTATATGTGTTGTAGTGTGTGTATATGTGTTGTAGTGTGTATATGTGTTGTTGTTGTATATGTGTTGTAGTGTGTATTTGTGTTGTAGTGTGTATATATTGTTGTAGTGTGTATATGTGTTGTAGTGTGTATATGTGTTGTAGTGTGTATTTGTGTTGTAGTGTGTGTATATGTGTTGTAGTGTATTTGTGTTGTAGTGTGTATTTGTGTTGTAGTGTGTATTTGTGTTGTAGTGTGTGTATGTGTTGTAGTTGTAGTGTGTATATGTGTTGTAGTGTGTATATGTGTTGTAGTGTGTATATGTGTTGTAGTGTGTATTTGTGTTGTAGTGTGTATATGTGTTGTAGTGTGTATATGTGTTGTAGTGTGTATATGTGTTGTAGTGTGTATATGTGTGTTGTGTGTGTATATGTGTTGTAGTGTGTATATGTGTTGTAGTGTGTATATGTGTTGTAGTGTGTATATGTGTTGTAGTGTGTGTATATGTGTTGTAGTGTGTATATGTGTTGTAGTGTGTATATGTGTTGTAGTGTGTGTATATGTGTTGTAGTGTGTGTATATGTGTTGTAGTGTGTATATATGTGTTGTAGTGTATATGTGTTGTAGTGTGTATATGTGTTGTAGTGTGTATATGTGTTGTAGTGTGTATTTGTGTTGTAGTGTGTGTATATGTGTTGTAGTGTGTATATGTGTTGTAGTGTGTGTATATGTGTTGTAGTGTGTATATGTGTTGTAGTGTGTATATGTGTTTGTGTGTGTATTTGTGTTGTAGTGTGTATATGTGTTGTAGTGTGTATATGTGTTGTAGTGTGTGTATATGTGTTGTAGTGTGTATATGTGTTGTAGTGTGTATATGTGTTGTAGTGTGTATATGTGTTGTAGTGTGTGTATATATGTTGTAGTGTGTATATGTGTTGTATGTGTAGTTGTGTTGTAGTGTGTATATATGTTGTAGTGTGTATATGTGCTGTGTGTGTATTTGTGTTGTAGTGTGTATATGTGTTGTAGTGTGTATATGTGTTGTAGTGTGTGTGTGTTGTCAGTGTATATGTGAGGTAGTGTGTATCATGTGTTGTAGTGTTGCCATGTGTATATGTGTTGTAGTGTGTATATGTGTTGTAGTGTGTGTACAGTGTGTGTTGTGCCATGTACTTATGTGTTGTAGTGTGTATTTTGTGTGTTGTAGTTGTGTATCTTCATTGTAGTGTGTATATGTGTTGTAGTGTGTATATGTGTTGGTGTGTATATGTGTTGTAGTGTGTATATGTGTTGTAGTGTTTATGTGTTGTAGTGTGTATATGTGTTTTTCCTCGTGTGTGTATATGTTGTTGCTCTATATGTGTTGTAAATATGTGTTGGGTCCTTGTAATGTTGTAGTGTGGTCTAGACCTGTGTTGTAGTGTGTATATGTGTTGTAGTGTGTATATATTGTTGTAGTGTGTATAAATGTGTTGAAAAAGTGTGTATGTAGTGTGTATATGTGTTGTAGTGTGTATATGTGTTGTAGTGTGTATGTGTGTTGTAGTGTGTATATGTGTTGTAGTGTGTATATGTGTTGTAGTGTGTGTATATGTGTTGTTGTGTGTGTATGTGTTGTAGTGTGTTGTAGTGTGTGTATATGTGTTGTAGTGTGTATATGTGTTGTAGTGTGTATATGTGTTGTTGTGTGTGTGTTGTGCCTGTGTGTATATGTGTTGTAGTGTGTATATGTGTGTTGTAGTGTGTATTTGTGTTGTAGTGTGTATATGTGTGTTGTAGTGTGTATTTGTGTTGTAGTGTGTATTTGTGTTGTAGTGTGTATTTGTGTTGTAGTGTGTATTTGTGTTGTAGTGTGTATATGTGTTGTAGTGTGTATTTGTGTTGTAGTATATGTATTTGTGTTGTAGTGTGTGTATATGTGTTGTAGTGTGTGTATGTGTTGTAGTGTGTGTATATGTGTTGTAGTGTGTATTTGTGTTGTAGTGTGTATTTGTGTTGTAGTGTGTGTTTGTGTTGTAGTGTGTATATGTGTTGTGTGTGTGTATATGTGTTGTAGTGTGTGTGTTGTGTGTGTATATGTGTTGTGTGTGTGTATATGTGTTGTAGTGTGTATATGTTGTGTGTTGTAGTGTGTGTATGTGTTGTAGTGTGTATATGTGTTGTAGTGTGTATTTGTGTTGTAGTGTGTATATGTGTTGTAGTGTGTATATGTGTTGTAGTGTGTATATGTGTTGTATGTATATGTGTTGTAGTGTGTATATGTGTTGTAGTGTGTAGTGTGTGTATATGTGTTGTAGTGTGTATATGTGTTTGTAGTGTGTGTATTTGTGTTGTACACACAACAGTGGGTTGTATGCCCCCCCCAGGTAAAATGTGTATTAATGTCATGAAGAAGAAAGAAAAGATGAAAAATCTCCAAAAGGATCAAAAGACAGATTAGACATTCATATAATATTAATAATAATTCATCATTTACACTTTCAACATAACAGAGAACTACTAACTGCTGTCTGCTGACTTTATTTAACGTTACAATATCACAGCTGTAAGTTATCCCACCACGGGGACGGGCTTACCTGAGCAGGTGAGATCAAAGGAGGAGGAAGAGGAATCTGATGCTGCACACTCCCTCAGAGCAGATCCAGACTCAACACAGCCAGACCAGATCCTCCACACAGATCTGTCTGAGGACTCTTCTCTCTCTCCTACAGAAACAGCAGAGCCACAGTCTAACTCTCTGCAGGCAGCAGCTGCTGTCTTCAGGGTCCAGTCAAAGTAACCAATCACAGGTCTCCATTCTCCTTCATGTTTCACCTCCAGTGTTCCTGCACAGCGACTGGCCCCCCCCACCAACCTGACAGGCTCTGAACAGAAACCAGAGTCATCAGCAAAAGAACAAAGTGAGTATTATTAGAAGAGACATGAACCAATCAGAGCTGCAGCTCCTCTTCTACCTGAGCAGGTGAGTCCAACAGCTTTTCCAGGTGAGCAGGTGTTTCTATCTGAGCCTGAGCTTCTACAGTCCAGGAGAGCAGACTCATGGCCTCCACACTGGAACTCTTTGGTCCTCATTGGAGGCTCCACGTCTCCATAGGCGCCCCTGGAGGACTGAAGGAGCCCCACAGCCAAGCTCCCTGCAGACCACCTCTGCATCCTGCTGGTCAAAGTCCTGTTCACACACTGAGGACCAGCGCTGGGTAGACTGGTTAGTCTTCACCTCCAGTCTGCCTGAGCACAGACTGGTCCCGTTCACCAGCCTGACAGAGTCTGGAGAGATGATAGAAGATAACAGAGAGAAAAGACCCCAGACCCAGAACAACAAGATGACATCAACCAACCAAGTCCCTGATTCAGACTGGACTCAGCACCGCTCCAACAGAAGATCATCATCAACACCAGAAATCTTCATATATGTCATGCGCCACAACATTGTCTATAGATGTACATTTGGTGTCTTTGTATTTTCTGAATTAAAATATTTGAACTGAGAAAGAAATGTGTGTGTTGACGTCTTCCTCTTTATCTGAACACTTCCATCTCCCGAGGTCTGTGGGACACATCCCCTCCACAGGATCTGTTTTATTGTATTTAAGGTCGCACTTATTATGTATACAGTATATATATATATATATATTTATATATTAATTTTGCAACCCCATGTGCATGGACTCAGCTTCAGATGAAGTCCAGTTAGTGTGTTGGTCTCCCTAAAGGCTTTTTAAGGACCTGCAGAAAGGCAGTTGGATGTTGGTTTTAAATTGATTTGGACCCGGGTTTATGTGACATTGTTGTTTGAATATGAATGAAAGTGTGTCTGTATATGTGTTGTAGTGTGTATATGTGTTGTAGTGTGTATATGTGTTGTAGTGTGTATATTATGTGTTGTTGTGTGTATATATGTTGTAGTGTGTGTATATGTGCTGTGATGTGTATTTGTGTTGTAGTGTGTGTATATATATGTTTGTAGTGTGTGTATGTGTTGTAGTGTGTATATGTGTTGTAGTGTGTATATGTGTTGTAGTGTGTATATGTGTTGTAGTGTGTATATGTGTTGTAGTTGTGTATATGTGTTGTAGTGTGTATATGTGTTGTAGTGTGTATATGTGTTGTAGTGTGTATATGTGTTGTAGTGTGTGTATATGTGTTGTAGTGTGTATATGTGTTGTAGTGTGTGTATATGTGTTGTAGTGTGTTGTAGTGTGTGTATTTGTGTTGTAGTGTGTATATGTGTTGTAGTGTGTGTATTTGTGTTGAGTGTGTATTTGTGTTGTAGTGTGTATATGTGTTGTAGTGTGTGTATATGTGTTGTAGTGTGTATATGTGTTGAATATATGTGTTGTAGTGTGTATGTGTGTTGTAGTGTGTATATGTTGTTGTCCTGCTGTGTATTTGTAGTGTGTTGTATGTGTGTTGTAGTGTACAAATATGTGTTGTAGTGTTTATGTGTTGTAGTGTGTATATGTGTTGTAGTGCCAAGTGTATATGTGTTGTCTCTGTATTTGTGGTATGTGTTGTAGTGTGTGTATTTTTGTAGTCTTGTGTGTTGTGTTGTACCTGTGTTGTAGTGTGTATATGTGTTGTAGTGTGTCTTCTTGTATGTTAGTGTGTATGTGTGTAGTGTGTGTATGTTGTGTTGTAGTGTGTATTGTGTGTTGTAGTGTGTATATGTGTTGTAGTAGTGTGTATATGTGTTGTAGTGTGTATATGTGTTGTAGTGTGTGTATATGTGTTGTAGTGTGTATATGTGTTGTAGTGTGTATTTGTGTAGTGTGTGTATTTGTGTTGTAGTGTGTGTGTGTTGTAGTGTGTATTTGTGTTGTGTTGTAGTGTGTATATGTGTTGTAGTGTGTATATGTGTTGTAGTGTGTATTTGTGTTGTAGTGTGTGTATATGTGTTGTAGTGTGTATATGTGTTGTAGTGTGTATTTGTGTTGTAGTGTGTATATGTGTTGTAGTGTGTATTTGTGTTGTAGTGTGTGTATATGTGTTGTAGTGTGTATTTGTGTTGTAGTGTGTATATGTGTTGTAGTGTGTATATGTGTTGTAGTGTTATGTGTTGTAGTGTGTGTATTGTGTTGTAGTGTGTATATGTGTTGTAGTGTGTATATGTGTTGTAGTGTGTATATGTGTTGTAGTGTGTATATGTGTTGTAGTGTGTATATGTGTTGTAGTGTGTATTGTGTTGTAGTGTGTATTTGTGTTGTGTTGTTGTAGTGTGTGTATATGTGTTGTAGTGTGTATTTGTGTTGTAGTGTGTATATGTGTTGTAGTGTGTGTATATGTGTTGTAGTGTGTATATGTGTTGTAGTGTGTGTATTTGTGTTGTAGTGTGTATATGTGTTGTAGTGTGTATATGTGTTGTAGTGTGTATTTGTGTTGTAGTGTGTGTATGTGTTGTAGTGTGTATTTGTGTTGTAGTGTGTATATGTGTTGTAGTGTGTATATGTGTTGTGTGTGTATGTGTTGTAGTGTGTATTGTGTTGTAGTGTGTATATGTGTTGTAGTGTGTGTGTTTGTGTTGTAGTGTGTATATGTGTTGTAGTGTGTGTATTGTGTTGTAGTGTTGTATATGTGTTGTAGTGTGTATTATGTGTTGTAGTGTATATGTGTTGTAGTGTGTATTTATATGTGTGTTGTAGTGTGTGTATATGTGTTGTAGTGTGTGTGTATGTGTTGTAGTGTGTGTATGTGTTGTAGTGTGTATATGTGTTGTAGTGTGTATATTTGTGTGTATTGTATGTGTTGTGTGTGTATATGTGTTGTAGTGTGTATATATATGTTTGTAGTGTGTATATATGTGTTGTAGTGTGTATATGTGTTGTAGTGTGTATATGTGTTGTAGTGTGTATATGTGTTGTAGTGTGTATATGTGTTGTAGTGTGTATTTGTGTTGTAGTGTGTGTGTATATGTGTTGTAGTGTGTATATGTGTTGTAGTGTGTATATGTGTTTGTGTTGTAGTGTTGTATGTATATTTGTGTGTGTGTGTGTTGTTGTGTGTATATGTGTTGTAGTGTGTATATGTGTTGTAGTGTGTATTTGTGTTGTAGTGTGTATATGTGTTGTAGTGTGTGTATATGTGTTGTAGTGTGTATATGTGTTGTAGTGTGTGTATATGTGTTGTAGTGTGTGTATATGTGTTGTAGTGTGTATGTGTTGTAGTGTGTATATGTCTTGTATGTATATGTGTGTGTATATGTGTTGTGTGTAATGTGTTGTAGTTGTGTACATGTGTTGTAGTGTGTATATGTGTTGTAGTGTGTGTATTTGTGTTGTAGTGTGTATATGTGTTGTAGGTGTGTGTATATGTGTTGTAGTGTATATTTGTTGTAGTGTGTGTATATGTGTTGTAGTGTGTATATTGTGTTGTAGTGTATATGTGTTGTAGTGTGTATGTGTGTTGTAGTGTGTATATGTGTGTGTGTGTGTTGTAGTGTGTATATGTGTTGTAGTGTGTATATGTGTTGTAGTGTGTATATGTGTTGTAGTGTGTGTATATGTGTTGTAGTGTGTATATGTGTTGTAGTGTGTGTATGTTGTAGTGTGTATATGTGTTGTGTGTGTATGTGTTGTAGTGTGTGTATATGTGTTGTAGTGTGTATATGTGTTGTAGTGTGTATATGTGTTGTAGTGTGTATATGTGTTGTAGTGTGTATATGTGTTGTAGTGTGTATTTGTGTTGTAGTGTGTATATGTGTTGTAGTGTGTATATGTGTTGTAGTGTGTATTTGTGTTGTAGTGTGTATATGTGTTGTAGTGTGTATATGTGTTGTAGTGTGTGTATATGTGTTGTTGTATTTGTGTTGTAGTGTGTGTATTTGTGTTGTGTGTGTATATGTGTTGTAGTGTGTGTATGTGTTGTTGTAGTGTGTATATGTGTTGTAGTGTGTATATGTGTTGTAGTGTGTATTTGTGTTGTAGTGTGTATTTGTGTTGTAGTGTGTATATGTGTTGTAGTGTGTATATGTGTTGTAGTGTGTGTATGTGTTGTAGTGTGTGTATTTGTGTTGTAGTGTGTATATGTGTTGTAGTGTGTGTATATGTGTTGTAGTGTGTATATGTGTTGTAGTGTATTGTGTTGTAGTGTGTATTTGTGTTGTAGTGTGTGTATGTGTTGTAGTGTGTGTATTTGTGTTGTAGTGTGTATATGTGTTGTAGTGTGTGTATTTGTGTTGTAGTGTGTATATGTGTTGTAGTGTGTATATGTGTTGTAGTGTGTATTTGTGTTGTAGTGTGTATATGTGTTGTAGTGCCCCCCCAGGTATTTGTGTTGTATTAATGTCATGAAGTGTTGAAAAGATGTGATAAATGTGATTAGACATTCATATAATATTAATAATAATTCATCATTTACACTTTGTTGTAGAACTACTAACTGCTGTCTGTGACTTTATTTGTTACAATATCACAGCTGTAAGTTATCCCACCACGGGGACGTGTTACCTGAGCAGGTGAGATCAAGGGTAGGTGGAATTGTGTTGTAGTGTGTATTCCCTCAGAGCAGATGTGTCAACATGTCAGACCAGATCCTGTACACAGACCTGTATGAGGACTCTTTCTCTTCCTACAGAAACAGCAGAGCCACAGTGTAGTGTGTCTAGGCAGCAGCTGCTGTCTTCAGGGTGTAATGTAACCAATCACAGGTCTCCATATGTGTTTCACCTCCAGTGTTCCTGTATTTGACTGGTAGTGTGACAGGCTCTGAACAGAAAGCAGAGTGTCATCAGCAAAAAGAACAAAGTGTAGTATTATTAGAAGAGACATGAACCAATGTGTTGTAGCTCCTCTTCTACCTGAGCAGGTGAGTCCAACAGTTTTCCAGGTGAGCAGGTGTTTTATCTGAGCCTGAGCTTGTACAGTCCAGGATAGCAGACTCATGGCCTCCACACTGGAACTATTTGGTTGTGGTGTGTATATGTGTTCCATAGAGTGCCCCCTGGTGACTGAAGGAGTACATGTGCTCCCTGCAGACCACCTCTGCATCCTGCTGGTCAAAGTCCTGTTGACACACTGAGGACCACCGTGTGGTAGACTGGTTAGTCTTCACCTCCAGTCTGCCTGAGCACAGTTGGTGTTCACCATGTTGTGTGTGAGTCTGAGATGATAGAAGTGTGTAGAATGTGTTGTAGACCCAGAACAACAAGATGACATCAACCAACAAGTGTGATTATACTGACTAGTGCTCCAATGTGATCATCATCAACACCAGAACTCATGTGTTGTAGTGTGTATTTGTGTTGTAGGTGTATTATTTGTGTTTTAGTGTGTATATGTGTTGTAGGGTGTCCACAGGATCTTTGTGTTGTAAGTGTGTATATGTGTTGTAGTATGTGTATATATTTTTAGTATATATAATTTTGTGTGTGTATGGACTTTATAGATTGTCCAGTTGAGTTGGTCTGTAAAGGTGTTGTGCAGAAAGGCAGTGTGATGTCCCTGGTTTAAATTGTGGTTTAATGACATTGTTGAATATGAATAATGTGTTGTCTCTGTATTTGTGTTGTAGTGTGTATATGTGTTGTAGTGTGTATATGTGTTGTAGTGTGTATTGTGTTGTAGTGTGTATTTGTGTTGTAGTGTGTTATGTGTTGTAGTGTGTGTATATGTGTTGTAGTGTGTATATGTGTTGTAGTGTGTATATGTGTTGTAGTGTGTATATGTGTTTGTAGTGTGTATATGTGTTGTAGTGTGTATATGTGTTGTAGTGTGTGTATTTGTGTGTTGTAGTGTGTATATGTGTTGTAGTGTGTGTATTTGTTGTTGTAGTGTGTATTTGTGTTGTAGTGTGTATATGTGTTGTAGTGTGTATATGTGTGTTGTAGTGTGTATATGTGTTGTTGTAGTGTGTGTATATGTGTTGTAGTGTGTATTTGTGTTGTAGTGTGTATATGTGTTGTAGTGTGTATTGTGTTGTAGTGTGTGTATATGTGTTGTATATGTGTATTGTGTGTGTGTAGTGTGTATGTGTTGTAGTGTGTGTATATGTGTTGTAGTGTGTATATGTGTTGTAGTGTGTGTATATATGTGTTGTAGTGTGTATATGTGTTGTAGTGTGTATATGTGTTTGTGTGTGTATATGTGTTGTAGTGTGTATATGTGTTGTAGTGTGTGTATATGTGTTGTGTGTGTATATGTGTTGTAGTGTGTGTATTTGTGTTGTAGTGTGTATATGTGTTGTAGTGTGTATATGTGTTGTAGTGTGTATATGTGTTGTAGTGTGTGTATATGTGTTGTAGTGTGTGTATATGTGTTGTTGTGTGTATATGTGTTGTAGTGTGTATATGTGTTGTAGTGTGTATATGTGTTGTGTGTGTATATGTGTTGTAGTGTGTGTATATGTGTTGTAGTGTGTGTATATGTGTTGTAGTGTGTATATGTGTTGTGTGTGTATATGTGTTGTAGTGTGTATATGTGTTGTAGTGTGTATATGTGTTGTGTGTATATGTGTTGTAGTGTGTGTATATGTGTTGTAGTGTGTGTATATGTGTTGTAGTGTGTATTTGTGTTGTGTGTGTGTATGTGTGTTGTAGTGTACATGTGTTGTAGTGTGTATATGTGTTGTAGTGTGTATATGTGTTGTAGTGTGTATATGTGTTGTTGTAGTGTGTGTGTTGTAGTGTGTATATGTGTTGTAGTGTGTATTTGTGTTGTAGTGTGTATATGTGTTGTAGTGTGTATATGTGTTGTAGTGTGTATTTGTGTTGTAGTGTGTATATATGTTGTAGTGTGTATTTGTGTTGTAGTGTGTATATGTGTTGTAGTGTGTATATGTGTTGTAGTGTGTATATGTGTTGTGTTGTATGTGTTGTAGTGTGTGTATATGTGTTGTAGTGTGTATATGTGTTGTAGTGTGTGTATATGTGTTGTAGTGTGTATATGTGTTGTAGTGTGTATATGTGTTGTAGTGTGTATATGTGTTGTAGTGTGTGTATATGTGTTGTAGTGTGTATATGTGTTGTAGTGTGTGTGTGTTGTGTTGTTGTGTGTATATGTGTTGTAGTGTGTATATGTGTTGTAGTGTGTATATGTGTTGTAGTGTGTATATGTGTTGTAGTGTGTATATGTGTTGTAGTGTGTATATGTTGTAGTGTGTATATGTGTTGTAGTGTGTATATGTGTTGTAGTGTGTGTATGTGTTGTGTAGTGTGTATATGTGTTGTAGTGTGTGTATGTGTTGTAGTGTGTATGTATATGTGTTGTAGTGTGTATGTGTTGTAGTGTGTATTTGTGTTGTAGTGTGTATATGTGTTGTAGTGTGTATATGTGTTGTAGTGTGTATATGTGTTGTAGTGTGTATATGTGTTGTAGTGTGTATATTTGTGTTGTAGTGTGTATATGTGTTGTAGTGTGTATATGTGTTGTAGTGTGTATATGTGTAGTGTGTATATGTGTTGTAGTGTGTGTATATGTGTTGTAGTGTGTTGTGTTGTAGTGTGTATATGTGTTGTAGTGTGTATATGTGTTGTAGTGTGTATTTGTGTTGTAGTGTGTGTATATGTGTTGTAGTGTGTATATGTGTTGTAGTGTGTATATGTGTTGTAGTGTGTATATGTGTTGTAGTGTGTATGTGTGTTGTGTAGTGTGTATATGTTGTAGTGTGTGTGTATTTGTGTTGTAGTGTGTATATATGTGTTGTAGTGTGTATATGTGTTGTGTGTGTATATGTGTTGTAGTGTGTATATGTGTTGTAGTGTGTATTGTATGTGTGTTGTATGTGTTGTAGTGTGTGTATATGTGTTGTAGTGTGTATATGTGTTTGTAGTGTGTATATGTGTTGTAGTGTGTGTATGTGTTGTAGTGTGTATATGTGTTGTAGTGTGTATATGTGTTGTGTGTGTATATGTGTTGTAGTGTGTGTATTTGTGTTGTATTGTGTATATGTGTTGTAGTGTGTGTATATGTGTTGTAGTGTGTATATGTGTTGTAGTGTGTATATGTGTTGTAGTGTGTGTATGTGTTGTAGTGTGTATATGTGTTGTAGTGTGTATATGTGTTGTAGTGTGTATATGTGTTGTAGTGTGTATATGTGTTGTAGTGTGTATATTTGTGTTGTAGTGTGTGTATATGTGTTGTAGTGTGTGTATGTGTGTTGTAGTGTGTATATGTGTTGTAGTGTGTGTATATGTGTTGTAGTGTGTATATGTGTTGTGTGTATATGTGTTGTTGTGTGTATATGTGTTGTAGTGTGTGTATATGTGTTGTAGTGTGTATATGTGTTGTATGTGTATTTGTGTTGTAGTGTGTATGTGTTGTTGTAGTGTGTATATGTGTTGTAGTGTGTATATGTGTTGTAGTGTGTATATGTGTTGTAGTGTGTATATGTGTTGTAGTGTGTATATGTGTTGTAGTGTGTATATGTGTTGTAGTGTGTATATGTGTTGTAGTGTGTGTGTATATGTGTTGTAGTGTGTATATGTGTTGTAGTGTGTATATGTGTTGTAGTGTGTATATGTGTTGTAGTGTGTATATGTGTTGTAGTGTGTATGTGTTGTTGTGTATATGTGTTGTAGTGTGTATATGTGTTGTAGTGTGTATATGTGTTGTAGTGTGTATATGTGTTGTAGTGTGTATTGTGTTGTGTTGTAGTGTGTGTGTTTTGTGTATATGTGTTGTAGTGTGTATATGTGTTGTAGTGTGTGTATGTGTTGTAGTGTGTATATGTGTTGTAGTGTTGTATATGTGTTGTAGTGTGTATATGTGTTGTAGTGTGTATATGTGTTGTAGTGTGTATATGTGTTGTAGTGTGTATATGTGTTGTAGTGTGTATATGTGTTGTAGTGTGTATATGTGTTGTAGTGTGTATATGTGTTGTAGTGTGTATATGTGTTGTAGTGTGTATATGTGTTGTAGTGTGTATATGTGTTGTAGTGTGTATATGTGTTGTAGTGTGTATATGTGTTGTAGTGTGTATATGTGTTGTAGTGTGTATATGTGTTGTAGTGTGTGTATGTGTTGTAGTGTGTATATGTGTTGTAGTGTGTATATGTGTTGTAGTGTGTATATGTGTTGTAGTGTGTATATGTGTTGTGTGTGTATATGTGTTGTAGTGTGTATATGTGTTGTAGTGTGTATATGTGTTGTAGTGTGTATATGTGTGTGTAGTGTGTATATGTGTTGTAGTGTGTATATGTGTTGTAGTGTGTGTATATGTGTTGTAGTGTGTATATGTGTTGTAGTGTGTATATGTGTTGTAGTGTGTATATGTGTTGTAGTGTGTATATGTGTTGTAGTGTGTGTATTTGTGTTGTAGTGTGTATATGTGTTGTAGTGTGTATATGTGTTGTAGTGTGTATATGTGTTGTAGTGTGTGTATATGTGTTGTAGTGTGTATATGTGTTGTAGTGTGTGTATTTGTGTTGTGTGTGTTGTATGTGTTGTAGTGTGTATATGTGTTGTAGTGTGTGTATATGTGTTGTAGTGTGTATATGTGTTGTAGTGTGTGTATATGTGTTGTAGTGTGTATATGTGTTGTTGTGTGTATATGTGTTGTAGTGTGTATTTGTGTTGTAGTGTGTATATGTGTTGTAGTGTGTATATGTGTTGTAGTGTGTATATGTGTTGTAGTGTATATGTGTTGTAGTGTGTATATGTGTTGTAGTGTGTGTATTTGTGTTGTAGTGTGTATATGTGTTGTAGTGTGTATATGTGTTGTTGTGTGTATATGTGTTGTAGTGTGTATATGTGTTGTAGTGTGTGTATATGTGTTGTAGTGTGTATATGTGTTGTAGTGTGTATATGTGTTGTAGTGTGTGTATGTGTTGTAGTGTGTATATGTGTTGTAGTGTGTATGTGTTGTAGTGTGTATATGTGTTGTAGTGTGTATATGTGTTGTAGTGTATATGTGTTGTGTGTATATGTGTTGTAGTGTGTATATGTGTTGTAGTGTGTATTTGTGTTGTAGTGTGTATATGTGTTGTAGTGTGTGTTTGTGTTGTAGTGTGTATATGTGTTGTAGTGTGTGTATGTTGTGTTGTGTGTATATGTGTTGTAGTGTGTGTATGTGCTTGTAGTGTGTATTTGTGTTGTAGTGTGTGTATGTGTTGTAGTGTGTATATGTGTTGTAGTGTGTGTATGTGTTGTAGTGTGTATATTTGTGTTGTAGTGTGTGTATATGTGTTGTAGTGTGTATATGTGTTGTAGTGTGTATATGTGTTGTAGTGTGTATATGTGTTGTAGTGTGTATATGTGTTGTAGTGTGTGTATATGTGTTGTTGTGTGTATATGTGTTGTAGTGTGTGTATATGTGTTGTAGTGTGTATATGTGTTGTAGTGTGTATATGTGTTGTAGTGTGTATATGTGTTGTAGTGTGTATATGTGTTGTAGTGTGTATTTGTGTTGTAGTGTGTATATGTGTTGTAGTGTGTATTTGTGTTGTAGTGTGTATATGTGTTGTAGTGTGTATATGTGTTGTAGTGTGTGTATTTGTGTTGTAGTGTGTATATGTGTTGTAGTGTGTGTATTTGTGTTGTAGTGTGTATTTGTGTTGTAGTGTGTATATGTGTTGTAGTGTGTGTATATGTGTTGTAGTGTGTATTGTGTGTGTGTTGTGTGTATATGTGTTGTAGTGTGTATATGTGTTGTAGTGTGTATATGTGTTGTAGTGTGTGTATATGTGTTGTAGTGTGTATTTGTGTTGTAGTGTGTGTATATGTGTTGTAGTGTGTGTATTTGTGTTGTAGTGTGTATATGTGTTGTAGTGTGTGTGTTATGTGTGTTGTAGTGTGTGTATTTGTGTTGTAGTGTGTATATGTGTTGTAGTGTGTATTTGTGTTGTAGTGTGTATTTGTGTTGTAGTGTGTATATGTGTTGTAGTGTGTGTATGTGTTTGTGTGTATTTGTGTTGTAGTGTATTTGTGTTGTAGTGTGTGTATATGTGTTGTAGTGTGTATTTGTGTTGTAGTGTGTGTATATGTGTTGTAGTGTGTATTTGTGTTGTAGTGTGTATATATGTGTTGTAGTGTGCCCCCCCATGTAAAATTGTAGTAATGTCATGATGTGAAGAAAGTGTGTGAAATTTGTGTTGATCAAAAGACAGATTAGACATTCATATATGTGTTAATAGTGTGTATTTGTTTCAACATGTGAGAATACTAACTGCTGTTGCTGACTTTATTTGTGTTACAATATCACAGCTGTGTTATGTAGTGGGACGGGCTTACCTGTGCAGGTGAGATCAAAAGAAAGTTGAAGAGTGAATTCTGATGCTGCACACTCCCTCAGAGCAGATCCAGACTCAACACAGTCAGACCTGATCCTCCACACAGTGTGTGAGGATTTGTGTTGTCTACAGATGTGAGCCACAGTGTAATTGTAGTCTGCATGGTTGCAGCTGCTGTCTTCAGGGTGTTGTGTACCAATGGTCTCCATTCTCCCTGTTTCACCTCCAGTGTTCCTGCACAGTGACTGTAGTGTGACAGGCTTGTAGTGTGTCATCAGCAAAAGAACAAAGTGAGTATTATTAGAAGAGACATGAACCAATCAGAGTGTGCTCCTCTTCTACCTGAGCAGGTGAGTCCAACAGCTTTACCAGGTGAGCAGGTGTATCTGAGTGTACAGTCCAGTGTGCAGACTCATGTGTTCCACACTGAACTCTTTGGTCCTCATTGGAGGCTGTAGTGTGTGAAGGAGCCCCACAGCCATGACTTTGTGTTGCAGTGTGCATATGTGTCAAAGTCCTGTTACACACTGTTGTAGGACTGGGTAGTGTTGTCTTCATCCAGTTGTAGCACAGACTGGTGTATTTGCCTGACAGAGTCTGGAGAGATGTGTTGATAACAGTGTGAGTAAAAGACCCCAGACCCAGAACAACAAGATGACATACAAGTGTTGATTCAGACTGGTGTCCAACATGATCATCATCAACACGAACTCATGTGTTGTATGTGTGGCATTTTTTGTAGTGTGTATAAGGTGTATTAGGGTGTATTGTCTTTAGTGTGTATATGAGGTTGCAGGGTGTCCACAGGATCTGGTTTATGTGTATATGTGTTGTAGTTATTATTATGTGTATGTAGTGTTTATATGTGTTTTTGCAACCCCCATGTGCATGGACTCAGTTCAGATGAAGTGTTGAATGAGTTATGTGTTGTAGTGTGCTTTTTAAGGACCTGTTGTAGTGTGATGTATGTTTTAAAGTGATTTGGATTTGTGTTTATGACATTGTTGTAGTTTGTATATGAATGAAAGTGTGTGTATTTGTGTTGTAGTGTGTATATGTGCTGTGATGTGTATATGTGTTGTAGTGTGTATTTGTGTTGTAGTGTGTATTTTTGTGTTGTAGTGTGTATATGTGTTGTAGTGTGTATATGTGTTTGTAGTGTGTATTTGTGTTGTAGTGTGTGTATGTGTTGTAGTGTGTATTTGTGTTGTAGTGTGTATATGTGTTGTAGTGTGTATGTGTTGTAGTGTGTAAATGTGTTGTAGTGTGTGTATATGTGTTGTAGTGTGTATGTGTTGTAGTGTGTATATGTGTTGTAGTGTGTGTATATGTGTTGTAGTGTGTATATGTGTTGTAGTGTGTGTAAATGTGTTGTAGTGTGTGTATATGTGTTGTAGTGTGTATGTGTCTTGTAGTGTGTATATGTGTTGTAGTGTGTAAATGTGTTGTAGTGTGTGTATATGTGTTGTAGTGTGTATGTGTCTTGTAGTGTGTATTTGTGTTGTAGTGTGTAGATGTGTTGTAGTGTGTAGATGTGTTGTAGTGTGTGTATATGTGTTGTAGTGTGTATTTGTGTTGTAGTGTGTGTATATGTGTTGTAGTGTGTATATGTGTTGTAGTGTGTGTATATGTGTTGTAGTGTGAATTTGTGTTGTAGTGTGTATTTGTGTTGTAGTGTGTATTTGTGTTGTAGTGTGTGTATGTGTTGTAGTGTGTATATGTGTTGTAGTATATGTATTTGTCTTGTAGTGTGTGTATATGTGTTGTAGTGTGTATTTGTGTTGTAGTGTGTATATGTGTTGTAGTGTGTATTTGTGTTGTAGTTGTATGTGTTGTAGTGTGTGTATTTGTGTGTATTTGTGTTGTAGTGTGTATTTGTGTTGTAGTGTGTGTATGTGTTGTAGTGTGTATATGTGTTGTAGTGTGTGTGTATTTGTGTTGTAGTGTGTATATGTGTTGTAGTGTGTGTGTATATGTGTTGTAGTGTGTATATGTGTTGTAGTGTGTATATATTTGTGTTGTAGTGTGTATATGTGTTGTAGTGTGTACCCCCCAGGTAAATGTGTATTAATGTCATGAAAAGATGAAAAATGTCCAAAAAGGATCAAAAGACAGATTAGACATTCATATAATATTAATAATAATTCATCATCATCATCATTGAAAAAGATGGCGCCGCTGTGTGTGTCTGCTTACCTCTGCTGGGATTGTGTTGATTTGCCTGTTTTTACTGTTTGTGTCGAAATGTGTCACCGCTGCTGGTGTATGACCGCCTGACTCTTAAGTATATGTTGTAGCGGATAAAGTTTCGATCTAGGTCTGATGGTTGTCAGTACGCCGCCGCCGCCCTTCCTGGCGTCCATTCCGGCCTACCTACGGCGTCAGCCCCTGTCTGTAGCTCCGCAACAAGCGTTGCAGGAGTGTGTGCAAGAGAGGAGTAGTGCGTGTCAGGCTCAGAGCATACCTGACATCATCCTCCACCTGCGATCTGGGCCATCCATGTAGTGATCTTCCATGGAGTTGTAGTTGCAATCTACGGCATGTGTTGTAGTGCCAATGTGTTATCCCCGCCAGGATTTGTATCCCCCTGTGTTGGAGCGTGTGTGCACACAAGCGGAGATTCTGCTGTCCTTGAATTGTTTAACTGCTGCACTTTGAATTTACCTCTTAAACGGAACAAATAGTGACGTGGAAGTGTTCGACAGGGTTTTCCATAGTAACATGGTCTCAGTTAACTACATAAATACGTGTATTTGTCTGTTACATTGTACGTGTCAAATGTTTATAGCGTCGTTTAATATTATGGAGTGATAGGCGTATCCTCCTGTCCTCTAACGTGATTTCTGTTTTAATTTAGTTTAATATGGCTTTTCAATTAAACACTTATTCACCTGTCTACCATATGAGTTATAAAGTGGTACTCAAAATATCAGCCGATTCACCTGATATTTTGGGTATCCCATCCCTAACATGCAAAGTGTCTATCCTGTCATCATGGGTGTTATTTTGTGTGTTTAATAGGTCACAATAAACAACCTGACAAAATTTGGAGAGGTTTGCTGTTGTCTAGCAAAAGTTACATAGGGGATACCAAAAATATGTTTTTCACCTGATATTTTATGTATCCCATCATGTGCAAAAAGAGACTGTCCTGTCATCATGGGTGTTATTTTGTGTGTTTACTAAGTGCATGTGTAAACAACCTGACACAATTTGGAGAGGTTTGCTGTTGTAGCAAAGTTATATGGGGATACCCAAAATATCAGGTGAAAATGTGTTTTTGGTGTATGTAACTTTTTGTTGACAACAGTGTGTATATGTCAGGTTGTTTATTGTGACTATAAACACACGAAATAACACCCATGTTGAGGACAGACCCTTTGTGTTAGTGATGGATACATCAAATATCAGGTGTGCCTGATATTTTGAGTACCTCCTATGTAACTCATATGGTAGACAGGTGAAAAAGTGTTTAATTGAAAAGCCATATTAAACTAAATTAAATTAAAACAGTGTTAGAGGACGGGGAGGATGCCCATCAGTCCATAATATTAAACGACGCTATAAACATTTGACAGTCCTTAATGTGTTGACAAATGTATTTATGTAGTTAACTGAGACCCTGTGTTGTATGGTAACCCTGCCGAGTCTTCCACGTGTGTATATTTGTTTCCGTTTAATTCAATGTGCAGCAGTTAAACAATGTTGAAGGGCAGCAGAAGTGTCTGTGTGCATGTCGCTTGTAGCCAGGGGATACAAATCCTGGCGGGGATAACTACATTGGCACGACACCTGTATACAGCTACCGGTGGCTCCGACAGACTGTACCGGACTCCGAGTGCCCGTCTCCCCGATGCTGGAACAGGAAGCGCTCCAAGCGAGGCTGTGTGCACGGGAATCTCCGCCAGCTCAGTCGTGCTTCCCAACAGACTGAAAGGCGCCCGATTCGCATGGCGCTGATCAATACTAGATCTCTCACAAATAAGACCTTTATATTGAATGACTTTTTTACGACCAATGACCTGGACTTTCTGTTGTTGACGGAAACCTGGCTGAAACCAGGTGATGACAGCGCCTTCTCGGAGCTCCTCCCCCCCAGCTGTTCTTTCCTCAACTCTCCTAGAGTGTCAGGTCGAGGTGGTGGGCTGGCCACTCTCTTCAGAGACAAGTTCAGATGCAGGTCATTATCTGCACTTAGCTATAATAGTTTTGAACTTCAGCTGTTTGTGGCTGATCTGGATTCTCCTGTGTTGTGTGCAGTTGTTTATCGCCCACCAAAACTCAACAAGGATTTTATTTGGGAATTTTCTGAGTTTTTAGCGGATGTTGTGCCTAAATACGACAAGCTCCTGGTTTGTGGGGATTTTAATATCCATGTGTGTTGTCCCTCAAACCCACTTGCTCATGATTTTAAATCACTTTTGAACTCTTTTGGTCTTAACCAATGTGTGGAAGGGCCGACACATCATCTAGGCCACACCCTGGATCTCATCATCTCCTTTGGGCTCTCAGTTTCACTTGGAAAAATAATTGAAACTGGTATCTCAGATCACTTCCCCATCAGGTTTGAGATCAGTGATCCACCTCCTGCTATTAAGCCTGTCTCCTCAGCTTCTAGGCGCCGCTGCATCACCTCTTCTTCAGCTGGAGAGTTTGCATCTGTGTTTGTGGGCTCACAGTTTTATGTAAAGAATGGTCTGGTCTCTCCCTCTTCCCGGATAACATTCTCTCTGTGTTCCATTCCACATGCACTGACATCTTAGACTCTATTGCCCCTCATCGGATTAAATCTGTTAAACCTAAGGCGGACCCCTGGCTAAATGACACCACAAGAGCCCTTAGGCAACACTGCAGACAAGCTGAACGAAGATGGAAGAAAGACAATTTACACGTGTCCCTGGGTGCATTAAGAAACAGTCTAGCCGCATACCAAAATGGTGTGAAGGTGGCAAAGATGCAGCATCTCTCTTCTGTCATCGCTAGCAGTTGCCATGAACCGAGAGTGTTATTTAATACTATCAACTCAGTCATAAATCCATGCTCCTCTGCTCCAACAGATGTGTCAATCAGTACATGCGAGACATTTCTCGGTTATTTTATTGACAAAGTAGCATCTATTAGGAAAATCACCAGTGCTAATGTTAAGGTGTTGTACCTGCTTCTCCTACACACTCAGCTGTGTTTGAGGAATTTAAGCCAGTTTCTCTGACGTTACTTAGTGAGGTTGTACAACACATGAAACCTACCAACTGTCCTCAGACATTGTCCCCGCCAAAATGGTGAAGGAGGTTTTTAATACCATTGGGGCGAGTCTTCTTACTTTTTTTAATTCCTGTCTTACTTTAGGTTCTGTCCCAGCTGCCTTTAAACATGCTGTGGTCAGGCCCCTACTTAAGAAGCCTAATCTTGACCCTACAGTGTTGTCCAATTTTAGACCAGTATCTCATCTGCCTTTTCTTTCAAAGGTTTTAGAAAAAATTGTTTTTATACAGTTACAAGTCTTTTTACAACTGAACTGTGTTTTTGAAAAATTTCAATCTGGTTTTAGATCACGTCACAGCACTGAGTCTGCACTGTTGAGGGTACATAATGATATTGCCTTGTCCGTAGATGCCGGGAATCCTACTGTTTTAGTCCTTTTGGACCTCACGGCGGCGTTTGACACAGTGGACCATGCAGTCCTCTCACGCCTTGAGAACTGCGTAGGCATCAGAGGTTTGGCACTCAAATGGTTCAGCTCCTATCTGTCAAATAGGAGCTTTTCTGTTATGATTGGGGACCTCTCCTCGTCAGTTGCTCCTCTCTCTTGTGGGGTACCACAGGGATCCATTCTTGGCCCTATTCTGTTTTCTTTATATATGCTGCCTTTAGGGGCAATTATAGGAAAGCACAACCTGTCATTTCATTGTTACGCAGACGATTTGCAAATCTATTTGCCTCTGAAAGCAAATGACAGTGTTGCACTAAACTCCCTGCTAAGCAGTATTGCTGATATTAAGTTGTGGCTTTCAGACAATTTTCTTAATTTGAACGAGAGTAAAACAGAGTGCATTATTTTTAGTACTCCAGGCATGCAGAATGGCCCAGCTTTGAGTTTGGGAGCTCTGGCATCTTGCACGAGATCTGTTGTCAAAAACTTGGGGGTTACTTTTGATTGCAGCATGAAATTTGATAAGCAGCTCAGTAATGTGGTTAAAATGAGCTTTTTCCAGCTTCGCCTGCTGGCTAAAGTTAAGCCTTTTCTGAGCAGGCACGACCTAGAAAAGGCCATTCATGCTTTTATCAGTTCAAGGTTGGACTACTGTAATGCCCTCTATGTTGGTCTGAATCAGACCTCCATCTCACGTCTTCAACTTGTTCAAAATGCTGCTGCTCGCTTTTTAACAAATACATCTAGACGTGCACACATCACTCCCGTTCTCTACACCCTGCATTGGCTCCCGGTGCGTTTTAGAATAGATTTTAAGATTTTATTGTTTGCATTTAAGGCTTTAAACGGTCTCGCCCCAGAGTATTTGTCTGAAATTTTAACTTTGCGGGAGCACAACCGGTCATTGCGGTCTTCAAACCAGCTGGTTTTAGAAGTCCCAAGGTCCAGGTATAAACGGTGGGGTGATCAGGCTTTTGCAGTTGCTGCCCCGAGACTCTGGAACAAGTTACCCCCTGATATACGTACTGTTACAGATGTCGTTCTTTTTCAGGTCCAAACTCAAAACATATCTGTTCAGTCTTGCTTTTAATACGTAGCAGTGGTGTGACAATTTGTTTATTTGTTTCTTTGTGACCTTTTCTGATTTTACTGTTTTCTATTTCACTATTACTATTGTATGTTGTGATTTTACTTATTTTGTTAAGCACTTTGGATACCTGCTGGTAGTTGTAAAGTGCTATATGAATAAATTTTGATTGATTGATTGATTGATTTACACTTTCAACATAACAGAGAACTACTAACTGCTGTCTGCTGACTTTATTTAACGTTACAATATCACAGCTGTAAGTTATCCCACCACGGGGACGGGCTTACCTGAGCAGGTGAGATCAAGGAAGAAGGAAGAGGAATCTGATGCTGCACACTCCCTCAGAGCAGATCCAGACTCAACACAGTCAGACCTGATACTCCACACAGACCTGCCTGAGGACTCTTCTCTCTCTACAGAAACAGCAGAGCCACAGTCTAACTCTCTGCAGACAGCAGCTGCTGTCTTCAGGGTCCAGCCAGAGAAAGAGTGACCAATCACATGTCTCCATTCTCCTTCCTGTTTCACCTCCAGTGTTCCTGCACAGCGACTGCCCCCCCCCACCAACCTGACAGCATCAGGCTCTGAACAGAAAGCAGAGTCATCAGCAAAAGAACAAAGTGAGTATTATTAGAAGAGACATGAACCAATCAGAGCTGCAGCTCCTCTTCTACCTGAGCAGGTGAGTCCAACAGCTTTTCCAGGTGAGCAGGTGTTTCTATCTGAGCCTGAGCTTCTACAGTCCAGGAGAGCAGACTCATGGCCTCCACACTGGAACTCTTTGGTCCTCATTGGAGGCTCCACGTCTCCATAGAGCGCCCCCTGGAGGACTGAAGGAGCCCCACAGCCAAGCTCCCTGCAGACCACCTCTGCATCCTGCTGGTCAAAGTCCTGTTGACACACTGAGGACCAGCGCTGGGTAGACTGGTTAGTCTTCACCTCCAGTCTGCCTGAGCACAGACTGGTCCCGTTCACCAGCCTGACAGAGTCTGGAGAGATGATAGAAGATAACAGAGAGAGAGAAAAGACCCCAGACCCAGAACAACAAGATGACATCAACCAACAAGTCCCTGATTCAGACTGGACTCAGCACCGCTCCAACAGAAGATCATCATCAACACCAGAACTCAGGCGTTGGATGTACTGGCATCTTTTGTATTTCTAAGGCAGTATTAGGACGTCTTCCTCTTTATCTGAACACTTCCATCTCCCCGAGGTCTGCAGGGACACATCCCCTCCACAGGATCTGGTTTTATTGATAACCCCTAAGGTCGCACTTATTATTATATACAGTATATATATATATATATTTATATATTAATTTTGCAACCCCATGTGCATGGACTCAGCTTCAGATGAAGTCCAGCTGAAGGAGTTGGTCTCCCTAAAGGCTTTTTAAGGACCGGCAGAAAGGCAGTCTGGATGTCCCTGGTTTTAAATTGATTTAGGACCCGGGTTTAATGACATTGTTGTTTGAATATGAATGAAAGTGTCTCTGTATTTGTGTTGTAGTGTGTGTATATGTGTTGTAGTGTGTAAATGTGCTGTGATGTGTATATGTGTTGTAGTGTGTATTTGTGTTGTAGTGTGTATATGTGCTGTGATGTGTATTTGTGTTGTAGTGTGTGTATATGTGTTGTAGTGTGTATATGTGTTGTAGTGTGTGTATATATGTTGTAGTGTGTATATGTGTTGTAGTGTGTATTTGTGTTGTAGTGTGTATATGTGTTGTAGTGTGTACATGTGTAGTAGTGTGTATATGTGTAGTAGTGTGTATATGTGTAGTAGTAGTAGTGTGTATATGTGTTGTAGTGTGTATATGTGTTGTAGTGTGTATTTGTGTTGTAGTGTGTATTTGTGTTGTAGTGTGTGTATATGTGTTGTAGTGTGTATATGTGTTGTAGTGTGTATATGTGTAGTAGTGTGTATATGTGTAGTAGTGTGTATATGTGTTGTAGTGTGTATATGTGTTGTAGTGTGTATATGTGTTGTAGTGTGTATTTGTGTTGTAGTGTGTATATGTGTAGTAGTGTGTATATGTGTTGTAGTAGTAGTGTGTATACGTGTTGTAGTATATGTATTTGTCTTGTTGTGTGTATATGTGTTGTTGTGTGTATATGTGTTGTAGTGTGTATATGTGTTGTAGTGTGTATATGTGTTGTTGTGTGTATATGTGTTGTTGTGTGTATATGTGTTGTTGTGTGTATATGTGCTGTGATGTGTATTTGTGTTGTAGTGTGTGTATATATGTTGTAGTGTGTATATGTGTTGTAGTGTGTATTTGTGTTGTAGTGTGTATATGTGTTGTAGTGTGTGTATATATGTGTAGTAGTGTGTATATGTGTAGTAGTGTGTATATGTGTAGTAGTAGTGTATATGTGTTGTAGTGTGTATATGTGTTGTAGTGTGTATATGTGTTGTAGTGTGTATATGTGTAGTAGTAGTAGTGTGTATACGTGTTGTAGTATATGTATTTGTCTTGTTGTGTGTATATGTGTTGTAGTGTGTATTTGTGTTGTAGTGTGTACATTTGTAGTAGTGTGTATATGTGTAGTAGTAGTAGTGTGTATACGTGTTGTAGTATATGTATTTGTCTTGTTGTGTATGTGTATTCTAGTGTGTATATGTGTTGTTGTGTGTATATGTGTTGTAGTGTGTATATGTGTAGTAGTGTGTATATGTGTGTGTAGTAGTGTGTTGTAGTGTTGTAGTATATGTATTTGTCTTGTTGTGTGTATATGTGTTGTAGTGTGTGTATTTGTGTTGTAGTGTGTATATGTGTTGTAGTGTGTATTTGTGTTGTAGTGTGTATATGTGTTGTAGTGTGTACATTTGTAGTAGTGTGTATATGTGTTGTAGTAGTGTGTATATGTGTTGTAGTATATGTATTTGTCTTGTTGTGTGTATATGTGTTGTAGTGTGTATATGTGTTGTAGTGTGTATATGTGTTGTAGTGTGTATTTGTGTTGTAGTGTGTATATGTGTTGTAGTGTGTACATTTGTAGTAGTGTGTATATGTGTAGTAGTAGTAGTGTGTATACGTGTTGTAGTATATGTATTTGTCTTGTTGTGTATGTGTATTCTAGTGTGTATATGTGTTGTAGTGTGTATATGTGTTGTTGTGTGTATATGTGTTGTTGTGTGTATATGTGTTGTTGTGTGTATATGTGTTGTTGTGTGTATATGTGTTGTTGTGTGTATATGTGTTGTTGTGTGTATATGTGTTGTTGTGTGTATATGTGTTGTTGTGTGTATATGTGTTGTATTAAAACTAGGGGGGACTGTTCATTTCAGGTTGTTGCTCCAAGGTTGTGGAAGGCTTTGCCTCCTTCCATGCGCTGCTTAGATTGTGTGGAAAACTTTAAAACTCAGTTGAAATCTCTGCTTTTTAAAGAGGCTTTTAACTAGATTATAGGGTGTTATATGTGTTTTATGTGTTTGTGTTATTCTTTTGTTTGTTTTGTGATGTATTGTATGTATCAGAGTTGTTAATGTTTTGTTGTGAAGCACTTTGTGATCTTTATCTGAGAAAAGTGCTATACAAATAAATTTTACTTACTTACTTACTTAGTTGTAGTGTGTATATGTGTTGTAGTGTGTGTATATGTGTTGTAGTGTGTATGTGTCTTGCAGTGTGTATTTGTGTTGTAGTGTGTATATGTGTTGTAGTGTGTATATGTGTTGTAGTGTGTATATGTGCTGTGATGTGTATTTGTGTTGTAGTGTGTGTATATATGTTGTAGTGTGTATATGTGTTGTTGTGTGTGTATATGTGTTGTAGTGTGTATATGTGCTGTGATGTGTATTTGTGTTGTAGTGTGTATATATGTTGTAGTGTGTATATGTGTTGTTGTGTGTATATATGTTGTAGTGTGTATATGTGCTGTGATGTGTATTTGTGTTGTAGTGTGTATATATGTTGTAGTGTGTATATGTGTTGTAGTGTGTGGATCAGGGAGGCCCCAAAATCATGGTTGCAGCTGTTGCCATGGTCCCGTTATACGTCCTGCGGTGTCCTGCTGTGCCTTGTAACGCCGCACAGTGCCCTGCTATGCCATGAACTACTACAAACAACTACTACATACTAAACATTTTTGTGACTGTAATTGCCACTCTTCATTGTAATATTTGTGTTGTCAGACAGTGCCTACCAAGATCCTGGGTCTGGGTCTGGGTCTGGGTCTGGGTCTGACCGAGGTTTCTGTAAAAGGAATTTTTGTTGCCACTGTCGCCCTGTTGCTTGCTCTGGAGGAAACTACTAGACCTGTTGGGTCCTTGTAAATTCTGGAGTGTGGTCTAGACCTGGTCTATCTGTAAAGGGTCTTGAGATAACTCTTGTTGTGAATTGATACTATAAATAAATTGAAAAATTGAAATTGAAATAGTGTGTATATGTGTTGTAGTGTGTGTATATGTGTTGTAGTGTGTATATGTGTTGTAGTGTGTGTATATGTGTTGTAGTGTGTATATGTGTTGTAGTGTGTATATGTGTTGTAGTGTGTATTTGTTGTAGTGTGTGTATATGTGTTCTAGTGTGTATGTGTGTTGTAGTGTGTATTTGTGTTGTAGTGTGTGTATATGTGTTGTAGTGTGTATTTGTGTTGTAGTGTGTGTATATGTGTTGTAGTGTGTATATGTGTTGTAGTGTGTATTTGTGTTGTAGTGTGTGTATATGTGTTGTAGTGTGTGTATTTGTGTTGTAGTGTGTATTTGTGTTGTAGTGTGTATATGTGTTGTAGTGTGTGTATATGTGTTGTAGTGTGTATTTGTGTTGTAGTGTGTATATGTGTTGTAGTGTGTGTATATGTGTTGTAGTGTGTATTTGTGTTGTAGTGTGTATATGTGTTGTAGTGTGTATATGTGTTGTAGTGTGTATTTGTGTTGTAGTGTGTATATGTGTTGTAGTGTGTATATGTGTTGTAGTGTGTATTTGTGTTGTAGTGTGTGTGTGTTGTAGTGTGTATATGTGTTGTAGTGTGTATTTGTGTTGTAGTGTGTGTATATGTGTTGTAGTGTGTATTTGTGTTGTAGTGTGTATTTGTGTTGTAGTGTGTATTTGTGTTGTAGTGTGTATTTGTGTTGTAGTGTGTGTATATGTGTTGTAGTGTGTATATGTGTTGTAGTGTGTATTTGTGTTGTAGTGTGTGTATATGTGTTGTAGTGTGTATTTGTGTTGTAGTGTGTATTTGTGTTGTAGTGTGTGTATATGTGTTGTAGTGTGTATGTGTTGTAGTGTGTATATGTGTTGTAGTGTGTATATGTGTTGTAGTGTGTATTTGTGTTGTAGTGTGTATTTGTGTTGTAGTGTGTATTTGTGTTGTAGTGTGTGTATATGTGTTGTAGTGTGTATATGTGTTGTAGTGTGTATTTGTGTTGTAGTGTGTGTATATGTGTTGTAGTGTGTATTTGTGTTGTAGTGTGTATTTGTGTTGTAGTGTGTGTATATGTGTTGTAGTGTGTATATGTGTTGTAGTGTGTATATGTGTTGTAGTGTGTATATGTGTTGTAGTGTGTATTTGTGTTGTAGTGTGTGTATATGTGTTGTAGTGTGTATTTGTGTTGTAGTGTGTATTTGTGTTGTAGTGTGTGTGTATGTGTTGTAGTGTGTGTATATGTGTTGTAGTGTGTATTTGTGTTGTAGTGTGTATATGTGTTGTAGTGTGTATATGTGTTGTTGTGTGTGTATTTGTGTTGTAGTGTGTATTTGTGTTGTAGTGTGTGTATGTGTTGTAGTGTGTATATGTGTTGTAGTGTGTATTTGTGTTGTATGTGTGTGTATATGTGTTGTAGTGTGTATTGTGTTGTAGTGTGTATATGTGTTGTAGTGTGTGTATGTGTTGTAGTGTGTGTATATGTGTTGTAGTGTGTATTTGTGTTGTAGTGTGTATATGTGTTGTAGTGTGTATATGTGTTGTAGTGTGTATATGTGTTGTAGTGTGTATATGTGTTGTAGTGTGTATTTGTGTTGTAGTGTGTATATGTGTTGTAGTGTGTATATGTGTTGTAGTGTGTATATGTGTTGTAGTGTGTATATGTGTTGTAGTGTGTATTTGTGTTGTAGTGTGTATATGTGTTGTAGTGTGTATTTGTGTTGTAGTGTGTATTTGTGTTGTAGTGTGTGTATTTGTGTTGTAGTGTGTATATGTGTTGTGTTGTGTGTATATGTGTTGTAGTGTGTGTATTTGTGTTGTAGTGTGTATATGTGTTGTAGTGTGTATTTGTGTTGTAGTGTGTGTATATGTGTTGTAGTGTGTATTTGTGTTGTAGTGTGTATTTGTGTTGTAGTGTGTGTATATGTGTTGTAGTGTGTATGTGTTGTAGTGTGTATATGTGTTGTAGTGTGTATATGTGTTGTAGTGTGTATTTGTGTTGTAGTGTGTGTATATGTGTTGTAGTGTGTATTTGTGTTGTAGTGTGTATTTGTGTTGTAGTGTGTGTATGTGTTGTAGTGTGTATATGTGTTGTTGTGTGTATTTGTGTTGTAGTGTGTATATGTGTTGTAGTGTGTATATGTGTTGTAGTGTGTATTTGTGTTGTAGTGTGTATTTGTGTTGTAGTGTGTATATGTGTTGTAGTGTGTATATGTGTTGTAGTGTGTATTTGTGTTGTAGTGTGTATTTTGTGTTGTAGTGTGTATATGTGTTGTAGTGTGTATATGTGTTGTAGTGTGTATATGTGTTGTAGTGTGTGTATATGTGTTGTAGTGTGTATGTGTGTATTTGTGTTGTAGTGTGTATTTGTGTTGTAGTGTGTGTATATGTGTTGTAGTGTGTATTTGTGTTGTAGTGTGTATATGTGTTGTAGTGTGTATTTGTGTTGTAGTGTGTATTTGTGTTGTAGTGTGTATATGTGTTGTAGTGTGTATATGTGTTGTAGTGTGTATTTGTGTTGTAGTGTGTATATGTGTTGTAGTGTGTATTTGTGTTGTAGTGTGTATTTGTGTTGTAGAGTGTGTATTTGTGTTGTAGTGTGTATTTGTGTTGTAGTGTGTATTTGTGTGTGTATATGTGTTGTAGTGTGTATATGTGTTGTAGTGTGTGTATTTGTGTTGTAGTGTGTATGTGTGTTGTAGTGTGCCCCCCCAGGTAAAATGTGTATTAATGTCATGAAGAAGAAAGAAAAGATGAAAAATCTCCAAAAGGATCAAAAGACAGATTAGACATTCATATAATATTAATAATAATTCATCATTTACACTTTCAACATAACAGAGAACTACTAACTGCTGTCTGCTGACTTTATTTAACGTTACAATATCACAGCTGTAAGTTATCCCACCACGGGGACGGGCTTACCTGAGCAGGTGAGATCAAGGAAGGAGGAAGAGAAATATGATTCTGCACACTCCCTCAGAGCAGATCCAGACCCAACACAGTCAGACCAGATCCTCCACACAGATCTGTATGAGGACTCTTCTCTCTCTCCTACAGAAACAGCAGAGCCACAGTCTAACTCTCTGCAGACAGCAGCTGCTGTCTTCAGGGTCCAGTCATAGAAACCAATCACAGGTCTCCATTCTCCGTTACGTTTCACCTCCAGTGTTCCTGCACAGCGACTGCCCCCCCCCACCAACCTGACAGGCTCTGAACAGAAAGCAGAGAGTCATCAGCAACAGAACAAAGTGAGTATTATTAGAAGAGACATGAACCAATCAGAGCTGCAGCTCCTCTTCTACCTGAGCAGGTGAGTCCAACAGCTTTTCCAGGTGAGCAGGTGTTTCTATCTGAGCCTGAGCTTCTACAGTCCAGGAGAGCAGACTCATTGCCTCCACACTGGAACTCTTTGGTCCTCATTGGAGGCTCCACGTCTCCATAGAGCGCCCCCTGGAGGACTGAAGGAGCCCCACAGCCAAGCTCCCTGCAGACCACCTCTGCATCCTGCTGGTCAAAGTCCTGTTGACACACTGAGGACCAGCGCTGGGTAGACTGGTTAGTCTTCACCTCCAGTCTGCCTGAGCACAGACTGGTCCCGTTCACCAGCCTGACAAAGTCTGGAGAGATGATAGAAGATAACAGAGAGAGAGAGAAGACCCCAGACCCAGAACAACAAGATGACATCAACCAACAAGTCCCTGATTCAGACTGGACTCAGCACCGCTCCAACAGAAGATCATCATCAACACCAGAACTCATCTTCATACCGCGGTCACACCGCCCGGGGAGAGACGCCACAACATTCAACGTCTATAGAAATATGCAAATAGACACAACATTTGTGTCAGTCAAGCCGGCGCTGTGTATTTGTCTGAATTAAAATATTTGAACTGAGAAAGAAATGTGTGTGACGCTGAGTCTTGAAAGAGTTCAGATCCTCCTGATGTCCCCACGTTGTCTGAGCAGAGATGGAGGACCAGATGGTTGAAGGTGTCTGGAGCTCCTCATTATTCCCAGAGAGCAGATGCAACAGGAGCTTTCTTTGGGAAGAGGTAAACTACCTTTTAAGGTCTGACATAATGTGTGTGTTGTGTTGATGAGCAGCTACAATGTTAGCCTAGCTCTGATCGCTCCAGACTCCATTCACAAAACTAACATTTTAAAGATGTCTGCTTGTCGTCGTGCAGGCAGACCGGATGAAGTAGGATTCATACTTTTTATAAATCTGCATTATTATCTTGTTATTTGGACTCACATTTTATTTATTTATTTATTAATATTACAAAACAGGGAAATCTTTAACTCAAGTAGCGCTGGAAGGCATCACCTCCACCCTCGCCCCTGAAGACGTGGAGGTCTGGGTCTAGATGTCCTTGTTGGGGACTTATTTGGTAGAAAGTGACGCTATACTCCATTACAGTCTTCAGCTGTAATGGGGGACAGGAAGCCTGAAGTGTTGACGCCTGCACAGGATACTAGGTGTTGATGTTGACACGTGTATCAGGTGTGATCTAGCATCTATCCACATATATATAGATATAATTTATTAATTATATATATTAATTTAATATTTAGTGTTTCATAACTGACTGTTAAATGTAGTACGAGTCTGTAGTCTAGCCCCTTATTCTTAACTTCTGTCTGCAATGTCACCCTTTGGGGCAGATGTGCATCGTCTTTTGGTCCAATAAAAGTTGTGTTGTTGTTGCTGACAGACTCAGATTAACTTTATTTTTATTTTGACTTTATTTAACGTTACAATATCACAGCTGTAAGTTATCCCACCACGGGGACGGGCTTACCTGAGCAGGTGAGATCAAGGAAGGAGGAAGAGGAATAGGATTCTGCACACTCCCTCAGAGCAGATCCAGACTCAACACAGTCATACCTGATCCACCACACAGATCTGTCTGAGGACTCTTTTCTCTCTCCTACAGAAACAGCAGAGCCACAGTCTAACTGTCTGCAGGCAGCAGCTGCTAACTTCAGGTACCAGCCAGAGTAACCAATCACAGGTCTCCATTCTCCGTTACGTTTCACCTCCAGTGTTCCTGCACAGCGACTGGCCCCCCCCACCAACCTGACAGGCTCTGAACAGAAACCAGAGTCATCAGCATGAGTTAGTTTAATTAAAGCAGCTGATTCTGAGTCTTTTCTGTCTGTGTGTACCTGTTGAGGTGAGTCCTCCTTCAGCCTGGAGTCCTGAGGAGAAACCAGAAGGTAAACATACTGATCATGTATGAAAGGAGGAATATTGATGCACGGACCCCCCCCCCAGATGAGTTGATTTCCCTCACGGACCCCCCCCCAACAGTCTCTGGGGGTCTTTTCTTTTTAAATGATGTGTTGTAGTGATGTCTCAGTCATCTTACAGCCGAGTGTAGGGAGACTCTCCTCACACGTCACATGATCACAGCCACACACACACACACACACACACACACACACACACACACACACACACACACACACACACACACACACTATACACACATATATATACAGAATATAATATTTCTTCATATTGCGTTCAAATTAATTACTTATAAGCATTAAACTCTATTTTTATTACTGACTCTCTGCAGTCAATCAGCTGAGATCCAGCTGCAGGAGAAACACAGATATCACACACACACACTATACACACACACACACACACACACATACTACACACACACACACACACACACACACACTACACACACACACACACACACACACTATACATACCACCCACACACACACACACACACTATACACACCACACACACGTGGATGATTACAGATATCAACCTGATCAACTCACTCTCAGTAGCACTGATCACATGATGCATGGGGGGGGCACCGCTAAACTTTCTGCAGAATTTCCCGCTTATTGATAAAAACCACGTAGATGTTACTGATTATCAGCAGGGAGACAGGATATCACACACACACACACACACACACCCACACACACACACACACACTATACAAAACACACACACACACACACACACACACACATACACCCACACACACACCCACACACACACACACTATACAAAACACACACACACACCCACACACACACACACTATACAAAAACACACACACACACACACACACACACACACATACACACACACACACACACACATACACACACACACACACACACACACACACATATACAGAATATAATATTTCTTCATATTGCGTTCAAATTAATTACTTATAAGCATTAAACTCTATTTTTATTACTGACTCTCTGCAGTCAATCAGCTGAGATCCAGCTGCAGGAGAAACACATATCAACACACACACACTATACACACACACACACACACTATACACACCACACACACACACTATACACACACACACACACACACACACTATACATACCACCCACACACACACACACACACACATACACACTATACACACCACACACACACACTATACACACCACACACACGTGGATGATTACAGATATCAACCTGATCAACTCACTCTCAGTAGCACTGATCACATGATGCATGGGGGGGGGCACCGCTAAACTTTCTGCAGAATTTCCCGCATATCGATAAAAACCACGCAGATGTTACTGATTATCAGCAGGGAGACAGGATGTTACTATGCAGAATATCATACACACACACACATACCACACACACACACACACACACAAACAGAAAACACACACACACACACACACACACACAGACTTAAACACATTTAAAACATAAAAACTAAACTCCAAATATGAACCCCCCCCCTTCCTGACAGAAAACCACTCGACTACATTCTCTTTATTTCTTCTGGGTCCTCTCTGATAACTGTTGAACAGTCTGCAGATCCTGGTTGTGATGATGAGTCCAGTTCTACTCTCTGATGTCATCATTAGTTCAGTGGCTGGTTGAATAATTAGCGTTACGGTCGGATGTTGCAGGAATAACAACGGACTCAGAATACTATCAGAAACCAGGTCTGACGAAAACCTGAAGGACTCTAACAACTCGACTAAATCCATTTTCCCTTCTTGTCTTTTCTGTCTCTGATTTAAAGATTGATATGTGAATATGAAATGTTTGATCACTGCTGATGAAACTTTGGTGAGTTATAAAGCCACGAGACACTTTGTGTCTGACACACATACACACACACACACACACACACACACACACACACACACACACACACACAGACCCACACACACACACACACATATACACACACACACACACACACACACACACAACACACACACCATACACTTTGTGTGTGTGTGAGAGGAAATAAAGAATCAGTGAATGAGAAGAAGAGACCATGTTAAAGCAGAGTGGTACCTGAGCTCCACAGCAGCAGCAGCAGCAGCAGCAGCAGCAGGTGATCCATGTCCAGGTGGATGTGGTCTCTCTGTGTCCGTCTTCCCGTCTGTCTGCTCTCTGCTCTGATCATCACATGTTATGTCCTCAGGTTGGGTCTCATACAGGAAGAGGCGGAGCTTTACTGGATCCATGTCATGTAGTGTGATGTAATGTGCTGAATGAACCGGTCCTACAACGTCTCACCTGTTGGACCCACACACACTTTCTCTTGTCCTGTGTGAACATGAAACAACTAAACAACAGCTCTACATATCTGTGTTGTCTCTGCCTTGTTAACTCCAGTCACCTGCTGGATCTCACTGACGCTGACCTGGGGGTTGTAGTTTTAGGCTGGTGGCCATCTTGGTTGTAGGCTGTTGCAGCCTCCTTGGCCAGACATTCCTCCCATCTAGTTTATGTGTTTACACACACCCACACACACACACACAAAATCAGACACACAGACACACACACACATCCTCTCAGGATGAAGTTGGACAGAACTACAGTAGAAAGAGTGTGATTGTGTGTCTCTGTGTCTCTGACGGCTCCATTAAAGACGTCTCTGAACTGAATGTCTCTGAAACTGATGCTCTGATAAGAAGCTGCACACACACACACACACACACAAACGACAGATTGTAGGACGGTGGTTTGCATGTTCCATCAGATTATCGCTGGCACAGTCTCGTTGCCGTGGGAACATCAGCAGACACGCAACTACAGCTCGACTTAACATTATATTGATTCACACACACACACAAACACAGAGACACAGACACAAACATACACACACACACACAGGCACAGACAAAAAATACACACACACATACACAAACAAAAACAAACACACACAGACAAACACAAAAATACACACACAAACAGACACACAAATATACACAAATACAAAACATACGCACACTCACAGACACAGACATACACACATGCACAAACACAAACACACACAAATACACACACTCATACAGACACAAAAATACACACACACACACTAGGACTGTAATGATACGAAACCAAAATTGTGACACCATTTTTCAGGCCATTTTTACAGTTTATTGTCCGTCTGGATTTATTTTATAATAACTTGTAAAACATCAACCCTGTTGTCTACAGTCAAGATATCAACATCCTTTTTTTCAGGACTAACTGGGTTATTAGAATATTTGGGTTGCAGTGATGTCACTTGAATGTTAAAAATGGTTGTAGGGCCTTAAAGACAAATAAATTAAACGGAACATGAATCTTCCAGATATGTATTGATATCACAGACAGAGAAGTAATAAATAAGACATTTTCCTCTCTAAAACACTTCTCATGTCTTGGGAGTCACACTGTGAAGAAATAATCATCATAACTTAGACAGATGACAAAATACAGACATTTTTTCAAAGAAAGTTAAGACGCTTTTGCTCTCATGACATTTACTTATGCCAATAATATTGATTCTGAGTCTTTTCTGTCTGTGTGTACCTGTTGAGGTGAGTCCTCCTTCAGCCTGGAGTCCTGAGGAGAAACCAGAAGGTAAACATACTGATCATGTATGAAAGGAGGAATATTGATGCACGGACCCCCCAGATGAGTTGATTTCCCTCACAGACCCCCCCAACAGTCTCTGGGGGTCTTTTTCTTTTTTAAATGATGTGTTGTAGTGATGTCTCAGTCATCTTACAGCCGAGTGTAGGGAGACTCTCCTCACACGTCACATGATCACAGCCACACACACACACACACACACACACACACACATATATGCAGAATATAATATTTCTTCATATTGCGTTCAAATTAATTACTTATAAGCATTAAACTCTATTTTTATTACTGACTCTCTGCAGTCAATCAGCTGAGATCCAGCTGCAGGAGAAACACAGATATCACACACACACACTATACACACACACACACACACACACTATACATACCACCCACACACACACACACACTATACACACACACACACACATACACACTATACACACCACACACACGTGGATGATTACAGATATCAACCTGATCAACTCACTCCCAGTAGCACTGATCACATGATGCATGGGGGGGGGCACCGCTAAACTTTCTGCAGAATTTCCCGCATATCGATAAAAACCACGCAGATGTTACTGATTATCAGCATGGAGACAGGGTATCACACACACACACACACACACACACACACACACACACACACTATACAAAACACACACACACACACACACACACACATACAGTGTGATTGTGTGTCTCTGTGTCTTTGACGGCTCCATTAAAGACGTCTCTGAACTGAATGTCTCTGATAAGAAGCTGCACACACACACACACACATTTACTTATGCCAATAATAATATAATAATGTCATATTTATTGATATTACATTAGATGTGGGGGGGCCGACCCTTAGAGTGAGATGTGGGGGGGCCGACCCTTAGAGTGAGATGTGGGGGGGCCGACCCTTAGAGTGAGATGTGGGGGGCCGACCCTTAGAGAGTGAGATGTGGGGGGCCGACCCTTAGAGTGAGATGTGGGGGGGCCGACCCTTGGAGTGAGATGTGGGGGGGCCCCTTAGAGTGAGCTTGGAGTGAGATGTGGGGGGGCCGACCCTTAGAGTGAGATGTGGGGGGGCCGACCCTTAGAGTGAGATGTGGGGGGGCCGACCCTTGGAGTGAGGTGTGGGGGGGCCGACCCTTAGAGTGAGATGTGGGGGGGCCGACCCTTGGAGTGAGATGTGGGGGCCGAAGCTTGAGTGAGATGTGGGGGGCCGACCCTTAGAGTGAGATGGGGGGCCGACCCTTAGAGTGAGGTGTGGGGGGGCCGACCCTCCTTGGAGTGAGGTGTGGGGGGGCCGACCCTCCTTAGAGTGAGATGTGGGGGGGCCGACCCATATTTTGCTGCCTACAAAGCAATGTCTTTGGCTCTTTCAGCATCATTATCCTTCAGGGTTTAAATTGGGATTTGTTATGTGTGGGGGGATGGGGGGGCTCTCCCTAGGGGGGTCTGGGGTATGCCCCCCAGGATTTGTTTTTGAAAATAAACCATTAAATGGCACTTTCTGGAGAGTTTTGTGCAAACAAATGGAGAAATGAAGTCGTACATGATATGTGCAGAGCTGTAGGGTTAAGAGCCTTTCATTGTCGTAGTATCAACAGGTATTAGCATGTAGCATGTAGCATGTAGCATGTAGCATTATTTACATTATAATCTTATGATATAAGAAGTGACCCAGACAATGTGCCAAACATAATGACCCACGTGAAGAGACAGGAGCATATGTCAGCAACAGCTGAGAAGTTTTGGGTCTGGGGTGAACAGGTCCAGGGGTCCCTGGTGTAGGGACCAGGTCCAGGGGTCTCTGGTGTAGGGACCAGGTCCAGGGTCCCTGGTGTAGGGACCAGGTCCAGGGGTCCCTGGTGTAGTGGTACAGGTCCAGGGGTCACTGGTGTAGGGACCAGGGACCCAAAGTTAAATGAATTAAGACCACTGAAACTCTAAAGAATGAGAACCACTGATTTAGATAACTTCTAATCCTTTAACCTTTGTGCCACGGCTCAGTAATGTTTGCCCCCCCCCACTTACTGGATTTACTTATTTGGGAAAATAAAGACTATTTGTTCATTTTATGAAACATTGAATGAATTATTTACATTTAGAGATGCACCGAGGTTAGAGAAGCACAATAGTGGCCCAACATTGCAGTATTGTATATACACTCACCGGCCACTTTATTAGGTACACCTGTCCAACTGCTCGTTAACACTTAATTTCTAAGCAGCCAATCACATGGCGGCAACTCAGTGCATTTAGGCATGTAGACATGGTCAAGACCATCTCCTGCAGTTCAAACCGAGCATCAGTATGGGGAAGAAAGGTGATTTGAGTGACTTTGAACGTGGCATGATTGTTGGTGCCAGAAGGGCTGGTCTGAGTATTTCAGAAACTGCTAATCTACTGGGATTTTCACGCACAACCATCTCTAGGGTTTACAGAGAATGGTCCGAAAAAGAAAAAACATCCAGTGAGCGGCAGTTCTGTGGGCGGAAATGCCTTGTTGATGCCAGAGGTCAGAGGAGAATGGCCAGACTGGTTCGAGCTGATAGAAGGGCAACAGTGACTCAAATTACCACCCGTTACAACCAAGGTGGGCAGAAGAGCATCTCTGAACGCACAGTACGTCGAACTTTGAGGCAGATGGGCTACAGCAGCAGAAGACCACACCGGTGCCACTCCTTTCAGCTAAGAACAGGAAACTGAGGCTACAATTTGCACAAGCTCATCGAAATTGGACAATAGAAGATTGGAAAAACGTTGCCTGGTCTGATGAGTCTCGATTTCTGCTGCGACGTTCGGATGGTAGGGTCAGAATTTGGCGTCTACAACATGAAAGCATGGATCCATCCTGCCTTGTATCAACGGTTCAGGCTGGTGGTGGTGGTGTCATGGTGTGGGGAATATTTTCTTGGCACTCTTTGGGCCCCTTGGTACCAATTGACCATCGTTGCAACGCCACAGCCTACCTGAGTATTGTTGCTGACCATGTCCATCCCTTTATGACCACAATGTACCCAACTTCTGATGGCTACTTTCAGCAGGATAATGCGCCATGTCATAAAGCTGGAATCATCTCAGACTGGTTTCTTGAACATGACAATGAGTTCGCTGTACTCAAATGGCCTCCACAGTCACCAGATCTCAATCCAATAGAGCATCTTTGGGATGTGGTGGAACGGGAGATTCGCATCATGGATGTGCAGCCGACAAACCTGCGGCAACTGTGTGATGCCATCATGTCAATATGGACCAAACTCCCTGAGGAATGCTTCCAGCACCTTGTTGAATCTATGCCACGAAGAATTGAGGCAGTTCTGAAGGCAAAAGGGGGTCCAACCCGTTAGCATGGGGTACCTAATAAAGTGGCTGGTGAGTGTATATATATATATATATATATATATAGTGTAGTATATATAGGATAGTATATATAGTATAGTATAATATAGTATATAGTGTAATATAGTCTGCTGTGCATGGCATTGCTCCGCTGATATGGGGGATCTCATTCAGACCGTCTGACAGACCAGAGGCCCATCTGGGTCTCTGGTCTCTGACAGAGTTTAGAGGAGGCTGGACACTGCTCTTCATTGGAGGTCCATGCCCCCCCCACCAGAGTGAGTCCACTAAAATGAACTGAAGCTGCTACACTACCAGCCGCGCTGCTCACCTCTATTGTTACAGAGAGCTCAGACCTGAAGAGGGACGGGTCTGTGATACTCAGAGCTCAGACCTGAAGAGGGACGGGTCTGTGATACTCAGAGCTCAGACCTGAAGAGGGACGGGTCTGTGATACTCAGAGCTCAGACCTGAAGAGGGACGGGTCTGTGATACTCAGAGCTCAGACTTGAAGAGGGACGGGTCTGTGATACTCAGAGCTCAGACCTGAAGAGGGACGGGTCTGTGATACTCAGAGCTCAGACCTGAAGCCGGGGAAATGCACCTGTGATGGATCGTGAAGAAATAATGTTTTCAGTTTGCGACAATTCGAGGCAGGGAGCGCTCTAGAACCCCCCCACAGTCTCTGAAAGCACAACTAGTCGATCACGAGTGGCTCAACAGGTAGATCTATGGATCTATATCTATAGATCTATATCTATAGATATAGATCTATAGATAGACTCATCTTTCAGAAATTTGACCGACCGGGTTGATACTTCAGCGGGAGAAATCAGTCAAATGCGTGTGTTTCACGGCCAATGCGTGAGAGTTGGCAGCCCTGAAATAAAAGCTCCATACTATTTTATGTAGCTACACATGTTTATTTACACAGATTTATAAAAAAAAACAATTTGAAAACAGCTGTGGATGCTCGCCTGTGTCTGAGCTGCAGTTTTCCTCGTCCGCCAGTTGGGGGCAGCACCGCGTCCGCTCTGTAGGAAACAATGAACGTCACGAAGAAGCCGTTTGTCGCGTTTTGATTGGACGGCTGTGAGTGCGCTTCAGACATGGCGGAGATCACCGGAGAGGGAGCGACGGGAGGATCCTTCTCCAACAAAGAGAGGATGAAACACGGCCCCGAGGAGGAGGCCCGGCTCGAGAGGCAGCACTTCTGGAGGATCATCGACGCGTTCCGCTTCTACAGGTACGTTAGTTTAACTCCCGTTAAATTAACGTTAGTTTAACGTGAAATATGAACACCAACGGACAGATAACTCCCGTTAAATTAACGTTAGTTTAGTTTGGAGGGAAAACAGGTCTTTTTTATTATATTTTTACTGTTCACATCTGATAGTGTGTGTATGTGTATGTAATTTTATGTGTGTCTCTGTAAATGTGCTGTATTTATATATCTTTTCTAGTCTTAACGACTACTCAAAGCTCTTTTACATCATACAGGAACCATTCACACACATCTACACACCTGCTCATAAGGTGTGTGTGTGTGTGTGTGTGTGTGTGTGTGTGTGTGTGTGTGTGTGTGTGTGTGTGTGTGTGTGTGTGTGTGTGTGTGTGTGTGTGTGTGTGTGTGTGTGTGTGTGTGTGTGTGTGTATATCTGACAGCTTTAGTTACTTTACACATTAAGATTCCTGCACACAGAACACATGTAGTTAATAATCTGATGTTAATTATAAAGTAACCTAGCAACAAAATAAGGGCTCCAGGTCCAGCTGAGATGTTGATGTCATTAAACACACAGCTGAGATGTTGATGTCATTAAACACACAGCTGAGATGATGATGTCATTAAACACACAGCTGAGATGATGATGTCATTAAACACACAGCTGAGATGTTGATGTCATTAAACACACAGCTGAGATGATGATGTCATTAAACACACAGCTGAGATGTTGATGTCATTAAACACACAGCTGAGATGTTGATGTCATTAAACACACAGCTGAGATGTTGATGTCATTAAACACACAGCTGAGATGATGATGTCATTAAACACACAGCTGAGATGATGATGTCATTAAACACACAGCTGGTTGGGTCCTACTTTCTAACAAGTTTTAATACTTTACATTCTCCTAATGACTGTAACAGAGTATTATTGTAGTGTGGTATTAGTACTTTTACTGCAGTAAAGGAATACTCTGAAGATAACGTCCTCTGACCCGTGTGTTGTCTCCCGGCCGTCCTGTCAGGGTCCACGTCCAGGAGCAGGTGAAGCGGGCCGAGCGCCAGTTCCTGAGCCTCCCCCAGCGGCACCGGGACCTGCTGCCGGGGGTCCTGTCCAACCTGGCCCGGATCAGCCAGTGTGCGGATCACAACCAGGACATCCTGCAGGCCATCGTCCACAACAGCCTGCACATGTTCGAGAACATCGAGTACGGCGAGAGGGTGAGGCCGCGCGTGCGTGTCGATATTAGGCATTTCTTGATCTGTCGGTATCAGAATTTATTTTGGCTGATTGTATAATGACAAATTATTATTTAAAGATTAAAAACGGACGGTCAACCATTTTGAGTGATGGCGTTGCATAGTCTGTCCACCAGAGGACGCTCTACAACGTCCCTGTTAGTGATGGCGTTGCGTAGTCTGTCCACCAGAGGACGCTCTACAACGTCCCTGTTAGTGATGGCGTTGCATAGTCTGTCCACCAGAGGACGCTCTACAACGTCCCTGTTAGTGATGGCGTTGCGTAGTCTGTCCACCAGAGGACGCTCTACAACGTCCCTGTTAGTGATGGCGTTGCATAGTCTGTCCACCAGAGGACGCTCTACAACGTCCCTGTTAGTGATGGCGTTGCATAGTCTGTCCACCAGAGGACGCTCTACAACGTCCCTGTTAGTGATGGCGTTACATAGTCTGTCCACCAGAGGACGCTCTACAACGTCCCTGTTAGTGATGGCGTTGAATAGTCTGTCCACCAGAGGACGCTCTACAACGTCCCTGTTAGTAACACTGATTTTTGTTGTTGTTAATGTGTTTTTGTTCAAAGGACTTTAAGTTTATATTTTTATAAATTTTATTTATCAGAACTTGAATATATTTTCATGTTCTGTTGTGACACTAAAACTAATTTATTAACATATTATTTCAGTGAGAACTCTTAAATAACTAATGTTAGGGAAATCTGTTTGTTCTGTAATGCGTTTCTGGATTTTTGATTTAAATATATATATATCTGCATATCGGATTTTTAAATACCCAAATATTCATATCGGTGTGGGCCTTAATGGGCCCTAGTTCCTTTTTCATTGGCCTGTTGTGTGATTGTGTGAGTCCAGTATCTGTGTTGTGTACCTACAGAATGAAAGGTAAAGGTTGTGTGTCCTCTCCAGGACGATCCGAGGAAGGTGCGTCCCTCCACTACGTTCGACATGGACAAGCTCAAATCCACCATCAAGCAGTTTGCCCGAGACTGGAGCGAGACGGGCCGCGCTGAGAGGGACACCTGCTACAAGCCCATCATCCAGGAGATCCAGAGACTTTTCCCAAGTGACCAATAGTAGTAGGCACACACACACACACACACACACACACACACACACTTGCATGCTGAGACTAGGGCTGCACAATGTGTGCTGAAAATATGCGATAACGTTGTTGATATTCGCAATAACTGCATCAGTGTTTTCCCTCGCTTTGTGGAAGATGTTTGGGGGGGGGTAGAAGTCCTTCCACAAGAAAATGTGATGTTTATTCATAAAAAAATGCATTTCTCCGGTTTGTGTCCTTTTTGTTGTAGTTTTAGTCTTGTAGTTACATTCATTCAGCTCAGGTGCTGCACCCGACCCTTATAATGGAAAACCTGACGTAGTTTAGTGTATGTGCCTGTGTGTGTGTTTGTCTGTGTCTCTCTCTCGGTGTGTGTGTGTGTGTCTCTGTCTGTCTGTGTGTGTGTGTGTGTGTCTGTGTCTGTCTGTGTGTGTGTGTGTTTCTGTCTGTCTGTGTGTGTGTGTGTCTGTGTCTCTGTCTGTCTGTGTGTGTGTGTGTGTGTGTGTGTCTCTGTCTGTCTGTGTGTGTGTGTGTGTCTGTGTCTCTGTCTGTCTGTGTGTGTGTGTGTGTCTGTGTCTCTGTCTGTCTGTGTGTGTGTGTGTGTGTGTCTGTGTCTCTGTCTGTCTGTGTGTGTGTGTGTGTGTGTCTGTGTCTCTCTCTGTCTGTGTGTGTGTCTGTGTCTCTCTCTGTCTGTGTGTGTGTGTGTTTCTGTCTGTCTGTGTGTGTGTGTGTGTCTGTGTCTCTGTCTGTCTGTGTGTGTGTGTGTGTGTGTGTGTGTCTCTGTCTGTCTGTGTGTGTGTGTGTCTGTGTCTCTGTCTGTCTGTGTGTGTGTGTGTGTGTCTGTGTCTCTGTCTGTCTGTGTGTGTGTGTGTGTGTCTGTGTCTCTGTCTGTCTGTGTGTGTGTGTGTCTGTGTCTCTCTCTGTCTGTGTGTGTGTGTCTGTGTCTCTCTCTGTCTGTGTGTGTGTGTGTCTGTGTCTCTCTCTGTCTCTCTGTCTGTGTGTGTCTTACGATGTGTTTATTGCGCCTGTGTATATTGTGATGAAGATGATAATCTGCCATATTGTGCAGCCCTAGCTGAGAATCATGTGGTTATGTTGTGATAGAAGCATGTGCTATGGAATCAGAACATGTTGTGAGTACTGTGCTGATGTGACTAGCTCCATGTTGTCGGTGTGATTTGTGCGTTTTGTACACTTTATTATGTCAGTGATGTGTCTAAGGTGAGCGTGCTGATCCCGGGGGCCGGGCTCGGCCGGCTGGCCTGGGAGATCGCCCGGCTCGGGTACATCTGCCAGGGCAACGAGTGGAGCTTCTTCATGCTCTTCTCCTCCAACTTCGTTCTCAATAGGTACAGCACACACACACACACACACGCACGCACGCACGCACACATACATACATACACACACACACACACACACATAGAGACACACACACTCTCTCACTCACTCACTCAAACTTGGCTTCCGATTGGTTTTAGCGACACAGCGTCAAGTAAATTCTAACATTTCCACTCCACATGCCGTGGATGTCTTTGCCTCGTGTGCTTCGTGTGATTCTCGTCCCGCTGCATTTGATCAACTATCCCGTCTTTGAATTGAATTTATTTGTGATGTCGCTGCAGAATGCGGACGAACACCTCAGCGTGCACGCATCCACAAATTTCCTCCTTAGTATCGGAAAATTCCTCATGTGCTCATATTCCTCATTTTCAGGTTCATGGTTGTATTTTGAGGTTGTACCAGAATGTTTACATGGTTTATTTTTAATAAAACACAATATTTTGTTCTGCATGTTGCAGCAGCTCCTCTTTTCACCCTGTGTTTTGAGCTCTCTGTTTTAGCTCCAGAGTGAGACATCTCACGTCTGTTCCATCTTTGTTGGGAATCGCACACACACACTTTTGTTGACCGTGGTTTTATTTACCCAAGCTTAACATTATTTATGGGTTTGTCAGAAATGATAAACGCAGAGATTAAATGAGTTACACAGTCTCCGATCATCCTCAGGCCTCCTGCACACCGCCTGCGCGGCGTGTCCGTTTGTATTTCAGTTCCCATGGTAACAGGTTAGATCGCGGCTCGAGCCACACCCGAAAACACGGCGTGCTAGGAATGGGACCGACGGACAGGCGACATGGAATAGGAAAAGATGGTTAAGTGTCATTTTGACACAAATACATGTTAATAATTGACATTGTGATGTCTGGAAGTCTCGAGGTTTGGACATCAATGCAAATATAAATGTCATTTAAAAAAAAAAAAATAATTATTGATTTTTAAAAATATTGCACCTGTCAATAAAGAACCCAATGTTCTGTCGCCTGTGTTTCCGTCAGTACTGCCGACGTCGTCTTTGCTGTTTAACATCAGTTGAAGAACCAGATTATTTCTTTATTAATGTTTCATTTCATCAATAGGAAACATACGTGTGTACAGACAAGGCGGAAAAAGACAGAAAACGCCACGCCGCCCCCCCCAGGCAGTGTGCAGGAGCCCCCCCCCCCCGCTAGACATTTGGCTGGTGGATGGAGTTAGCTTTGACCCCTGTTGGGTTGATTCTGACCCCCGTCCGGCCGGCGGTCCCTTAATGAATGTGGACTGCTCCTTCAGGTGTGAGAAGGTGAACTCTCTGACCCTGTACCCCTGGATCCACCAGTTTAGCAACAACAAGAAATCTTCCGACCAAACGCGACCAATCATCTTCCCCGACATCAACCCCCAGAGCTTACCGCTGGACGCAGACTTCTCCATGGTAGCCGGAGACTTCGTGGAGGTCTACCGGGACTCAGGTCAGTGGAAGCTGCGAGTGTCTGCATGTTATGACAAAAAGGGCAAAAACATTAAATATTGTCTGGAACACACTCGGAAAAAGAGACTTAATGTCAAAATGCAACAAATATGTATTTGTGTTTTTATTTATAAAGGACAAAACCCATTAATCAGCGTTTCTGTGAATGTGCCGGTGTTCATTGGCCGGCTGATTTTAGGTTAAAACACACAAACAGCAATCAGAAGACACCACACATACAACAGACACTGTAGGGCGCCCTCTGGTGGACAGACTATGCTATACTCATTTATTTATCATAAATGCTGCTGATGTACAGTAGGAAAATGAAAAATCCAATGAAATTATAAATACAGATATGACATAAAAAAGGCCCAATATATGCCGGCCGATATATCGGTCTGGCTCTAAAAAGTATGTATGTATCATTTTTCTTTTTTCATGAATACAGACTACACAAGGAGACAGTTTCCTAGGAATGCCCAACAGGAAGCTCATTTATACAAAGTGGATGTTAAGACAAAGGCATAACAAAGTTAGTTTACCTCATCGGGGGTCCACCTGCCCCCCCTCCGGACAGACGATGGCTCCATGGTTATCTTGTTTGGAGTGATCAGTATAATAGGGCATTGTTATGCAAACCTTTTCAATATTAATCAGAGAAAAAGTAGTAGAGCCCGACTGATGAAGGGTTTTTGAAGCTGATACGATACGAATGTTTAGTTATTTAAAAATGACATATTCTGATATATTGTCTATATATATATATATATATATATATATATATATATATATATATCTATCTATATCTATATAAACTACTCCAGAAACACGTAAAAATTCAGATTTCCCTAACTTTAGTTATTTATGAATTCTCCCTAAAATAATATAATTTCTTTTATCGTCACAACAGAACATCAAAATATTTTAAAAGGCCGTTTTTTTGTTTTTCTCATTATAAATGCCGATACCGATTTTATTAAAAAAAAAAAAAAAAAAAAAAAAAAGCCCAATATCAGTCGGGCTCTAAAAAGTATGTATCATCATTTTTCTAACAGCATGTGTCTCTCAAATGGTTTATCGGTGAACTGTGCACCATAGCAACCTTGATACAAAGTGTGTGTGTGTTCAGATTCCTGGGATTGCGTGGCGACCTGCTTCTTCATCGACACGGCTCACAACGTCATCGAGTACGTGGAGACGATCTGGAAGATTCTTAAACCCGGGGGAGTCTGGATCAACCTGGGTGAGTCAGCTCTCAGGTAGAAGACAGATGTTCAGCATCAGGGAGAAACAAGCTCAAACAAGAAACTGTTACATTACAGAGCATTGTATATGCTCTATACAATCTATACATAGTATAGAGCAGCATATCTCCACCAGACTCCATGTAAATAATCACTACTTTTAGCGTGTATAGAGCAGCATATCTCCACCAGACTCCATGTAAATAATCACTACTTTTAGCGTGTATAGAGCAGCATATCTCCACCAGACTCCATGTAAATAATCACTACTTTTAGTGTGTATAGAGCAGCATATCTCCACCAGACTCCATGTAAATAATCACTACTTTTAGTGTGTATAGAGCAGCATATCTCCACCAGACTCCATGTAAATAATCACTACTTTTAGCGTGTATAGAGCAGCATCTCCACCAGACTCCATGTAAATAATCACTACTTTTAGTGTGTATAGAGCAGCATATCTCTACATGTAAATGGGTGAATTAAGAGTTTATTCCAACCAGACCAGAGTGGTGATTGGTGGAACAGTGGAAAGATGAACCAAGACGGCTTTTGGTAGTTTTTTGTAGTTTCTGTCCACTTTAAATGAAGTGTGTTTTACGATAATAAAAGTAGTGATTATTTACATGGAGTCTGGTGGGCAGCATATCTGACTCCATTACGGATAATGTACACGTGTTTGTTGGGTGACTATGCAGATGTTTAAAAGGTCTTTCCTTTTCTGTAGCAAGTATGGTTTAATAACTAAGGTTTGGGTCCTTCAGGTCCACTGCTGTACCACTTTGAGAACATGGCCAATGAGCTCTCAGTCGAACTTAGCTACGAAGACATCCGGACAGCGATCGTTAACTTCGGCTTCCACATAGAGGTAAAGCAGGGACTTCTATTTGTAGTTTATTTAAGCTGCGATGAGTCAGTTTCCAGCCGATATCGTTGAATCTTTTAAATTAAATTGGTAGAAATGTACATTGTGATGAACTTGAATGCACATTACATGAAAGGCAGTAATGAGATTACTCAAGCTAATCTTACCCCGACCCCCCCGTAACATGTAAAACAGACGCACACGTAGAAACACACACACACACACACACACACACACACACACACACACAAGACCGACAGACGCATACACACACACACACACACACACAGACACACACACACACACACACACACAGACAGACAGACAGACAGACACACATACACACAGACAGACAGACCAACAAACAAACGCATACACACACACACACACACACACACACAGACAGACACACACACACATGTAAACAGACAGGACCAACAAACAAACACACACACACACACAGACAGACACACGAAAACATGAACACACACAGACAGACAGTCCACCAAAAACAGACAATACAACACACACACACAGACTTACACAAACAGACACGTGTTTGTTGGGTGACATGCAGATGTTTAAACACACACACAGTATGGACAGGTTTGGGTCCTTCACACACACAGAACAGACAGACACACACACACACACAGACAGACCGACAAACAGAACCCCCCCCAGCCCTGATCTTGTCTGTTGTCTTGCAGGTGGAGAAACCGTCGGTCCAGACGTCCTACACGGAGAACGACCGCTCGATGCTGAGATACATCTACGACTAAAAACAGCGAAAACACACTTCAAACAGGGCACATACACAAAACCTGCAGAACTATACTTTAACGCAGAAGAAGAAGAAGACCAGAAACTGAGTTTGCCGCCACACAGGCTTACAGTCGCCACACAGACAGGCGAGACGGTACCGACACGCTGACGTGACACGCGGACGTAGAGGCGTCGCCCGCCGACCGAGACGGACGAAATGGAAAGAAAGACATCATTGGACATCCTGTCTTCTTTCTTCTGATCTCAGACCCCGTGTTATGTTTAGCACCTTTTAAAGAAACTGTGTGTGTGTGTGTGTGTGTGTGTGTGTGTGTGTGTGTGTGTGTGTGTGTGTGTGTGTGTGTGTGTGTGTGTGTGTGTGTGTGTGTGTGTGTGTGTGTGTGTGTGTGTGTGTGTGTGTGTGTGTGTGTGTGTGTGTGTGTGTGTGTGTGTGTGTGTGTGTGTGTGTGTGTGTGTGTGTGTGTGTGTGTGTGTGTGTGTGTGTGTGTGTGACCTCCAACATTTCTTCCCTGCAGGTGCGTTCAATAACAACCTGAACACCTTTTATTACTGTCGCCCGGGAAACATGTTAATAATTATAATAATGATTATTATATTATCATTTTATTCATACAACGCTTCTCAAACTCCTCAGACACTTTACCGTAAACAATGCTGAGTTCAATGACAGCAGGTAAGCAATAAAGCGACGCAGAACATCAGAAGAAGACTTTCTGTTCTTTTTTTATTCATGCCCAATAAACCTTATTTACATATTATACCTAATTTTTGAATTTTAAAAAACTGAAATCATAAGTTATGTGTACTTACTGGTAAGATCAGGATGTCACCAATCACATCGGTGTATCTGATGTAGGCGGGGCCAGAGGCCAGCTGCACCAATCACAGCTTTGCGTTGTTTTTTTAGACCTTTATCACTCGCAACTCTTTTGTTACGTTTGTTTTTTAAACACTTTTTATAACTTACGTCAGCATACTCGCTCCAACCATGTGATGCGTTCTATGTGGGGGGGTGTCTGTATGCGTGCGTGTATGTGTGTGTATGTGTGTGTATGTGTGTGTATGTGTGTGCGTGCGTGCGTTGCTTTTGAAATGTTATTTATTTTTCAACGACGGTGCCAATAACTACGAACTAATCGAACAGGATTCATCTTTTCTGGAAGAAGTAGTTTTAAGTTTCTAATCTTTGGAATAAATAAAATAACATTTAAACAATTCATCTCCGGGGGTTACTCTCTTAAACATCTCTTCTTCTGGGGTTATTCTGTCTCTGGTCCAACCCTCCATGGTGTCTGAGTGAGATCCGGTTTCTGAGTGTCCTCTGATCCGGTTTCTGAGTGTCCTCTGTCTCCAGTCTCCGGGTGAGCTGTCCAACATCTGCACGGCTTTCTACGTCACTAGAGACGAGGTGGCTAACCGTAGCATGCTAGCTCGTTCTCAATGGAAAACACTGCTCCAACAGCCACTAGTGGACCAGAATCGTTTCAAATATATCAATAATATATATTATATCAATATTGATATATTTGATATAATATATATTATATCACCGCCTTAGTGATATAATATATTTGATATATATTATATCAAATATATAAATAATATATATTATATAATAATATACAGTCACCCGCATCGGACAGTGACCGTAGTGACGTAGTGACGTAGTGACGTAGTGACACACACGGCCTGCAGGGGCGCTCTGCGTCACCTTTGACACAGGAAGCGGAAGCCCGTGGCGTCGGCGGCTGGTGTGCTATCCGTTGTGAGAACGTACGAGAGGCGCTGCTGTGTGGACCCTAAACCACCACCACGCTGCTGTGTGGACCCGGACTCCTGCTCTAAACCACCACCACGCTGCTGTGTGGACCCGGACTCCTGCTCTAAACCACCACCACGCTGCTGTGTGGACCCGGACTCCTGCTCTAAAACCACCACCCACGCTAAACCACCACCTGCTGTGTGGACCCGGACTCCTGCTCTAAACCACCCCACGCTGCACACCTGAACCTGCGCCGATGCCCGCAGCGTGCCCCTGAGAAGCCCCTGAGAAGCCCCTCTGCGGGTGTTTATAGTCTCGTTCAGTGAATAATCGCGTTAAAAGTTAGAATCTGCGAGGAAGAGGCGGACCATGGCGGACGTTACCGCGCGGAGCCTCCAGTACGAGTACAAGGCGGTGAGTATTCTCCTTAAACTCAAAGTATTACACACATATATATATATATATATATATATATATATATATATATATATATATACATATACATATATATAGGTTTTAAATCTCTGGTAGTGTTTAGTAATATCCTCTGACCTTATCGCGATAACTGGCTGTAATGTATATATAATATGTTGTTAGTTCAGGCTACTGCGGGTTTAGCTAACCGTTATGCTAGCTAACTAAGCTAGCTAGCTGTTAGCTTAGCTGTTAGCTTAGCCGGAGCTTTTGTCAGAAGTTTGTTGTGTACCAACTAAAACAGGCTGATTTATTAATAATATGCTCTGTTGTTCTCACGATAACTGGATATGTGTATAGATAGATAGATAGATAGATAGAGTATGTTGTTAATAGCTACTGCGTGCTAGCTGTTAGCCGGAGCTTGTTGCGTACATACTGTGTATGTGTGTGTGTACAAACTAAAACAGGCTAATGCATTATTTATTAACTACATGCATACAAAAGGCTGATCCACTATATAAATCCGATCATTAAACTAACATAAGCACATAGGTGCATGAATATAATTACTTTAGTTTAGTTTATCTCGGTCATTTAAAACATTCTAAAAACAAAGAAAGACAATATAGAAGTCAGAATATTAGACACAACCATAAACATCAAATAGTTAAGTTAAATACCGTTAATATGCCGTTATAAAGCAAGAAACACATCGGCTAGAAATACAACAGATGTCTTATCTTATTAAGTTTCAACAATTATACAATATTATATCTGTTGTTTATACAATTACACAATATTATATCTGTTCTTTGTACAATTACACAATATTATATCTGTTCTTTGTACAATTACACAATATTATATCTGTTCTTTGATACAATTACACAATATTATATCTGTTGTTTGTACGATAATAAAGTATATCTGTTCTTTGTAAAACAGTATATATGAGACCGTGGAGCTGATATTTGGACTGAGGTCCCGACTGATCCTGATCTGTCTTCTTGTTGAATTGTTAGAACTCTAACTTGGTGTTGCAAGCGGATCGCTCTCTGATCGACCGCACGCGGAGGGATGAGCCCACCGGGGAGGTCCTGTCCCTCGTGGGGAAACTGGAGGGGACCAAGATGGGCGACAAGTCTCAGAGGACCAAACCTCAGAAGCTGGAGGAGAGACGAGACAAGTCAGTACTGTCAACAACACATTTAAACGCCTCAATGACACGTTAAAACAACATACCACTGCACCCAGGGGTGTAGTGCTGTGGGGTGATCTTCCCAGTGTCATTGTCAGACAGAGAGAAGAAGAGAGGGGGAAAGTGGGATATGAAAGAATGACGGAAAGTGGTGCTGGTGGGTATAGAAAAGTAACTTGAGAGACAACAGGGACCAGAGAAGTTAAATGACAGATTATAGGGAAGGGATTTGGGTGAAATCAGCCATGGTGTCACTTCTTCTGACCACCAAAGGTTAGGAAGAAAGCGGTTGGTGGGTTAGGGAGCATCATGGGACAGTCTTCCAGCAAATACAGTATATCTTTGTGTACTTTGTCCACATCAATCCCACCAGTCAGTCCCAAAATGTCCCAGTTAGTAAAGGAGACGCCCTCTACATATTCTTTGTTAATCTGTACAATCATCTCCTGAAAGAACCGAGCAGACCGGCCTTATTGCACCTTCTACATGTTCTTCAAAACTCATATTTTCAGCGTGTAGCTCGCTCGCTCTGAGTTTTCCCGAAGACGACGGCGTTTGAGAACGGCGACAGTGAGGGACATTGTCCCCGATTTTCTGGAAATGTGCTTGGAAATGTATGATGCTCATAGGGGGTTTGGGGTGGCAGTAGCTCAGTCCATAGGGAGGGTTGCTGGTTCAAGTCCCCATGTGGACCAAAAAGTACGGAGTGTGGATTGGTGGCTGGAGAGATGCCACTTCACCACCTGGGCACGGCCAGGTGCCCTTGAGCAAGGCACCGTACCCCCCAACCGCTCAGGGCGCTGGTTCGGCTGGCAGCCCACTCACTCTGACATCTCTCCATTAGTGCATGTATAGATCCTGAGCGTGTGTGTGTGTGTGTGTGTGTGTGTGTGTGTGTATTTCAGGCCTTTGTGAGATTACTAACAAAGTGTGTACACGGAGTGTAAATTGTAATTTCCCCACTGGGGATTAATAAACCAATTTAATTTAATTTTTTATAGTATACTTGAGTTCTGTTCTACTGAGTGACCCTTTATCTTTCTGTCTCGTTCTGTCTGTGCAGGAGACGAAAAAGAGACGAGGACAGGCACGACATCAACAAGATGAAGGGCTACACCCTTCTGTCCGAAGGCATAGATGAGATGGTGGGCATCGTGTACAAGCCCAAAACCAAAGAGACCAGGGAGACGTACGAGGTGCTGCTGAGCTTCATCCACGCCGCTCTGGGAGATCAGGTACCTGTTCTACAGGACTGACACGATCTACAGCTTTATCAATACTAGTTACACAGGTTTACATTTTAGTCCATCTTGTATACATTTAAAATGAATAGTTCTTATATTGTATCCTGTTATTCACGTATATTCTGCTGTGTGTCTGATATTTAGCTGGAACTTCCCATTTTTGTGGGAGAGAGAGAGAATAATAAAATACTAGGATACAATATACATGAAATAATAATAGGATAAAATACAAGAACAAATATTTGAATACATACAAGTTTTCTTAATACAGAAATGTTATGTTTGTTCTAAGTTTTCTTAATGTCCCTGCACCATCTTTATTGTATTACTTGTGTTTTCTTCGTTTGACTGTTGTCTTGATTTGATTGTGAATCAAGACAACATATATATCCTTATATATATCCTTCATATATCCTTCATATATATTTCATATATCTTGATATATCTTTCTCTGAATCTTTCCTGCAGCCGCGTGACATTCTGTGCGGCGCGGCCGATGAAGTGTTGGCCGTGTTGAAGAACGATAAAATGCGGGACAAGGAGCGGCGGCGGGAGGTGGAGCAGCTCCTCGGGCCGGCCGACGACACCCGCTACCACGTCCTGGTCAATCTGGGCAAAAAGATCTCCGACTACGGGGGGGACAAGGACTTACAGAACATGGGTCAGTACATATTACTATTATTATTATTATTATTATTACATATTACAGAGTCAGGAAGCAGTCCAGGAGTACTTTCACTCCAGGACTGTACTTCAGTCCAGATGTTGAGGTACTTGTACTTCACTCGAGTCTTTTACATTAAAAATTTGCATTGTTTTAGAATCGAATCGTGAGGTGCCAAGTGACCCCCCCCCACTTTTACTGCAGTGAAGGACCTCAACACTTCCTCCACCGCTGCAGAATATAAGATATTCCTGTGATTACAACCCTTGTTTTTTGTATACTTATTTTTTTACAGATGACAACATCGATGAAACGGCGTGAACGTCCAGTTTGAATCTGATGAGGAGGTGAGGCCTTCTGATTATTTCTATAAAGATTAAAAAGAAGTTATAAAGATTATTTAACCCATATTCAACATGTTTCTATATCAGAAATTTGGGCTTCTTCCAACCACATTGTAAAAAATAAAATAAATAAATACCGTTGATTGGTTCCATTCTACCATTACTCTTCACAAGTAAAATAAAAAGATCAGGTCAGTACTTTCATTGAATTAGGGTGTTTTATTCAATTTTATAGCATTTGGAGTAAAAAATGATAAGAGTGACAAAAAGAGCAGGAAAAATGTGACAAAAACATTGGTAAGAAGTGAAAAAAGCATTCAAACTTTGGGGAAAAGCAGCAGAAGTGTCGAAAAGATGACCACAACGTTAAAAAAAGAAGCAGATTTAGACCCAGAAAAATAAAAAGTTGCACGGTCGACAGGAAGGCAACACACGAGTTCAGTTATCACCGATTTGTAGCTGCAAGTTCTGGGTTAAAGTACCATGACGACAGTTTATCGGTGTTTTAAGCCCTCAGCGTCGCCTTCCAGGCAGCCCTGCAAGGCTCTAAGGCCATGCAACGGTTGGGGTTAGGGTAAGGGGACTAAATCACATTTTCAGCTCAGAAGCGTAAATACCTCCAAAACACGTCATGTTTTTAATTTTTCTAAAACTTAAAACGGGGACACTAGACCTAGAGCTGTTCTCATTAGGGGCTTCAAGATAAAAAGTCCTCATATTTCATAATGTAATGTTTACTGAACTCCATTTATCTGACAGCTTTGGCTTTATAGCTTCAGGCTTGTTTCTGCAGCAGCTCATTGAGTATCAGATCCAATATAAACTATTGAGGAAAGATGTTCCTTTGACATTGATGCAGTATGAAACGAGATCGCTGCAGTCGGCAGCAGAGAAACAAGCTACAATGGAAGTTAATGGGAGAATTGTCCAGCTTGTATTTACGTTCATAAAGTGCTCGTTTTGCTGCTGACAGACTCAGATTAATATTCTAAGTGTCTGATAACATTATGGAAAGGATTTCTAAGGAGGCTGACCTTTCTGTTAAAGATTAAGATCATTTTTTAAAACATAAAAGTCAGCGCTGCCTGGAAGGAGACGTCGGGGGCTTTAAACACTATCAAGCGTAACGATATATATAATAATAATTATTATGCATTTTATAAATTTACACTGTCCCCTTCTCAAATAAACTGATGGATTTGAATCAAAATAACCAAATAAATAGAGACAAATATCTTCAGTATCCATCTGTAGTCGCCTCCTAGTCTCTGATTGGCTCTTCTCTGTGGTTTAGGAGGGCGATGAAGACCAGTTCGGAGAAGTCAGAGACGAACACTCGGATGAAGACAGCGAAGGAGAGGAGGCCGGTGTGGGCTGCGCTCTTTCAGCCAACGTAAGTGCAACAGGTGTGTGTCTGTGTGTGTATGTGTGTGTGTGTGTTAGGGCTGTAACCTCCCAGTGGACTGGTCCATTTATTGGTCGAGACGTTCTGGCTCGACCAGAGTTCTGATTGGTTGATTTTTTGCCGTGTTATTCCATCAGGTGGAAGCATGGACCGTTACGGTCTATGGGTGGAAAGCACTAACTGCTAATGGGGGTGTTTACAGAGCACCCCTGTTTCCCAGGTAACAGGCTGTCTTCAGAACACCCCCCTTGTTTTCACCTTTTTGGATTAGCCCGACCCACCGGAGACAGACTGAAGAAAGAACTAGAAAGCCTTCGTCTGCTGGTTAGCTGAATATTTATGTAACTGTGAGTGTTTAGTTTCCAGTCAGTCCTCCTCTACCATGTCCAAGACATCGGCAGTGTGGCAGCATTTTACAAAAATACATAACGGGAAAAAGTCAAATGCAAAGTTTGCAAGCAACAGTTAGCATATCGCAGCTGGACTACAAACATGGCGTCTCACCTAAAAACGGTAAGATAACCTGTCTATGTTAGGTTGGCCTGTCCAGGCTGTATGAACATATCAGAGTCGGCATATTTCATAGTCTAATAATGGTTTAAAATAACCCACCCGGAAGGAAGACCCCCCCAGACCATGCTGGATGTTAAGCCTCTATCATCCAAACGCTAAAATAATATCACAGAAGGAATTGTGACTTTATGTCTCCGGATATGAGGCCCATTGCTGTTATGGAGGGCCGAGGTTTGAAGAACTTGTTAATAAGAATAATAATAATAATATACAGCGCCGGCATGTCCCACCATCATGGACACCGCACAATGTGAGGGACTCAAAGAGAAAGTTTCAGAGTTAATACAACACAGCGAGGCGCTGAGCGTGACCACAGATATGTTTAAATATGCAGTATATATTAAAGTAGATGGGCCTTTTGTGTTTTAAGAGTAAAAGCTTTAAATTAACAGTCTAGTCGTGTCTCAGCGCTCCGTGTGAGGACGCGCACAGAGCGCCGATGCAGCGCTGTCAGAGCCGACAGACGAGTCATCTCACTGCAAAATAATTAGGTCCAAAACTATTTAATATACTGCAAATAGCCTACAAAGATAAGTACTGCAGGACAGGACAGTTAATTATCTAACTTTTTTTTTCTCGACTATATATATATATATATATGTGTGTGTGTGTGTGTGTGTGTATTGATACAGTATTGCCACAGAAACTATTGCCATACATACTATATTTTCCCCCTAGTGTGGGGATGAAACAGTTCTTAACTTGTTTGAGCATGGCCAGTATTATTGAAGATGCTTATGTTGCCGATGATCTCGTTAGTTTTATTAATTTAATCGCTCCTGAGTGTAACTTTGTGTCTTTTTAAGATGTTCAACAATAAAACGGAAAGTTAATGAATGTGTCTTCGTCCAGCTCGGGGCCACAGGCGACGTGATGACTGTGAAGAAGAAGGATCTTCATCCTCGAGACATCGACGCCTTCTGGCTCCAGCGGCAGCTCAGCCGTTTCTATGACGACGCCATCGTCTCCCAAAAGAAAGCCGACGAAGTCCTAGAAATCCTCAAGGTACGTCCGACGCCTCGGCTATGGGCGTGTTTACATGTTAAACGGCAGTTAATCGCATGTTTAAAATCTGCTCTAAATGAGTTTTAAAGGGATGTTGTTCGTGTTTTGATGCATGATGAACGGGGCTTTCAGACTTTTTTGGGTCTGTTGTTGCCGTTTAATCCATTCACCCCCTTTGTTATAAGACCGGGAGAAACAGCTGGGAGACAGACAGACAGAGACAGAGACAAACAGTGAGAGGGAGAGAGAGCAAGAGAGAGAGCAAGAAAGGAGAGGGAGAGAGACAGACATTTTTTCAATCTGCCTCACTTTCGCTGCATAAATTGCAGATTTTCCGCTCAAAATAACGCGGAGCTTGCTTGATTTCATAATAAGTCACAAATATCTCAACAGGAAGATGAAAAACAAGCAGTCTCTGTCATCAAGCAGCTGTTTTTGCAAGTTCTTCTTCCTCCACTCCTCTTCCTTCTCCTCCTCCTCTCCCCTTCCTCTTCCTCCTCATTCTCTCATTCTCTTCTTCCTCTCCTCCTCTTCCTCTCCCCTCTCTTCCTCTTCCTCCTCTCATTCCCTCCTCTTCCTCTCCCTTCTCTCCTCCTCTTCCACCTCCCTTTTCCTCCTCTTCCTCCTCCCTTTTCCTCCTCCCTTTTCCTCCTCCCTTTTCCTCATCCTCCCCTCCCTCCTCCTCTTCCTCTCCCTCTTCCTCCTCCTCCAGTTTTTGCAAGTTCCTGCAACTTCATCCCATTAAATTACCAAACTATCCGGCATATTCCATCGCATTCTTTAAGAAAACGGGCTTCATCATTTATTTTCAAAGGATTTTTGCAACAAACACCTCTGGATGTTTGAAGGAGTGATGGTATCACAGGATGAGGTTGAACCTGTGATCAGTTGCTATGGCGATGCAGATACTTCCTGTCTGAGTTTGTCTCTGTGTTCGGCAGACCGCCAGCGACGACCGAGAGTGTGAGAACCAGCTGGTGCTGCTGCTCGGCTTCAACACCTTCGACTTCATCAAGATCCTCCGCCAGCATCGCCGCATGAGTAAGGCCGAGTCCTTTTACTGCAGTAATCGGAGTATTATTACAGCTGGTATTAGTACTTTTACTGCAGTAATCTGAGTATTATTACAGCCTGGTATTAGTACTTTTACTGCAGTAATCTGAGTATTATTACAGCTGGTATTAGTACTTTTACTGCAGTAATCTGAGTATTATTACAGCCTGGTATTAGTACTTTTACTGCAGTAATCTGAGTATTATTACAGCCTGGTATTAGTACTTTTACTGCAGTAATCTCAGTATTATTACAGCTGGTATTAGTGCTTTTACTGCAGTAATCTCAGTATTATTACAGCTGGTATTAGTGCTTTTACTGCAGTAATCTCAGTATTATTACAGCTGGTATTAGTGCTTTTACTGCAGTAATCTGAGTATTATTACAGCTGGTATTAGTACTTTTACTGCAGTAATCGGAGTATTATTACAGCTGGTATTAGTACTTTTACTGCAGTAATCTGAGTATTATTACAGCCTGGTATTAGTACTTTTACTGCAGTAATCTCAGTATTATTACAGCTGGTATTAGTGCTTTTACTGCAGTACAGTATTATTACAGCCTGGTATTAGTACTTTTACTGCAGTAATCTGAGTATTATTACAGCCTGGTATTAGTATTTTTTACTGCAGTAATCTCAGTATTATTACAGCTGGTATTAGTACTTTTACTGCAGTAATCGGAGTATTATTACAGCTGGTATTAGTACTTTTACTGCAGTAATCTCAGTATTATTACAGCTGGTATTAGTACTTTTACTGCAGTAATCTGAGTATTATTACAGCTGGTATTAGTACTTTTACTGCAGTAATCTGAGTATTATTACAGCCTGGTATTAGTACTTTTACTGCAGTAATCTGAGTATTATTACAGCTGGTATTAGTACTTTTACTGCAGTAATCTGAGTATTATTACAGCCTGGTATTAGTACTTTTACTGCAGTAATCTGAGTATTATTACAGCCTGGTATTAGTACTTTTACTGCAGTAATCTCAGTATTATTACAGCTGGTATTAGTGCTTTTACTGCAGTAATCTCAGTATTATTACAGCTGGTATTAGTGCTTTTACTGCAGTAATCTCAGTATTATTACAGCTGGTATTAGTGCTTTTACTGCAGTAATCTCAGTATTATTACAGCTGGTATTAGTGCTTTTACTGCAGTAATCTCAGTATTATTACAGCTGGTATTAGTGCTTTTACTGCAGTAATCTCAGTATTATTACAGCTGGTATTAGTGCTTTTACTGCAGTAATCTCAGTATTATTACAGCTGGTATTAGTGCTTTTACTGCAGTAATCTCAGTATTATTACAGCTGGTATTAGTGCTTTTACTGCAGTAATCTCAGTATTATTACAGCTGGTATTAGTGCTTTTACTGCAGTAATCTGAGTATTATTACAGCTGGTATTAGTACTTTTACTGCAGTAATCGGAGTATTATTACAGCTGGTATTAGTACTTTTACTGCAGTAATCTCAGTATTATTACAGCTGGTATTAGTACTGTTACTGCAGTAATCTGAGTATTATTATTATTATTATTATTGTTACACATATACACACATACATACAAACACATACACACACGCCACATGCTGGCAGTAATCTGAGTATTATTATAATTATTATTATGAATCCCTTTCTTCCAGTATTATTATTATTATTAATTATTATTATTATTATTATTATGAATCCCTTTCTTCCAGTCCAGTACTGCACGATGCTGGCAGTAATCTGAGTATTATTATTATTATTATTATTATTATTATTATTCCAGTCCAGTACTGCACGATGCTGGCAGTAATCTGAGTATTATTATTATTATTATTATTATTATTATTATTCCAGTCCAGTACTGCACGATGCTGGCGAGCGCTCAGAGCGAGGCGGAGAAGGAGCGAATCACGGGAAAGATGGAGGCCGATCAGGAACTCTCAAAGATTCTTTACCAGCTGCAAGAGACGGAGAAGGAGGACATTATCCGGGTAAGACCTCTCGCTGAACAAGTAACTCACGTCTGGTAGGGCTGCACTATACTACACTACTATTAAGCACTATATCCAAATAGCATCTTTGTTAAAGGCAAAATACGTGTCTAACCAGTGTTAATGAAGTATTGTAGCGCTGCAGAGACGTCCCGGACTACAGACTAAATACAGACTAAAGAAAACATCTGTTTGGTATAGATCTTTGTAAAAAAGGGAAAGAGAGACAGACAGAGGGAAAGAGAGAGAAGACGGGAGAGAGAGAGAGAGAGACAGAAGGAAGAAAAAAAATCTTTGTAAAAATCACACTATGAATCATTTTCATTTTTTAGATTTTAATATTTTTCAATGAGAATTTTGAGTTAGAAAAGCAGAAATTAGGAATTATTGAGACTAAAATTAAAGGAATGGATGTTGATGATAATCACAGACTGGAATATGTCAACTTTTACTCAATACTATTTCAAAAACACTTCCATTTGTTTTACAATGCTATAAAATTGAATAAGACGCCCCAAAATTAATGAAAGTAGAGATTTGTACTTGGCAAAGAGCGTTGGGTGGAATCAATCATGTTATTTTGGGGAATTAAAAAGAACATTGATATAGGACAACGGGTCAATTTGACCCGAGGACATGACGTTACTGCTAATATTTTACAAAATTATAAAATATTCTCACATTTAAAAAAACTGACCTCAAACAAGTTGACTTTTCTTTCATAAAATAGTGAATACTCAAATTGAATATCAAAACCGTTATCGGATTCATTTAATAATGGGCAACTAATGGATTAACCCTTGCTGCTCTAGCTATCTCGTCACAACTGTTTTTGTGTTTTTAGGAGGAGCGGTCTCGCAGGGAGAGGCTGAGGAAGTCTCGTGCTGACGACGCGATGGACATCGACCACGGAGAGGTAAATAATCCAGCCGTTGGATGGAAACACACTTTCACCAGCTATATTCACAAGAGTTTTTTTACCAAACTTCAGATAATTCAATTGACACGTGGATGGAAACTTAGCTTGTGACTCCAACCAGGACGTCCAAATAAAATAATAATCACTACTTTAAGCGTGTATAGAGCAGCATATCTCCACCAGACTCCATGTAAATAATCACTACTTTTAGTGTGTATAGAGCAGCATATCTCCACCAGACTCCATGTAAATAATCACTACTTTTAGTGTGTATAGAGCAGCATATCTCCACCAGACTCCATGTAAATAATCACTACTTTTAGTGTGTATAGAGCATATCTCCACCAGACTCCATGTAAATAATCACTACTTTTAGCGTGTATAGAGCAGCATATCTCCACCAGACTCCATGTAAATAATCACTACTTTTAGCATGTATAGAGCAGCATATCTCCACCAGACTCCATGTAAATAATCACTACTTTTAGTGTGTATAGAGCAGCATATCTCCACAAGACTCCATGTAAATAATCACTACTTTTAGCGTGTATAGAGCAGCATATCTCCACCAGACTCCATGCTTTTAGCGTGTATAGAGCAGCATATCTCCACCAGACTCCATGTAAATAATCACTACTTTTAGCATGTATAGAGCAGCATATCTCCACCAGACTCCATGTAAATAATCACTACTTTTAGTGTGTATAGAGCAGCATATCTCCACCAGACTCCATGTAAATAATCACTACTTTTAGCATGTATAGAGCAGCATATCTCCACCAGACTAAATGTAAATAATCCCTACTTTTAGCATGTATAGAGCAGCATATCTCCACCAGACTCCATGTAAATAATCACTACTTTTAGCATGTATAGAGCAGCATATCTCCACAAGACTCCATGTAAATAATCACTACTTTTAGCGTGTATAGAGCAGCATATCTCCACCAGACTCCATGTAAATAATCACTACTTTTAGCGTGTATAGAGCAGCATATCTCCACCAGACTCCATGTAAATAATCACTACTTTTAGCGTGTATAGAGCAGCATATCTCCACCAGACTCCATGTAAATAATCCCTACTTTTAGCATGTATAGAGCAGCATATCTCCACCAGACTCTGCTGCTATAAGCTAACTCAAGATTACTACACTGAAGTCGACATGTTGTTGTGTTTGTCCTGCAGTCGATGGCCCCCAGACAGCTACTAGACCTGGACGACCTGGCCTTCACCCAGGGGAGCCATTTCATGGCCAACAAGCGTTGCCAACTGCCGGAAGGCTCATTTCGCAAACAGCGCAAAGGTTACGAAGAAGTCCACGTGCCGGCCCTCAAACCTAAGCCCTTTGCTGACGATGAGGTTGGTTTTTATGTCTCATTACGGAAAACTTAATCGGCTCTAAATAAAAAACGCTCTGGGATGTTTGCATTTTGTCTTTCTTTGTTTGGCATTTTTTTTCACATTTTGTCATTTTTAAAAAAAAATTAATTTATTTTTTTACTTTTGTTCACATTTTAAGTTCATTTATCAATTTTTTTTTTCTCCAAATGCTCTGAAATTGACAAAAAACACCCAATTTCAATGAAAGTAGTGAACTGATTATTAATGTAACTTGTGAGGAGCGTTATTGGGAACCATCCACGTTTCTTTTTTGAACAATTTGCTTGAAAGAAACCCAAATTTGTGACATAGAAACCTTTTGAAAAGGGGTCAGATTTGACCCGAATACAACAGGAGAGTTAACTGCTGACACAATACAGTAACGGGTGGTATTTAAATCAGCTGATACATGGTTACCCCTCATTATCTCCATGGTTACACCTCATTATCTCCATGGTTACACCTCATTATCTCTTACCAAGGTGTCTCGGTGTACTTCGGCCACAGACATCCCTCCAATCAGTCCCAAAATGTCCCCGTTAGAGAGGAGACGCCCTCAATATATTCTCTGCAAATCTGTACAATCGTTCCCTGAAAAACCGTGCAGACCTGCCTTGTTCGAGCATCCACATCTTCTCCTAAACTTGATGTGTTGAGCGTCTAGCTCGTTAGGTTAAAGTTGGTGTTTGAGAATGGCGCAGAGAGAGGAAGGGATGAGAGGAACCCTGGAGAACCCTGAGAACCCTGAAGAACCATGATGATGAGCAGCGTGTAGATGTGTCCGTGTCCTTCATTCAGCGTCTTATTGTGTCTTCAGGTGCTCGTCTCCATCGAGAAGCTGCCCAAGTATGCGCAGGCTGGATTTGAAGGGTTCAAAACCCTGAACCGCATCCAGAGCAAGCTGTACAAGACGACCCTGGAGACCGACGAGAACCTGCTCGTGTGTGCGCCCACGGTAAGCAGACTTTAGTTTCTACGTTTTCCAAGTCATTACGCATCATTTATTTTTTATTTAACCTTTATTTATCCAGGTAAACTGTTTGAGAACCACTTCTCATTTACAAACATGACCTGGCCAAGAGGCTACAGAATAAATAGAAGCATACTGTACAACTGTACATAGTCTAACACATGACACACAGAACAAGCAGCTTTTAAATTTAAAAAAGGCAGTCAACAAAGGAATAAAGTGCTTAAATATGTGTGTATAAATATAGTTCATATTTGTCAGCAAGAGCAAGAGTCAACGATGTACTTTAGAAGGTTTTGCTTAAAGGTGGAGATTGGGATCGGAGATGTAAGTTTCAAGGTGTTTTGTAGTATGTTCCAGTCATGTACTGCTGCAAAACGGAAGGCATTACGTCCAAAGGTAGAAGAAGTAGGAGGGGTACTAAATTTAATCAAATTACTCGATCTTGTGTGATAGGTGTTATGAACGGCATGGAGAAGAGATGACAAATAGGGAGGTGTCTTGCCCAGGTCTGTCTTGTATATAAAGAGAAAGCAGTGATGCAGCCGCCGGGTATAAAGGGAGGGCCATCCCTCCAGATTGTACAGATCACAATGATGAGTGTGAAAGGGTGCATCAGGGGCAAAACGGATGGCTGAATGATAAATTGTGTCAAGTTTTTTTAGTGTTTTTTTTTTAGTTTGGTGCCATTCTGTAGATAATATCGCCATAGTCCAAAATTGGCAGTACTGTCATCTTAACAAGGGTGCATTTGGTAGCATGAGTAAAGGAAAAGAAAGGCTCGTCTAGCTTTGACTTTTGTTTGAAGGTTATTGATGTGTGTATTGAATGACAGGGATGAATCCAACCAAAGGTTTAGGTGACACAGGATTATTACACCCCCACCCCATGAAATTATACAAAACTCTTAATTTCTCCATGGAAATGACAACCATTGTCATCTTCCCGTCAAAATAAAAATCAACACTTTTGACGCGTTTTAAAGAACTTTTTCTTATGTTTTTGTCTTTTTTTTAACACTTTCGACGCTTTTTTTCAATGTTCAACACGTAACACTAACTTATTAACTTTAGTTTTACAGTTATTTTTGGAATTTATGGCCAATAAAGCTCATTTATAGGAAATTATACCTAATGTTTGAGTTAGAAAAGCAGAAATTAGGAATTATTGAGACTAAAATTAAAGGAATGGATGTTGATGATAATCACAGACTGGAATATGTCAACTTTTACTCAATACTATTTCAAAAACACTTCCATTTGTTTTACAATGCTATAAAATTGAATAAGACGCCCCAAAATTAATGAAAGTAGAGATTTGTACTTGGCAAAGAGCATTGGGTGGAATCAATCATGTTATTTTGGGGAATTAAAAAGAAGATTGATATAGGACAACATGAGGACAACATGGGGACAACATGGGGACAACATTATTTTGGGGGCAACATGGGGCAACATGGGGAAACATGGGGACAACATGGGGACAACATGAGGACAACATGAGGACAACATGGGGCAACATGCATGGGGACAACATGAGGGGAGGGCAACATGGGGACAACAACATGGGGACAACATGGGGGGGGACAACATGGGGGCAACATGGGGGCAACATGGGGCAACATGGGGGCAACATGGGGGCAACATGGGGGCAACATGGGGGCAACATGAGGGCAACAGGGGGGGACAACATGGGGACAACATGGGGGGCAACATGGGGCAACATGGGGGCAACATGGGGCAACATGGGGGCAACATGGGGGCAACATGGGGGCAACATGGGGGCAACATGGGGGCAACATGGGGGCAACATGAGGGCAACAACATGGGGACAACATGGGGCAACATGGGGGCAACATGGGGCAACATGGGGGCAACATGGGGCAACATGGGCAACATGGGGGCAACATGGGGGCAACATGGGGGCAACATGGGGGAAACATGGGGACAACATGGGGGCAACATAAGGGTTAAGATAAAGTGTTTATAGTGTAGTTGTTTTCAACATAACTAAGACAAAATGTCCACTAAGTTTGATTAGGATATGTTATTGATGCACTGAGTTGAACCAAGAGAGGGCAAAAATGAGACGTCCAAAATTATTAGCCCCCAGGCCATTAATAGTCAATAGTGGACAACAACCTCTTAGCGTAGTTTACTAGGTTGGCACAGGTCTCCTGAAGTATTTTGGTCCATTCTTCCATTGTAGAGCAAAACATCTGAACTTGTATGTTAAAATTTGCGATTGCAAAAATATTCGCCCACATGTGATCTGAATTTGAAGTCACACAAAGAAAAAAAACGAAAGCTTGTTAAAAAAAGAGAGAATCTGAAATTGTAAATTGAAATTTGCAGAAGAAAATATTCACTAATGTGTAGATTGATATTTGCATGAACACAATGACAGCTTCAAGCGTGCAGGGCAACATTTACTAGTGTACATGTTTTTTGTTCCACTGGTTAATTTTTCAGCATTTGTTTATACAAGCTCTTGTGTGTGTTTTTTCTTTTCTTTTCTTGTTGTTTTTCTGATTTGGTTGTTCTTTGTGCTCCCAGGGCGCCGGTAAGACCAACGTGGCTCTGATGGCGATGCTGAGAGAGATCGGGAAGCACATCAACCTGGACGGCACCATCAACGTGGACGACTTCAAGATCATCTACATCGCCCCGATGCGTTCACTGGTACAGGAGATGGTGGGAAGTTTCAGCAAGGTGAGCCACAGCTCCTGTCCTGCACAGATTCATATACAGTCGTGGTCAAAAGTTTTGAGAATAACACAAGGATTGGATTTCACAAAGTTATCTCATTCCGTGTTTGGAGATATTTTTGTCAGATGTTACTACGGTATACTGAAGCATAATCACAAGCATTTCTTAAGTGTCAAAGGCTTTTATTGACAATTACAATCAGTTTGTGCAAAGAGTCAATATTTGCAGTGTTGACCCTTCTTTTTCAAGACCTCTGCAATTCGACCCTGGCATGCTGTCAATTAACTTCTGGGCCACATCCTGACTGATGGCAGTCCATTCTTGCATAATCAATGCTCGAAGTTTGTCGGAATTTGTGGGTTTTTGTTTGTCCACCCGCCTCTTGAAGATTGACCACAAGTTCTCAATGGGATTAAGGTCTGGGGAGTTTCCTGGCCATGGACCCAAAATATTGATGTTTTGTTCCCTGAGCCACTTGGTTATCACTTTGGCCTTGTGGCAAGGTGCTCCATCATGCTGGAAAAGGCATTGTTGGTCTCCAAACTGGTTTTGGATGGTTGGGAGAAGTTGTTCTCGGAGGATGTTTTGGTACCATTCTTTATTCATGGCTGTGTTTTTAGGCAAAAAGTGAATTGGCTGAGAAGCAACCCCACACATGAATGGTCTCAGGATGCTTTACTGTTGGCATGACACAGGACTGATGGAAGCGCTCACCCTGTCTTCTCCTGACAAGCTTTTTTCCGGATGCCCCAAACAATCGGAAAGGGGATTCATCTGAGAAAATGACTTTGCCCCAGTCCTCAGCAGTCCAATCCCTGTCCCTTTTGCAGAATAATAATCTGTCCCTGATGTTTTTCCTGGAGAGAAGTGGCTTCTTTGCTGCCCGTCTTGACACCAGGCCATCCTCCAAAAGTCTTCGCCTCACTGTTCGTGCAGATGCACTCACACCTGCCTGCTGCCATTCCTGAGCAAGCTCTGCACTGGTGGTGGCACGATTCCGCAACTGAATCAACTTTAGGAGACGGTCCTGGCGCTTGCTGGACTTTCTTGGACGCCCTGAAGCCTTCTTCACAACAACTGAACCTCTCTCCTTGAAGTTCTTGATGATCCGATAAATGGTTGATTTAGGTGCAATCTTACTAGCAGCTATATCTTTGCCTGTGAAGCCCTTTTTGTGCAAAGCAATGATGCTAGCACGTGTTTCTCTGCAGGTAACCATGGTTACCAGAGGAAGAACAGATATTTCAAGCACCACCCTCCTTTTAAAGCTTCCAGTCTGTTATTGTAACTCAACTAGCATGACTGTGTTGACGAGACAATCACTAACATGTTTTCAGCTGGTCCTTTAGTGGCAGGGCCAAGATGCAGTGGTAATGTTTTTTAAGATTTAGTTCATTTTTATTCAAAGGAGGGACTTTGCAATTAATTGCAGTTCATCTGATCACTCTACATAACATTTCGGAGTACATGCAAATTGCCAACATAAAAATTGAGGCAGCAGACTTTGTAAAAATTCATATTTGTGTCATTCTCAAAACTTTCGACCACGACTGTATACATTTAACTTAACATATATATATATATATATATATACACATATATATATATATATACATTTAACTTCCGTTACTGTGTGATTAATTAATTTTTAAGGGGGCTTCGATCATTTTTGGGGCCGTATTGGTTGATACTGATCTCCGGGTCTATTTATCATGTCATATATTTAACATATATTCATTTTAATTGTCTTAACAACATTGTATATGTATTAAAATTAACAGAAGATAATGTATTGTGAAAACTGTTGACTTTTGACAACATACTACTTCCTGTTAGAAACACACCTTTTAACGACTTTCATTGTTAATTTACACAAATTTACAGTGACATTAAACGTACAGTGCAGAGCAAAGAAAACAAAATCAAAATACATTTCTGATTTATTCTAACCATTAATTTTCTTTCTTTCTTTCTTTCTTTCTTTCTTTCTTTCTTTCTTTCTTTCTTTCTTTCTTTCTTTCTTTCTTTCTTTCTTTCTTTAGCGCTTGGCCAGTTACGGCATCACGGTGTCGGAGCTGACGGGAGACCACCAGCTCTGTAAAGAGGAGATCAACGCCACTCAAATCATCGTCTGCACCCCCGAGAAATGGGACATCATCACCCGGAAAGGGGGCGAGCGAACCTACACCCAGCTGGTCCGGCTCATCATCATCGTAAGTGCAGACCAAGACCAGGAGTAGTCTAGACCAAGACAAGTCCAAGACCATGAGTAGTGTAGACCAAGACAAGGAGTAGTCCAGACCAAGACAAGACCATGAGTAGTGTAGACCAAGACAAGGAGTAGTCCAGACCAAGACAAGTCCAAGACCATGAGTAGTCTAGACCAAGACAAGTCCAAGACCATGAGTAGTCTAGACCAAGACAAGTCCAAGACCATGAGTAGTCTAGACCAAGACAAGTCCAAGACCAGGAGTAGTCCAGACCAAGACAAGTCCAAGACCATGAGTAGTCTAGACCAAGACAAGTCCAAGACCATGAGTAGTCTAGACCAAGACAAGTCCAAGACCATGAGTAGTCTAGACCAAGACAAGTCCAAGACCATGAGTAGTCTAGACCAAGACAAGGAGTAGTCCAGACCAAGACAAGTCCAAGACCATGAGTAGTCTAGACAGACTCCAAGACAAGTCCAAGACCATGAGTAGTCTAGACCAAGACAAGTCCAAGACCATGAGTAGTCTAGACCAAGACAAGTCCAAGACCATGAGTAGTAGACCAAGACAAGTCCAAGACCAAGTCCAAGACCATGAGTAGTGTAGACCAAGACAAGTCCAAGACCATGAGTAGTCCAGACCAAGACAACAAGACCATGAGTAGTGTAGACCAAGACAAGTCCAAGACCATGAGTAGTGTAGACCAAGACAAGTCCAAGACCATGAGTAGTGTAGACCAAGACAAGTCCAAGACCATGAGTAGTGTAGACCAAGACAAGTCCAAGACCATGAGTAGTGTAGACCAAGACAAGACCATGAGTAGTGTAGACCAAGACAAGTCCAAGACCATGAGTCCAAGTGTAGACCAAGACAAGTCCAAGACCATGAGTAGTCTAGACCAAGACAAGTCCAAGACCAGTCTAGACCAAGACAAGTCCAAGACCAAGACAAGTCCAAGACCAGGAGTAGTAGACCAAGACAAGTCCAAGACCAGGAGTAGTCTAGACCAAGACAAGTCCAAGACCATGAGTAGTGTAGACCAAGACAAGTCCAAGACCATGAGTAGTGTAGACCAAGACAAGTCCAAGACCATGAGTAGTGTAGACCAAGACAAGTCCAAGACCATGAGTAGTGTAGACCAAGACAAGTCCAAGACCATGAGTAGTGTAGACCAAGACAAGTCCAAGACCATGAGTAGTCTAGACCAAGACAAGTCCAAGTTCCCCCATCCCTCCCAGGGCCTCGGTTAAAGGGCGTCCCCCCAGATGTAAGTGCAGGGGATTTGACGTGAACCTCTGGTGTGCAGGATGAAATCCACCTCCTGCACGACGACCGTGGCCCGGTGCTGGAGTCTCTGGTGGCGAGGACGATCCGTAACGTGGAGCTGACCCAGGAGGACGTGCGTCTGCTCGGCCTCAGCGCCACGCTGCCCAACTACGAGGACGTGGCCACCTGCCTGCGCGTCGACCCCGCTAAGGGACTCTTCTACTTCGACAACAGGTACGCCGCATCAAAGGGAAAAGGGAGTTTCCTAGTATTTCTCTGTTCTTATTATTTTGGCCCAGGTGATTTTCCTTCGGGGCTGGCTAGGGGAGCCAAAAATTCCTCTTCAGGGAGAAAGTCAGTTTATATGGTTGCCATGGCAATCCTAAACCTAAAAATGTTATTTCTGTGAGAAAAATCAGAACCAGCTTTATTTGCCAGGTATGAGGACACATACGAGGAATTTTGCTTTGGATCGTATTGCTCACAATGCGCTGACACATACAAAACAACCAATATATATACACACTAATGTATACACACTAATGTATACACACTAATGTATACACACTAATGTATACACACTAATGTATACACACTAATGTATACACACTAATGTATACACACCATGTATACACACTAATGTATACACACTAATGTATACACAGTAATGTATACACACTCATGTATACACACTCATGTATACACACTAATGTATACACACTAATGTATACACAGTAATGTATACACAATAATATGTATACACACTAATGTATACACACTAATGTATACACACTAATGTATACACACTAATGTATACACACTAATATGTATACACACTAATATGTATACACAGTAATGTATACACAGTAATGTATACACAGTAATGTATACACAGTAATGTATACACAGTAATGTATACACAGTAATGTATACACACTAATGTATACACACTATGTATACACACTAATGTATACACACTAATGTATACACACTAATATGTATTCACATAATATGTATAACAGTAATGTATACACAGTAATGCTATACACAGTAATGTATACACAGAAAATGTATACACAGTAATGGATGGAGTCCAGTGTATACAGTAATGTATACACAGTAATGTATACACAGTAATGTATACACAGTAATGTATACACAGTAATGTATACACAATAATGTATACACACTAATGTATACACAGTGGCTTATTTACAGGAAAGAGCTATCCAGCACATGTATACACACTAATGTATACACACTAATGCTTATTTACACACCTAAGGAATGTATCCACACATAGACGGTACCTATGTATTTACACACTAAAAATGTATACACACTAATATGTATACACACTAATGTATCCACACACTAATATGTATACACACTAAGGAATGTATACACATAATGTATACACAGTAATGTATACACAGTAATGTATACACAGTAATGTATACACAGTAATGTATACACAGTAATATGTATACACAATAATATGTATACACACTAATGTATACACACTAGTTACTTATTCCTAGAGTGTTAAATAAAATACAAGCAAGTTGAAAACTATAATTTGAGATTTGGAGACTTTGGAAAACCAGCACATAGACGTGTTGTGGGCTTCCATTTACCTTCTAAGGAAAGATCCAGCACATAGTACCTCAGTGGGCTTATTTACAGGCTATCTAAGGAAAGCAGACCTACCTCAGTGGGCATCACAGAGAAAGAAAGCCATCACCTCAGTGGGCTTTTACAGATTATGAATGAGATTGTCTATGAAAAGATCATGGAGCATGCTGGGAAGAACCAGGTGAGTCCTCTCTCACCTGTCTTTCCCTCAAGAAAGAAGCTATGGTAGGGCTATAATGGATGGAGTCCAGTGTATAATGTTAGTGTACCTCAGTATTTACTAGCTATCTAAGGAAAGATCCAGCACATAGACAGTACCTCAGTGGGCTTATTTACTAGCTAGCTAAGGAAAGATCCAGCACATAGACGGTACCTCAGTGGGCTTATTTACTAGCTATCTAAGGAAAGATCCAGCACATAGACGGTACCTCAGTGGGCTTATTTACAGGCTATCTAAGGAAAGATCCAGCACATAGACGGTACCTCAGTGGGCTTATTTACAGGCTATCTAAGGAAAGATCCAGCACATAGACGGTACCTCAGTGGGCTTATTTACTAGCTACCTAAGGAAAGGTCCAGCACATAGACGGTACCTCAGTGGGCTTATTTAGTAGCTACCTAAGGAAAGATCCAGCACATAGACGGTACCTCAGTGGGCTTATTTAGTAGCTACCTAAGGAAAGGTCCAGCACATAGACGGTACCTCAGTGGGCTTATTTACAGGCTATCTAAGGAAAGATCCAGCACATAGACGGTACCTCAGTGGGCTTATTTACTAGCTATCTAAGGAAAGATCCAGCACATAGACGGTACCTCAGTGGGCTTATTTACAGGCTACCTAAGGAAAGATCCAGCACATAGACGGTACCTCAGTGGGCTTATTTACTAGCTATCTAAGGAAAGATCCAGCACATAGACGGTACCTTAGAACAACGTTACGTGACTCATGTCGACTCATTTTACAGTTTAACAACTAAACTAAATGCTGGAACATTACGATGTTTTCATGTTGGTTTTGAGCGGTAGGCCAGTACAGGAATACAGCGTGTCAGGGACAGCGTGCTACAGCGTAGCGTCTACTACATTATTATCATCATCATTATTCATTTGTCTCCATCAGGTGCTAGTTTTTGTCCACTCCAGGAAGGAGACGGGGAAAACGGCCAGGGCTGTGAGGGACATGTGTCTGGAGAAGGACACGCTGGGTCTGTTCCTCAGGGAGGGGTCGGCTTCCACCGAAGTGTTGAGAACTGAGGCGGAGCAGTGCAAGGTGAGCCGAAACTCATCAAATCAAAGTTTCTGGAGTGCTCATTGGGGGGGGGGGGGATATGCCTCCCGATATTTACGATCCGATATTATTGCAATAATCAACGATATATTGCAATTTATAACATTTTTTTCTCACTTCTAATTTTTCCCCAAAAGGAAACTTATCAACATCTGTTTCATCTAAAAAGAAACATTTCAGTTTGTTCATCTCACTTCAATGTTATCGCTGCAACATGACCAACACATATGTTATATATCATATAATATAAAATATATATATATAACATATAATATAAAATATATAATATATAACATATATAATATATAATAACAGGTCCATATTTGGCGTCTGTGTATTGATACAGTATTACCACTGAAAATGTCGCAATACTATGCTGTATCGAGAGAGAGATATATATATATATATATATATATATATATATATATATATATATATATATATCTCTATCTTCAAGATTTTTTGGGGCATTTTAGACCTTTAACCCTCGTGTTGTCTTCCCATCGACCTGCAGCTTTGTGTTTTTCTGTGCCGAAATGTCGACGTTTTGATGTTTTTTTTTTTTTTCATTTCTCAACATTTTTGTAGAATTCTTTTTTCTTTTTTTTTCAGTTTTTTTTGTCAGTTTTATTGTGTTTCTGTAGTTTATTTTTTCTCACATTTACCTCTTTTTTTCGTCACTTCTTTTTAACAAGTTTTTTTTCACCTTTGGCGATGTTTTTTGATTTTGTTTGGTCACTTTTTTCAGCATTTAAAAAAAACATTTTTTTTTTTGTTGAATTTTTCCTGCGTTTTTGAAGCTTTTCCAACATTTGTCACTTTTTTTCAAAGTTCTTTGGTCATAGTACAGTATTGCTACTGTAAATATCGCGATACAATGCTGTATCGACCCCCCCCCAATGCTCAGTCCAAACCCTGGTAGACCTACACCTGAACTTCCTTTTGCAGAACCTGGAGCTGAAGGACCTGCTGCCGTACGGCTTTGCGATCCACCACGCCGGTATGACCCGAGTGGACCGCACGCTGGTGGAGGACCTGTTCGCCGATCGACACATCCAGGTTCTGGTGTCCACGGCTACTCTGGCCTGGGGGGTCAACCTGCCGGCGCACACAGTCATCATCAAGGGCACTCAGGTGTACAGCCCGGAGAAAGGCCGATGGACCGAACTCGGAGCGCTGGACATCCTGCAGGTGAGTCTGCGCTGGCGGGAAACTCCTGGGACTCATTATTAACCCTCGCGTTGTCTTCTCGTCAACATTAAAATCAACTCTTTTGAGGCTTTTTCTCACATTTTGTCCCTTTTTTGACATTTTTAACACTGTTAAGTTCAGTTTTACAGTTATTTTTGGAATTTATGGTCAATAAACCTCATTTATAGGAAATTATACCTAATGTTTGAGTTAGAAAAGCAGAAATTAGGAATTATTGAGACTAAAATTAAAGGAATGGATGTTGATGATAATCACAGACTGGAATATGTCAACTTTTACTCAATACTATTTCAAAAACACTTCCATTTGTTTTACAATGCTATAAAATTGAATAAGACGCCCCAAAATGAATGAAAGTAGAGATTAGTACTTGGCAAAGAGCGTTGGGTGGAATCAATCATGTTATTTTGGGGAATTAAAAAGAACATTGATATAGGACAACATGAGGACAACATGGGGGCAACATGGGGGCAACATGGGGGCAACATGGGGACAGCATGGGGACAGCATGGGGACAACATGGGGGCAACATGGGGGGGCAACATGGGGGGGGGGCAACATGGGGGGCAACATGGGGGCAGCATGGGCAGCATGGGGGCAGCATGGGGACAGCATGGGGACAGCATGGGGACAGCATGGGGACAGCATGGGGCAGCATGGGGGCAACATGGGGGCAGCATGGGGGCAGCATGGGGACAGCATGGGGGCAGCATGGGGACAACATGAGGACAACAGTAATACCAACCTTACTAATTACGTGTCCTTCCAGATGCTGGGGCGAGCCGGCCGTCCTCAGTACGACACCAAGGGAGAGGGGATCCTGATCACGTCCCACGGGGAGCTGCAGTACTACCTGTCCCTGCTCAACCAGCAGCTGCCCATCGAGAGCCAGATGGTGGCCAAGCTGCCCGACATGCTCAACGCAGAGATCGTCCTGGGCAACGTGCAGAACGTCAAGGTTAGGGGCAACTGCTGGGTTCTCCATTATGCCCCAAAGGTTCTCCATTAGGAAGGAAGAGATTCCACGATTGCAGTCGGAGTATGAAGAGTACTTTATTATCAGAATCAGATTTATTCGCCACGTATGACGACACATACGAGGAATTTTCCTTTGGAGCATTGTTACTCACAATGTGCTTACACATACAGAACAACCAAAACTAAATATACACACTAATATATACACAATATACACACAATATACACACTAATATATACACAATATACACACTAATATATACACAAATATATACACAATATACACACAATATACACACTAATATATACACAATATACACACAATATACACACTAATATATACACAATATACACACAATATACACACTAATATATACACAATATACACACTAATATATACACACAATATACACACTAATATATACACAATATACACACTAATATATACACAATATACACACTAATATATACACAATATACACACTAATATATACACACAATATACACACTAATATATACACAATATACACACTAATATATACACAATATACACACTAATATATACACACAATATACACATAATATACACACTAATATATACACACAATATACACACTAATATATACACAATATACACACTAATATATACACACAATATACACACTAATATATACACAATATACACACTAATATATACACAATATACACACTAATATATACACACAATATACACACTAATATATACACAATATACACACTAATATATACACAATATACACACAATATACACACTAATATACACACAATATACACACTAATATATACACAATATACACACTAATATATACACAATATACACACAATATACACACTAATATACACACAATATACACACTAATATACACACAATATACACACTAATATATACACAATATACACACTAATATATACACAATATACACACAATATACACACTAATATACACACAATATACACACTAATATATACACACAATATACACACTAATATATACACACAATATACACACTAATATATACACAATATACACACTAATATATACACACAATATACACACTAATATATACACACAATATACACACTAATATATACACACAATATACACACTAATATATACACAATATACACACTAATATATACACAATATACACACTAATATATACACAATATACACACTAATATATACACAATATACACACTAATATATACACAATATACACACTAATATATACACACAATATACACACTAATATATACACAATATACACACTAATATATACACAATATACACACTAAATATACACACAATATACACACTAATATACACACAATATACACACTAATATATACACAATATACACACTAATATATACACAATATACACACTAATATATACACAATATACACACTAAATATATACACAATATACACACTAATAATATACACACAATATACACACTAATATATACACAATATACACACTAATATATACACAATATACACACTAATATACACACAATATACACACAAAATATACACACAATATACACACTAATATATACACAATATACACACTAATATATACACAATATACACACAATATACACACTAATATATACACAATATACACACTAATATATACACAATATACACACTAATATATACAAAATATACTAATATATACACAATATACACACTAATATATACACAATATACACACTAATATATACACACACTAATATACACACAATATATACACAATATACACAATATACACACTAATATATACACAATATACACACTAATATATACACAATATACACACAATATATACACAATATACACACTAATATATACACAATATACACACAATATACACACTAATATATACACAATATACACACAATATACACACTAATATATACACAATATACACACAATATATACACAATATACACACTAATATATACACAATATACACACTAATATATACACAATATACACACTAATATATACACAATATACACACTATAATATACACAACAAAATATACACACAATATACACACTAATATATACACAATATACACACTAATATATACACAATATACACACTAATATATACACAATATACACACAATATACACACTAATATATACACAATATACACACTAATATATACACAATATACACACTAATATATACACAATATACACACTAATATATACACAATATACACACTAATATATACACAATATACACACTAATATATACACAATATACACACTAATATATACACAATATACACACAATATATACACAATATACACACTAATATATACACAATATACACTAATATATACACAATATACACACAATATATACACAATATACACACTAATATATACACAATATACACACAATATATACACAATATACACACAATATATACACAATATACACACTAATATATACACAATATACACACTAATATATACACACTCTAAACAGAAACAATATAGAGGCATGAGTGCACTGAAGAGTTAAAAACAATGATTTAAATGTGGAGCATAGTGCAAAGGATGCTGGGATACGTAGTATTATGTTATTATATTACAATATGAACAGTATTAACATATGAACAGTTATGTATTAGGAAATGGGAATGATAAATAATACTAAATAAGAGGAATAATAAGGAACCAGAACTGGACCTGACACTGTGGGTCTGAAGTCTTTTTGACATTTTTCTCTATTTTCTGACATTTTATAGATCAAACGGTTAATCAATTAATCTAGAAAATATATCTAAAATGGAAATAATCGATAATTGTAGCCTTAATGTTTTCCTCCTGTCTTCTTCACACCTGTATGCTTTAATTAACTGTTTGTTTTATTTTTATTTTTAGATTTGGGCTCTTTGTCCTGTGTTCTTGTCGCTGTTATCGACCTTAATACATCTTTTTTGGCACTTTTTCCAACATCTTAGGCACTTACAAAGTTTTTGTCTATTTTCTGACATTTTACAGACTGAACGGTTAATCAATTAATTGGGAGATTCATCTAAAATGGAAATAATCGATAATTGTAGTCATAGCAACACAGACAGACATTTTTCCTGTGTTCTTGTCACTGTTATCGACCTTATTCCATCTTTTTTTTTTGACGTTTTTTTCAAACATTTTTGACATTTTCTTAAGTTTTTGCATCTCTTTTTGACATTTTCACCTATTTTCTGACATTTTACAGACCAATCGGTTAATAAATCTAGAAAATATTCGGCATCCCTTCCAAACCCTTGCCTTTAACGTGTGTTTCAGAGCACCGGAGGGCAGCAAAGGCTTTGAAGAGACACCGAAATCTGCGTTGCCATGGATACATTTTCAATGCTGGACTTGTACTTGTAATAGAGTATTTTAACAGTGTGGTATTAGTACTTTTATGTAAGTAAAGTACTTGTACTCTCCCATGTGTTGTCAGGACGCCGTGAACTGGCTCGGCTACACCTACCTGTACGTGCGCATGCTCCGTAACCCCACCCTGTACGGCGTCTCCCATGACGACAGGGCCTCAGACCCGCTGCTGGAGAGGCGCCGGACGGACCTGGTGCACACGGCGGCCAACGTCCTGGACAAGAACAACCTCGTCAAATACGACAAGAGGACCGGCAGCTTCCAGGTGTGTACATCTCACCGTTATGGTGTTTTAAAGAGACTTGTTATCTCCGGTCTCCTGCTCCATCCTCCTCCATCCTACTCCTCCCTCCTCCATCCTGCTCCATCCTCCTCCTCCATCCTGCTCCATCCTGCTCCATCCTCCTCCATCCTCCTCCATCATCCTGCTCCATCCTCCTCCATCCTCCTCCATCCTGCTCCATCCTCCTCCATCATCCTGCTCCCATCCTCCATCTCCTCTCCATCCTCCTCCATCCTCCTCCATCCTGCTCCATCCTCCTCCATCATCCTGCTCCATCCTCCTCCATCCTGCTCCATCCTCCTCCATCCTGCTCCATCCTCCTCCATCATCCTGCTCCATCCTCCTCCATCCTCCTCCATCCTGCTCCATCCTCCTCCATCATCCTGCTCCATCCTCCTCCATCATCCTGCTCCATCCTCCTCCATCCTCCTCCATCCTCCTCCATCCTCCTCCATCATCCTGCTCCATCCTCCTCCATCCTGCTCCATCCTCCTCCATCCTCCTCCTCCTCCATCCTCCTCCATCCATCCTCCATCCTCCTCCATCCCCTCCATCCTACTCCATCTTCCTCCATCATCCTGTCTGCCTGTCTGTCTCCTCTCCCTCTGTGTGTCCATCCTGTCCATCCTCCTCCATTCTTTTTCCATATATATATAATTCCTATTGACCATTTTGCCCTTCCATCCTCCTTTCCTGCTCCATCCTCCTCCATCATCCATCATCCTCCTCCATCCTGCTCCATCCATCTACATCCTCCATCATCCTGCTCCATCCATCTCCTCCATCATCTCTCCATCTCTGTCCTCAGAGTTCAGGAATCATCAATCCTCCTCCATCCATGTCTCCATCCTCTTCCAAAAATCCATTTTCATTCGATTAAATATCCACTATTCATTCATATAGTCCCAGAATCCATCTTTGTCTGTATCATCCATAAACATAATCCTACGGTCCATCCTTCCTCCAACTACAGTCCTCCATCAGGTTGTGAAATCACCTGGGTCCATGGTCCTCCATCCAGGACCATCCTCCTCCATCCTCCTCCATCCTAGGCTCCATCCTCCTAAATCCTCCTCCATCCTGCTCCATCCTCCTCCATCATCCTGCTCCATCATCCTGCTCCATCCTGCTCTATCCTCCTCCTCCATCCTCCTCCATCCTCCTCCATCCTCCTCCACCCTGCTTCCCTTTATAATACTGATGCTTCACGTACACGTCTGTCTGCCTGTCTGTCTCTCTCTCCCTCTGTGTGTGTGTTTCTGTCTAATACGCGCCATTCTCTTTTTATATATATATATATAATTCCTATTGACTGTTTTTGCCCTTGTCTTTCCCTGAAGGTCAAGAACTAATATTTGAATGTACTTTACATCACTCACGACTCCATCCAGACGTACAACCAGCTGCTGAAGGACACAGCAGAATGAATTAGAAGAGTCTTACAACTGTCCTCAGAGTATAGAACATCAATATTATAAAATACAGAAATGTTTTCCATTAGCCGGGCTTACAAAAATCCATTTTCATTCGATTAAATATCCACTATTCATTCATATAGTCCCAGAATCCATCTTTGTCTGTATCATAATAAACAATAAGACCTACGGTATCCTTGGTAACAACTACAGTGTTTCCCACAGGTCGTGAAATCACCTGGGTGGTATGGTACTATATAGGACACTTAAAGCACAGAACAACGTGTTTAGGACCCCCAAATCATAGATAAAGGTGGTAGGTAGGTAGGTAGGTAGGTGGGTGACCTCAGGAACTCACCCCACACACCACCCCCGTAACCCCGGCTCCTCCATCTCCACCTATCGGTGGGTGGGTGGGTGGGTGGGTAAAGAGAATTGAGACAAAATGAGAAGTTGTAGATTTACAGCAGCAAAATATCAGTCGCACAGAATATAAATGAAATACTAGGATACAAAATACATACATGCACTATACATGAAATAATAGGATAAAATACAAGAACTAATATTTGAATGTATTTGTACGGCTCTGGAAGCCCTCCCATAACCCTCAACTGCTGTGGGAGGACACACAGAATGGGCCTAAAGACATTCTTATTTCAAAAGGCCTTTGAAAAGTCATAGCTTTGAATATTATAAAATGAAATTTTATTTTCTCATTACACTGTTTAATTAATAATTCTTGAAACCGTTTGTAGATAAACCCATTGTGCAAGATTTGCTTGAAATTAAAAGGCATTATAAATAAAATTTTTATTTTTATATTTTATACAAGTATTTTATCTGCTGAACTGTTAACATTTGTCTCTTTTTAAAATGTAAAAGAGCAAATCTGACGGGTGGTTTTATAAGTCTTATCCTGCGTCTATAGAGGAACACAGAAATAACAGACCTTTACCAGCATTTATGATATATATGTTATTATATTCCCTTTAAATGTCTTTCAGGAGGAGAAGCTGGAGCTCCAGAAGCTGCTGGAGAGAGTTCCCATCCCTGTGAAGGAAAGCATCGAGGAGCCCAGTGCTAAGGTAGTCATAGCAACACAGACAGAGGCATCGTGGGAGTTTCTTGTCGCCGTTATCGACCTTATTTCGTCTTTTTGGGACATTTTTTCCAACATTTTTGGGGCATTTTCTTTCAAAGTTTTTGGCTCTTTTGACATTTTTCTCTTTTTTCTGACATTTTAAAGACCGAACGGCTCATCAGTTAATCTAGAAAATATTCGGCAGATTCATCTAAAATGGAAATAATGGATAATTGTAGTCATAACAACACAGACAGAGGCATTGTGGGATGTTGTTGTTGCTGTTATCGACCTTATTTCATCTTTTTTGTTGCTTTTTGTGAAGTTTTTGGCACTTTTTCCCACGTTTTTCTTGACATTTTTTCAATGTTTGGGGAGTCGTTCAAATTTAGGAATTTAATGGCTCTCTTTTTGACATTTTCCTCTATTTTCTGACGTTTTCTAGGCCAAACGGTTAATCAATCTAGAAAATATTGTGCAGATTGATCTAAAATGGAAGCGATGGATAATGTTTTCCTCCTGTCTTCTTTAGCTTTGACTACCTCGCCACAATAAAAGGTTCTTCCTGTTTTGTTGTCGCTCCAGATCAACGTGCTGCTGCAGGCGTACATCTCTCAGCTCAAACTGGAAGGCTTCGCTCTCATGGCCGACATGGTGTACGTCACACAGGTACGCAAAACAAACGCTCCTTCAGGACAACTAAAGGTGTGTCTGTCTGCATGTGTGTGTCTCTTTACCTGTAAATTATCCTAGACCTGCTCTATCTCTCTATCTGTACTCTAGACCTGCTCTCTGTGTGACCTGCTCTATCTGTAAATTATCTCTCTGCTCTATCTGTAAATTATGCTCTATCTGTAAATTATAGAGCCGTCTAGACCTGCTCTATCTATAATTATAGAGCTCCATCTGTAAATTATAGCGGTCTAGACCTGCTCTATCTGTAAATTATAGAGGTGCTCTACCTGTAAATTATAGAGCTAGACCTGACCTGCTCTACCTGTAAATTATAGAGCGGTCTAGACCTGCTCTACCTGTAAATTATAGAGCGGTCTAGACCTGCTCTATCTGTAAATTATAGGCGGTCTAGACCTGCTCTACCTGTAAATTATAGAGAGGTCTAGACCTGCTCTATCTGTAAAGTGTCTCGAGATAACTTGTTATGAATTGATACTATGAATAAATGTATTATTTGTGACAGAGTGCTGGAAGATTGATGCGGGCGATATTTGAGATCGTTCTCAACAGAGGCTGGGCTCAGCTGACGGACAAGACCATGAATCTCTGCAAGATGATCGACAAGAGGATGTGAGTCCGTCTCCGTTTCCTCTCGGGTTGCCGTGGTGAGTTTGCAGAGGCAGGCCGCTGACGTTCTGTGTCCCCCGTTCTCCCGTCTCAGGTGGCAGTCCATGTCTCCGCTGCGACAGTTCAAGAAGCTTCCGGAAGAAGTCATCAAGAAGATCGAGAAGAAGAACTTCCCCTTTGAGCGTCTCTACGACCTCAACCACAATGAGATCGGTGAGTGTTGCAGTCTCTAATGTATCTTTACGTCTCATACCTCTAATCTTTTGCCAAATATCAATCACTTTGTCAGATTTCAGATGCAACATCTTACACAATTAGTACATGTGTTTAATCCCACAAAAGCATATCATGCTGCTAAATGAATGTGTGATTATAGGACGACTGGTAAAGATCTGACTGTATATCAACAAACTCTCCAGATAATCCTCGTGTTGCCCCCATGTTGACCCCATGTTGTCCTCATGTTGTCCTCATGTTGCCCTCATGTTGCAATTGTCCTCATGTTGTCCTCATGTTGCCCCCATGTTGCAATTGTCCTCATGTTGTCCCCATGTTGCCCTCATGTTGAAATTGTCCTCATGTTGCCCTCATGTTGTCCACATGTTGCCCTCATGTTGCCCTCATGTTGTCCCCATGTTGACCCCATGTTGCAATTGTCCTCATGTTGTCCTCATGTTGCCCTCATGTTGTCCACATGTTGTCCTCATGTTGCCCTCGTGTTGCCCACATGTTGCCCTCATGTTGTCCACATGTTGCCCACATTTTGCCCTCGTGTTGCCCACATGTTGCAGTTGCCCTCATGTTGTCCTCATGTTGCCCTCATGTTGCCCTCATGTTGCCCACATGTTGCCCTCATGTTGCCCACATGTTGCAGTTGTCCTCATGTTGTCCTCATGTTGTCCTCATGTTGCCCTCATGTTGCCCTCATGTTGCCCTCATGTTGCCCTCATGTTGCCCTCGTGTTGCCCACATGTTGCAGTTGTCCTCATGTTGCCCTCATGTTGTCCACATGTTGTCCACATGTTGCCCTCATGTTGCCCTCATGTTGCCCTCATGTTGTCTTCATGTTGCCCTTCATGTTGCCCTCATGTTGCCCCATGTTTCATGTCATGTTCATGTTCATGCCCACATGTTGCCCTCATGTTGCCCTCATGTTGCCCTCATGTTGCCCCATGTTGCCCTCATGTTGCCCCATGTTGCCCTCATGTTGCCCACATGTTGCCCACATGTTGCCCACATGTTGCCCTCATGTTGCCCTCATGTTGCCCTCATGTTGCCCTCATGTTGCCCTCATGTTGCCCTCATGTTGTCCCTCATGTTGCCCTCATGTTGCCCTCATGTTGCCCCATGTTGTCCCCATGTTGCCCTCATGTTGCCCTCATGTTGCCCCTCCCCATGTTGCCCTCATGTTGTCCCCCCACATGTTGTCCCTCATGTTGCAGTTGTCCCTCATGTTGCCCTCATGTTGCCCCTCATGTTGCCCTCATGTTGTCCCTCATGTTGCCCTCATGTTTCCCCCTCATGTTGCCCTCATGTTGCCCTCATGTTGCCCTCATGTTGCCCTCATGTTGTCCCACATGTTGCCCTCATGTTGCCCTCATGTTGCCCTCATGTTGCCCTCATGTTGCCCTCATGTTGTCCCCATGTTGTCCCCATGTTGCCCCATGTTGTCCCCATGTTGTCCCCATGTTGCCCTCATGTCCCCATGTTGCCCCATGTTTGTCCCCATGTTTGTCCCCATGTTGTCCCCATGTTGTCCCCATGTTGTCCCCATGTTGTCCCAATGTTGCCCTGTGTAATGTTGGTTGTTGGGATTACTATTAGCTATATTTCATGTATTTTTAGACATGTTTTTTTACTTTAGACTCACTCCGTAACTTGGGATAAATGGCTGATATTCATTTGGAGTTGCACCATAATATAAATTAAAACTTCTGATGCTGTATTTTTGCATATTTGAATCAACGGTGGCTCATTTATGGCGTTGTTTTCCATTAATGATACACCACCACCGCAGTGTCTCTTGCAGATTAGCACCGCCTCATGCGTTGATGGAAACCTTCCATGTTACTTTTTTGGACAATTTGTTTGAAAGAAACCCAAATTTCTGATATAAAAACCTTTTTAAAAGGTTTATATTTGACCCGAAGACGCCAGGAGGGTTAATATTGGATGAGGAGTTTTCTTTTGCAAGTGTTCCACGAGAACAACTTCCTTCCTTCCTGAGACTATTTCGCTGCACCCGGAGCTCAGCGCTGCCCGGGACCGTTGTGATTGGTTTAAAGACATGCAACCAACCCATAGAGCTTTCATCTCCTATCCCAGAATGCATCTGTGGTGTAGCCAGAACTTTACCCCACTGTGGAGATGCAAGGCATCCTGAAGAGTAACCAGAATGCTTTTCATTTCTCAGGTGAGCTGATCCGAATGCCCAAAATGGGGAAGACCATCCACAAATACGTCCATCAGTTCCCCAAACTGGACCTGGCCGTCCACCTGCAGCCAATCACGCGCTCCACGCTGAAAGTGGAGCTCACCGTCACGCCGGACTTCCAGTGGGACGACAAGGTCAGTGCTTAGACCCCCGAGGTTCCCCTGAATAGGGACGGGGGTCTTTTAGACGCCTCCCGATACAATATCATCACGATACTTACGCCACAATACGATATTATTGTGATTTTAAACATATTGCAATATTCTGCCATATATTGCAATTTAAAACCTTTTTCCAACTTCAACATCTGTTTCATCTAAAAAGAAACCTTTCTGTTTGTTCATCTCACTTCTATGTTACTAGAATGCGTTTGTAGCTCGTTGCTAACCTCACTACCTTTAGGAAAGATGAGTCATTTGTGATTTGATATAATTTCGCCAGAACTACAGACCAATAAAACAACAACACACACTCACAGTCACACCTGATGGACGACCGCTTGTACAAAACTAAAGTAACAAGCCAATTATGTAAAATGTGAGGAGTAGAAAGTACCGATATTCGTGTTAAAATGGAAGGAGTAAAAGTAAAAAGTCGCCAAAAAAAATGAGTAGTGTATTAAAGTAAAAAATATCTGCAAAATCTACTTGAGTACAGTAACGAAGTATTTGTACTTCGTTACTTCCCATCTCTGCTGGAACTCTGAGAAATGCACTTTTCCGCAGAGGAACAACAGTCTGTCCAAGGAAGAACAAAAGGAAGCGAATGCCTGTAACAACGCAGCGTTTCCTTTGCTTTCCCCACAGATTCACGGCTCATCGGAGGCGTTCTGGATCCTGGTGGAGGATGTGGACAGCGAGGTCATCCTCCACCACGAGTACTTCCTGCTCAAAGCCAAGTACGCCCAGGACGAGCACCTGGTGACGTTCTTCGTGCCGGTGTTCGAGCCTCTGCCGCCGCAGTACTTCATCCGCGTGGTCTCCGACCGCTGGCTCTGTAAGTGACGTCCCACTCCAACCCTGTAATTATATGTAATATATGTATTCATTATATGTAATATATGTATTCATTATATGTAATATATGTATTCATTATATGTAATATATGTATTCATTATATGTAATATATGTATTCATTATATGTATCACAGGGTTTTCCCGTCATTATAAGGTTCAGGTGCAGCACCTGAGCTGAATGAATGTAACTGACTGATCTAATGACTGTAGTTGGACTTCTTTCTTTCAAAGGTTTTTTTTATTGAATGACAACTTTGCAAAAAATTATGAATGGAACATAAACATTTCTTTTTCTTTTTTGTTATCCAGAACATCCCCCTCCCCCTCCCCCCCAGGTCACCCCCTCCCCCCCAGTTCCTACAAGCGATTACAGTCGAAATTATAATACGTGAAGGTTGAAAAAGTTGAGAATAGCTGAATATACACACCTCAAAAAAAATTCAATAGAGAGATAAAATAATAATACATTTTTACATTTTATTTAACAGCGCCTTTCTCAACACTCAAGGTCGCTTTACAGACAGAAAAGCGAGATACAGGAAACAGAGTTATAACAAAATAAAACAAAACAAAAAACAAATGACAGGGACAGTGTATTTACTAATAAGCAAGCTGGAACAGATGGGTTTTGAGTCTGGTTTGAACAGGGGGAGAGAGTAGATACTGCGGAGGTCAGGTGGGAGTGAGTTCCAGAGCTGGGGAGCAGAGCGGCTGAAGGCTCTGGTCCCCATGGTGACAAGTCCAGCTGGGGGGACAGTGAGGGGAAGGGAGGAGGAGGATCTGAGCGGCGATGTGAAGGAGTTCTGATAGATATGGAGGAGCAAGGTTATGGATGGCTTTGAAAGTATAGAGAAGGATTTTAAATTGTATTCTGAATTGAACTGGAAGCCAATGGAGCTGCTGAAGGACAGGAGTTATATGAAAACAAAAACAAATAAATGAAACAAATAAATGAAATGGAATAAAATAAGATAAAAGAGAAGGGGGAAGCTTTACAGTTATTTTGGAATTTATGGTCAATAAAGCTCATTTATAGGAAATTATACCTAATGTTTGAGTTAGAAAAGCAGAAATTAGGAATTATTGAGACTAAAATTAAAGGAATGGATGTTGATGATAATCACAGACTGGAATATGTCAACTTTTACTCAATACTATTTCAAAAACACTTCCATTTGTTTTACAATGCTATAAAATTGAATAAGATGCCCCAAAATTAATGAAAGTAGAGATTTGTACTTGGCAAAGAGCGTTGGGTGGAATCAATCATGTTATTTTGGGGAATTAAAGGAACATTGATATAGGACAACTGGAGCTGGAGAGAAACATATTTTCGATTTCTTCTGGATGTCTGGCACATTTTGCAGAATTGACCATTAAGATTGTTTGTTGTAGAATGTCAACACACTTCATGTTTTCTTCTTCTTTTCAGCCTGTGAGACTCAGCTCCCGGTGTCCTTCCGTCACCTGATCCTCCCGGAGAAGTACCCTCCGCCGACGGAGCTGCTGGACCTGCAGCCGCTGCCCGTCACTGCTCTCAGAAACTCGGCCTTCGAGGCGCTCTACCAGAACAAATTCCCCTTCTTCAACCCCATTCAGACACAAGGTACCCAACAGGAAACACACGCTCCTTTGTGTCTCCTTCCACGTGTCAGTCGAATTATCTGAAGTTCGGTAAAATAACTCCTGTGAATAAATCTGGTGAAAGGGTGTTTCCATCCAGCGGCTTTAAAGCCAATAAAAACCCGGTGATGACGTCACCTGACGCTGTTTTAAGGTTGAAATTGGTATATTGAATTGATTTGAGACATTTTAAGGTGTTTCCATTCATTTTCACTGAATCACAACATTCAACAAGTGTTTCTAGACAAAATGGCTCCCGTCTAGAGCTCATGTTCCAGCTGATAGAGACATTATGTTCTAGGGATGCTATGTTCCATTGACGTTGTGTTCTAGGGACGTTGTGTTCTAGGGACCCTATGTTCTAGTGACGTTTTGTTCTAGGGACGTTGTGTTCTAGTGACGTTGTGTTCCAGTGACGTTGTGTTCCAGTGACGTTACGTTCCATTGACGTTGTGTTCTAGGGACGTTGTGTTCTAGGGACGTTGTGTTCTAGTGACGTTGTGTTCCAGTGACGTTGTGTTCCAGTGACGTTACGTTCCATTGACGTTGTGTTCTAGGGACGTTGTGTTCTAGGGACGTTGTGTTCTAGGGACGTTGTGTTCTAGGGACGTTGCGTTCCATTGACGTTGTGTTCTAGTGACGTTGTGTTCCAGTGACGTTGTGTTCCAGTGACGTTGTGTTCCATTGACGTTGTGTTCTAGGGACGTTGTGTTCTAGGGACGTTGTGTTCTAGGGACGTTGTGTTCTAGGACGTTGTGTTCTAGTGACGTTGTGTTCCATTGACGTTGTGTTCTAGTGACGTTGTGTTCCAGTGACGTTGTGTTCCAGTGACGTTGTGTTCCAGTGACGTTACGTTCCATTGACGTTGTGTTCTAGGGACGTTGTGTTCTAGGGACGTTGTGTTCTAGGGACGTTGTGTTCTAGGGACGTTGTGTTCCATTGGACGTTGTGTTCTATTGACGTTGTGTTCCAGCGACGTTATGTCAACCAATAAGCGACGTTGTGGTGCAAAGTACTCAACAAAATTCCGACTGTTTGCTCTCCTGGTTCCTAAATGGTGGAATGACTCATAACTTCCAACTGCACCTTGGGTAATTTGAAGATAATAGGTGCTTTCCGACCAAAGGGATTTTGGCAGCTCTTAGAACGGCTCTTAGAACGGCTCCTAGAACCCTAGTACGGCTCCTAGAACCCTAGTACGGCTCTAGAACGGCTCCTAGAACGGCTCCTAGCGGCCGTGTTTCTTCAGGGGAACCAGACATGCAGTTTCTTGACTTGTGGTGTTGTGTCTGTCCCTCCAGTGTTCAACGCCGTGTACAACAGTGATGACAATGTGTTTGTGGGCGCCCCCACCGGCAGCGGGAAGACCATCTGTGCCGAGTTTGCCATTCTGAGGATGCTGCTGCACAACGCCGAAGGTCGCTGTGTCTACATCACCCCGATGGAGGCTCTGGCCGAGCAGGTACCAACTCTTTGTGTTTTCTAGTCCTAGTCAATATTTTATCATGATCTACTGCACTGGTCACTTTTTCACTTTTGCACTATCATCATTACACAGTCGACCATAGTCACCTTATCGAGCTCACTGCACTTCTGGGAGGGATTTTTATTTTTAGGTATGTGTGTGTGTGTGTGTGTTTGTTGTGTTATGGTTGTCTTGCTACTGGATGCCTAAAATTTCCTTCAGGATGAATAAAGTATCTCTCTCTCTCTCTCTCTCTCTCTCTCTCTCTCTCTGTCTCTGTCTCTGTCTCTCTCTCTCTCTCTGTCTCTCTCTCTCTCTCTCTCTCTCTCTCTCTCTCTCTGTCTCTCTCTCTCTCTCTCTCTCTCCATGTCTCTGTCTCTCTCCTTCTCTCTCTGTATGTCTCTCTCTTTCTGTCTATATGTCTATGTATCTATCTGTTTCTATTTATCTGTCTGTCTCTCTATCTCTCTCTCTCTCTATCATCCATCCATCCATGCATCCTGTGATTGCAGTAGACAAAATAAAAAATTATAAAGAAAGATTAAAAAATAGGAATTGATTTTGAATCGGTAGAGCTTATTATAGCTTTTTAGAAATCTATTTGTTTTTTGTGTAGTACGTACTGTCATATCTTTTTATTAAACAGCTTCAAAGTCGTGACGACACACACGAGTGTGGACAGACGAGACTTAAAGAGCAGCTTGTGGCCGAGGCGTGATTCTAGTTTCCGTTGTGTGAATCCCTTCCTCCCTCAGGTGTTTGTCGACTGGCACCAGAAGTTCCAGGACATCCTGAACAAGAAGGTGGTGCTTCTGACGGGAGAAACCAGCACCGATCTCAAGCTCCTGGGGAAAGGGGACATTATCGTCAGCACCCCCGACAAATGGGACATCCTGTCTCGCCGCTGGAAACAGAGGAAGAACGTCCAGAACGTCAGCCTCTTCATCGTGGACGAGACGCACCTGATCGGAGGAGAGAACGGAGTAAGAGCCCAGACACTTCATCGTCCAAATACCAAATCTTAGACTTCTCTTTATTAATCTTGCTGGGAGGACTGATGCAAGGACACAGTATAGAGAGGAAGACAGTATAAATATAACAGTAATATTAAAAAAAAGACATTTACTGTCCTCTTTGCCTTATTTCCTCCTCATACATGGAATAAAATCAGGAATTAATATAATATTAATGATAATATCTTTTATTTGATGCAGTACTTTTCACAGACAATAGATAGATACAGTGGCTAGAGAAAGTTGACACACCCAGGCTAAAGTTGATTAAAAGTAGGAATTAAAAAAACATCTGTTTGTTGTGTAAAACACTTTGAGTTGCCCTGTGTCTGACGTGCTCAATGCTTCTTGTTTCTTTCCACCAGCCTGTGTTGGAAGTGATCTGCTCCAGGATGAGGTACATCTCCTCTCAGATCGAGCGTCCCATCCGCATCGTGGCGCTCAGCTCGTCTTTGTCCAACGCCAAAGACGTGGCCCACTGGCTCGGCTGCAGCACCACCGCCACGTTCAACTTCCACCCCAACGTCAGGCCGGTTCCTCTGGAGCTCCACATCCAGGTCTGTAAACTGGGCTAGGCAACAAGAAATGGGGATCCAGTTCACAAAATAGAGATGTTCTCTGGATGGATGGATGGATGGATGGATGGATGGATGGATGGATACTTTATTCAACCCAAAGGAAATTTTAGGCATCCAGTAGCAAGACAACCACACAATACACACATATACAGCATATCACACATATACACACATGTATCACATATATCACATTTATACACACATATATCAACATACCTAAGAATAAAATTAAAAATCACTCACAAAAATGCAATGACTGGAGTTTCTGAAGTTTTTGCACCAGATCCCACGTAATGTAGCCCTGAAGAATACCTTCTTTTAAGTATGAGGTTTATTTACAGTATGTTCATTTTAAGTTATGACTAGAGCCCGACCGATGAGGCTGATAGCGATGCGAATATTTGGTTATTTAAAAATCTGATATGTTGATATATGAGCGATATAAAATCCAGAAATGTGTTACAGAATGTAAAAAGATCTCCCTAACACTAGTTATTTATGAGATTTCACTAAAATAATATAATAATTTTTTTTATTGTCACAATAGAACATGAAAATGTATTAAAGTTCTGATAAATAAAATGTATAAAAATACAAACTTAAGATATGAAACTTAAACAAAACGTTGTAGAGCGTCCTCTGGTGGACAGACTATGCAACACCATCACTAACAGGGACGTTGTAGAGCGTCCTCTGGTGGACAGACTATGCAACGCCATCACTAACAGGGACGTTGTAGGCGTCCTCTGGTGGACAGACTATGCAACGCCATCACTAACAGGGGACGTTGTAGAGCGTCCTCTGGTGGACAGACTATGCAACGCCATCACTAACAGGGACGTTGTAGAGCGTCCTCTGGTGGACAGACTATGCAACGCCATCACTAACAGGGACGTTGTAGAGGCGTCCTCTGGTGGACAGACTATGCAACGTCATCACTAACAGGGACGTTGTAGAGCGTCCTCTGGTGGACAGACTATGCAACGCCATCACTAACAGGGACGTTGTAGAGCGTCCTCTGGTGGACAGACTATGCAACGCCATCACTAACAGGGACGTTGTAGAGCGTCCTCTGGTGGACAGACTATGCAACGCCATCACTAACAGGGACGTTGTAGAGCGTCCTCTGGTGGACAGACTATGCAACGCCATCACTAACAGGGACGTTGTAGAGCGTCCTCTGGTGGACAGACTATGCAACGCCATCACTAACAGGGACGTTGTAGAGCGTCCTCTGGTGGACTGACTATGCAACGTCATCACTAACTGGATAATTACAGGAAGTTGATGGTTGTGTTCCTGTTGTGTTTCAGGGCTTCAACGTGAGTCACACTCAGACTCGCCTGCTGTCCATGGCGAAGCCCGTTTACCACGCCATCATGAAGCACTCTCCCTCCAAGCCGGCCGTGGTGTTCGTCCCGTCCCGCCGACAGACGCGCCTCACGGCCATCGACATCCTCACCTTCTGCGCCGCGGACGTCGTTCCTCAGAGGTCAGACAACAACGATCACCTGTTTGTTTGTTTGTTTGTTTGTTTGTTTTAAGGTATTTTTGGTCATTTTCAGCCTTTTATTTTTGACAGGACAGCTGAAGATATGAAGGGGAGAGAGAGGGGGAATGAGGGAGAGGGGGGGAATGAGGGAGAGGGGGGAATGAGGGAGAGGGGGGAATGACACGCAGCAAAGGGCCGCAGGTCGGAGTTGAGTCCAGGCCTGCTGTGTTGATATATGGGCGCCCGCTCTACCAACTGAGCTATCGGGCGCCCCAATGGTCACGTTTACATGCACTCTTATAGTCTACTTGTTAAAGGAGCTTAGTCCAATACTGCTTGCTACTGAGATGGTTTAACCCAGAGTGACCTGGTTAGCTACTGAGATGGTTTAACCCACAGTGACCTGGCTAGCTGCTTAGATGGTTTAACCCACAGTGACCTGGCTAGCTGCTTAGATGGTTTAACCCACAGTGACCTGGCTAGCTGCTCAGATGGTTTAACCCACAGTGACCTGGCTAGCTGCTTAGATGGTTTAACCCACAGTGACCTGGCTAGCTGCTCAGATGGTTTAACCCACAGTGACCTGGCTAGCTGCTTAGATGGTTTAACCCACAGTGACCTGGCTAGCTGCTCAGATGGTTTAACCCACAGTGACCTGGCTAGCTGCTTAGATGGTTTAACCCACAGTGACCTGGCTAGCTGCTCAGATGGTTTAACCCACAGTGACCTGGCTAGCTGCTCAGATGGTTTAACCCACAGTGACCTGGCTAGCTGCTTAGATGGTTTAACCCACAGTGACCTGGCTAGCTGCTTAGATGGTTTAACCCACAGTGACCTGGCTAGCTGCTTAGATGGTTTAACCCAGAGTGACCTGGCTAGCTGCTTAGATGGTTTAACCCAGAGTGACCTGGCTAGCTGCTTAGATGGTTTAACCCACAGTGACCTGGCTAGCTGCTTAGATGGTTTAACCCACAGTGACCTGGCTAGCTGCTCAGATGGTTTAACCCACAGTGACCTGGCTAGCTGCTTAGATGGTTTAACCCACAGTGACCTGGCTAGCTGCTTAGATGGTTTAACCCACAGTGACCTGGCTAGCTGCTCAGATGGTTTAACCCACAGTGACCTGGCTAGCTGCTTAGATGGTTTAACCCACAGTGACCTGGCTAGCTGCTCAGATGGTTTAACCCACAGTGACCTGGCTAGCTGCTCAGATGGTTTAACCCACAGTGACCTGGCTAGCTGCTCAGATGGTTTAACCCACAGTGACCTGGCTAGCTGCTCAGATGGTTTAACCCACAGTGACCTGGCTAGCTGCTCAGATGGTTTAACCCACAGTGACCTGGCTAGCTGCTTAGATGGTTTAACCCACAGTGACCTGGCTAGCTGCTTAGATGGTTTAACCCACAGTGACCTTTCTGACGTCTGTTTTAAATTAAAGGTGCTGTAAGAAATGTTGGGAGACATTTCTATTTGTTGATCTATTTTCAAACAAAACTGAGACTAACTGGCCCCCCCCCCTCTTCATGCCCCTCCTTCCGTGCTTTTGTGCCCTAACCCCCCCACCCCCAAACCCCACCCCCAAATCTTTGTTCTCGCTTATTGGCTGGAACGCTGTTTGTTATTTTTGGTGGTGCAGATAGTGAGGAGATATTTTTTACAGTGTGTTCTGGCGACAGGCAGCTAGCAGATAGAGATGAGGTTATTTTTTACAGTGTACAGTTACAGATGTTTGTCTCTCTGTAGGTTCTTGCATTGCACCGAGAAGGACCTCGTCCCATTCCTGGAGAAAATAAACGACTCGACTCTGAAGGAGACTCTGGCCAACGGCGTCGGCTACCTGCACGAGGGCCTGTCTGCAACCGAGCGCAGGATAGTGGAGCAGCTCTTCAACTCGGGTATGACCCACTCCTGCTGCTCGGCCCCACATATCTGAGCCTTACAATGATAATACATACATATACATACTGTACATACATATACATACTGTACATACATATGTATAATGTATATACATACTGTACATACATACATACTGTACATACATATACATACTGTACATACATATGTATAATGTATATACATACTGTACATACATATATACTGTACATACATATATATAATGTATATACATACTGTACATACATATATACTGTACATACATATATATAATGTATATACATACTGTACATACATATATACTGTACATACATATGCATACTGTACATACATGTACATACTGTACATACATATACATACTGTATATACATACTGTACATACATATACATACTATACATACATATACATACTATACATACATATACATACTGTATATACATAATACATAATGTATTTACATTACTTTTATGTTTGTTTAACCCTCGTGTTGTCTTCCCCCGCCGACCCTGCACTTGTTGCCCTCTGGGTCAAAATAATAAAATCAACACATTTTTTTCTGTGATTTTGACACTTTTTCTGATAATTTGTGTCATTTTGATTTCTTTTTGTTGTTGTTGTTGTTGTTGTTGTTGTTTTTACGGTTGAGCATTTTTTCCGCTCCCACCACTTTACTGTATACACGCCACGGACACTAACTTAATTTTTGAAATTCATTGTCAATAAACCTCGTTAGGTTTTGATATTATACCTCATCTTTGAGTCACTAAAGCTGAAATTATGAATTATTTTGACTAATATTGATATTGGGGTTGAGATCAGGAAACGATGATGGAGATGAGTCCAAAGATTTCAGATCATTTGCAGTTTTATTCAGACATTGAACAAACTCATGACAAAGAGAGGGATATTTATACAAGAGTGACCAACGAACATCAGAATAACTGCGTTTTCAAGATGATTTTTTGGGCTTTTCCATTTTTAATTTTTGACTGGACAGTTAGGTGAGAAAGGGGAGGGGGAGTCGAACCCTGGCCCTCTGTGTCGAGGCATAAAACTTTCAGTTCATGTGTGCCCACTCTACCACTGAACCAACCCGGGCACACAATGTTTTTTTTCAGACGTTTTTGTGTCATTATTTTCTATGTATTTTTATTTATCTATTTTATTTTGATAATGCCTAACAAATGACTTCATCTTTATTATTTATATATATATATATATATATATTAGATTATATCACATAGAAGCCTCTTGTACCTCATTTCCTACATTTGTGGTTCCACTTGAACCCAACATGGCCTTTATTTTATTTATTTATTTATATATATTTTTTTAAGATTATTTTTTGGCCTTTTCTGCCCTGCAATTTTTGACCGGACAGATACGTGAGAAAGGGGAGGGGGAGTCGAACCCTTGACCTATGCGTGGAGGCATAAATGTCTCAGTACATGTGCGCCCACTCTACCACTGACCCAACCTGGCCACAGAATAACTGTGTTTATGTTCTTTGTGTCTCGGATCTACAACAAAAATAAATGTTTGGTGTCTGCGGTTCTTGTTGCAGGTGCTGTTCAGGTGGTGGTTTCCTCTCGGTCGCTCTGCTGGGGCATCAGCATCTCCGCACACCTCGTCATCGTCATGGACACCCAATACTACAACGGCAAAATCCACGCGTAAGTGTTCTCATTTAGGCGTTTCCAATGCATGGTCAGCAGGGCTTAGGATTAGTAGGCCAACCCGCCCAACGCTGGTGGAGAAGTAACTCTGGCTGGAAGGAAGCAAAGCGTCTGTTTTTAACCCTGGTGTTGTCCTCCCGGGTTAAAAAAACAGACAAAAATGTCACATTTTCGTCCCTTTTTCAGACTTTTTTTTAGTTTCCACTACCACCACCTTACTAGTTTTACTACTTTTTGGAATTCGTGGTCAATAACCCTCATTTATATAGAATTATACCTAATATTGGAGCTAAAAAAGCAGAAATTATGAGTTAATTTGACTAATAGTTAAGATCAGAAGAATGAAAGTGATCAGTTGTATTTATATAAAGAGCGTTGGAAGGAATCCAATCTATTTTTTGTGGTAATTTGGTTAAAAAGAAACTCATATTTCAGATATAGAGATTTTTTAAAGGGGTCAGATCTGACCCGAGGACACCAGGACGGGTAATTGGCCAGCGTTTCTAACGACCTTTTGCAGCCTTAGTGACATTTTCCTCCTGTTTCCCCTCTTTCTGTCAGATATGTGGACTATCCGATCTACGACGTCCTGCAGATGGTGGGCAAAGCCAACCGACCCATGCTGGATGACGAGGGGCGCTGCGTCATCATGTGTCAGGGCTCCAAGAAGGTGGAGACGCCTCCTTTGTTACCGATTGATTTATTCTGATTAGTGAGAGGCCGGTACGCGGCGGCTGCGTTCGCCGATAGTTTCTCCTCGGCGTTATTTACAGCCAGGCGTCCACAGGCCGCTCCGTGTCTCTGGAGACGCTGTGGTTCATGTTAGATTAGATTAGAATGGCACAATTTAAAGAATTGTGCCATTAAATGATAAAGCAAAACAAATTTTCTGGATGTGGTGGTGACGGTAGTCCATACTTCACACAACTTCTGCTCTGTAACCTGCAAGCAGGCATACAATGTGAGTGGAGTTAGATTAGACTTTATTCATCCCACAACGGGGACATTTTGTTGTTACAGCAGCAGCATTCATTTCAATAACAACAAAAACACACAAACACACAACAAGTAAACAGAAATACAGGCAAACAATACACAATGATTATATGGTAGACAAATAAAGGTATTTTAAAGTGCGGTTGCCATGATACAAGAAACAATATTGCAGTGTAGGTGACGTTAAAATGAAATTGAATGTGTAATTAGAGTAATGAAGCAAGAGTCGGTAGCACGATTTAAATTATATTAACCTGGGACCATAAATATTGGAAAGTACCTGT
>CM049375.1:147500-155000 GCA_026937815.1 Etheostoma perlongum | reverse complement strand
TTTTAATTTTTGACTGGACAGTTAGGTGAGAAAGGGGAGGGGGAGTCGAACCCTGGCCCTCTGTGTCGAGGCATAAAACTTTCAGTTCATGTGCGCCCACTCTACCACTGAACCAACCCGGGCACACAATGTTTTTTTTCAGACGTTTTTGTGTCATTATTTTCTATGTATTTTTCTAGAAAGACCCCGAAGAGACCTCCGGACCGCTAGCTCGTTAGCGTTAGCTGCCACATAATTTTATGGTCATTAAATGATTGAATTATGAATCAGAGGTGCGGTTTTGGCCGGATGCGATCCTCTGGGTTCCTGAGGGTTCGAGGACTGGGATGCCCCCCCTGCTACGAGTCCGTTCACCGGAACACGTCTTCTTTGTTTTTCAGCTGGCGCAGAAAGTGCCGCACAAACTGAACAACCCGAAGTTCAACGACCCGCACGTGAAGACGAACCTGCTGCTGCAGGCGCATCTGTCCCGCATGCAGCTGAGCGCCGAGCTGCAGTCAGACACCGAGGACATCCTCAGCAAGGTACGCCACAACCACAGCCACGCACAGAACCACGGCCAGAACCACGGCCAGAACCACGGCCAGAACCACAGCCACGCACAGAACCAGAACCACGCACAGAACCACGGCCACGCACAGAACCACGGCCACGCACAGAACCACGGCCACAACCACGGCCACAACCACAGCCACGCACAGAACCAGAACCACGGCCAGAACCACGGCTGTGTGTGTCCAGTCGCTTTATCCCAACGTTGGAGTCGTTTATCTGTCAATTTCATTCTTTGTTCAATGTTTTGGGCATTTTTCCCGACATTTTTGGATCCGTGTGTGTGTGTGTTGTGTGTGTGTGTGTGTGTGTGTCTAAGCAGTGTTGTTTGTGTGTGTGTCTAAGCAGTGTTGTTTGTTTGTGTGTGTGTGTGTGTGTGTGTGTGTGTGTGTGTGTGTCTTAGCCGTGTTGTGTGTGTGTGTGTGTCTAAGCAGTGTGTTGTGTGTGTGTGTGTGTGTGTGTGTGTGTCTAAGCAGTGGTGTGTGTGTGTCTAAGCAGTGGTGTGTGTTGTGTGTGTGTGTGTGTCTAAGCAGTGGTGTGTGTGTGTCTAAGCAGGGGTGTGTGTGTGTGTGTGTCTAAGCAGGGGGGTGTGTGTGTGTGTGTGTCTAAGCAGTGGTGTGTGTGTGTGTGTCTAAGCAGTGGTGTGTGTGTGTCTAAGCAGTGGTGTGGTGTGTGTGTGTCTAAGCAGTGGTGTGTGTGTGTGTGTGTCTAAGCAGTGGGTGTGTGTGTGTGTGTCTAAGCGGTGGTGTGTGTGTGTGTGTCTAAGCAGTGGTGTGTGTGTGTGTGTCTAAGCAGGGGTGTGTGTGAGTGCGTGTCTAAGCAGTGGTGTGTGTGTGTGTGTGTGTGTGTGTGTGTCTAAGCAGCGGTGGTGTGTGTGTGTGTGTGTCTAAGCAGTGTGTGTGTGTGTGTGTGTGTGTGTCTAAGCAGGGGTGTGTGTGTGCTGTGTGTCTAAGCAGTGGTGTGTGTGTGTGTGTGTGTGTGTGTGTGTCTAAGCAGTGTGTGTGTGTGTGTGTGTGTGTGTGTCTAAGCAGTGTTGTGTGTGTGTGTGTCTAAGCAGTGTGTGTGTGTGTGTGTGTGTGTCTAAGCAGTGTGTGTGTGTGTGTTGTGTGTGTGTGTGTGTCTAAGCTGTGTTGTGTGTGTGTGTGTCTAAGCAGTGTTGTGTGTGTTTGTGTGTGTGTGTGTCTAAGCAGTGTTGTGTGTGTTTGTGTGTGTGTGTGTGTCTGAGCCCTGCGTTGTGTCTAAGCCCTGCGTTGTGTCTGCAGGCGGTGCGGCTGATCCAGGCCTGCGTGGACGTGCTGTCCAGTAACGGCTGGCTGAGTCCGGCTCTGGCGGCGATGGAGCTGGCTCAGATGGTTACCCAGGCGATGTGGTCCAAGGACTCGTACCTCAAACAGCTGCCCTTCTTCACCTCGGAGCACATCAAGCGCTGCACAGATAAGGTACGGACGTCGGGGGGGACGGAGGAGCGATACATAAAATCAACATCAGAAAAGTTTCCTCAGGTCCAACTCAGCGTCTGGTTTACATTATTATTTAATAAACATCCATTATTAATTAATAAACATCCATTATTAATACATAACCATCTGTCAGAATAACACATATTTCCAAGATAAACCTAGTAGTAGCAGTAGGGAGTTGGGTTTGGAACCGGAGGGTCGCTGGTTCAAGTCCCCATACGGACCACAGTCTGGTGGTGGACTGGTAGCGTGGACACACACATTTTCTTTTTTAGATTATGTCTCTCACAGTGGACATGCACCTACGAGGACAATTTCAGACCCTCCATGATTTCTAAGTGGGAGAACTTGCAAAATAGCAGCGTGTTCAAATACTTATTTCCCTCACTGTGTGTGTGAGTAGATTAATTAGTTAACTGCAGAGTGAGAGCGCCCGTGACTCCGTCTCTTGTCGTCCGTGCGTCAGGGCGTGGAGAGCATCTTCGACATCATGGAGATGGAGGACGACGAGCGGACGGCTCTGCTGCAGCTGTCCGACGCCCAGATGGCCGACGTCGCCCGCTTCTCCAACCGCTACCCCAACATCGAGCTGTCCTACGAGGTCGCCGAGAAGGACGACGTCAAGAGGTACGTCCAATAAAGACACGATGCTGCTCTCCCCACTGATATCAGCGTGTGTGTGTGTGTGTGTGTGTGTGTGTGTGTGTGTGTGTGTGTGTGTGTGTGTGTGTGTGTGTGTGTGTGTGTGTGTGTGTGTGTGTGTGTGTGTGTGTGTGTGTGTGTGTGTGTGTGTGTGCGTGTTAAATATAGACCATGCTTTCCTTCGGTGTGTCTCTTTTAATTAGAGCCCGGCCGATATGTATCGGCATATCAACGATTTATCGGTATCAGCATTTATAATGGCCGAACAGAATCATTTATGACAAATAAATGATAGTATAGCATAGTCTGTCCACCAGAGGACGCTCTACAACGTCCCTGTTAGTGATGGCGTTGCATAGTCTGTCCACCAGAGGACGCTCTACAACGTCCCTGTTAGTGATGGCGTTGCATAGTCTGTCCACCAGAGGGACGCTCTACAACGTCCCTGTTAGTGATGGCGTTGCATAGTCTGTCCACCAGAGGGCGCTCTACAACGTCCCTGTTAATGATGGCGTTGCATAGTCTGTCCACCAGAGGACGCTCTACAACGTCCCTGTTAGTGATGGCGTTGCATAGTCTGTCCACCAGAGGACGCTCTACAACGTCCCTGTTAGTGATGGCGTTGCATAGTCTGTCCACCAGAGGGCGCTCTACAACGTCCCTGTTAGTGATGGCGTTGCATAGTCTGTCCACCAGAGGGCTCTACAACGTCCCTGTTAGTGATGGCGTTGCATAGTCTGTCCACCAGAGGACGCTCTACAACGTCCCTGTTAGTGATGGCGTTGCATAGTCTGTCCACCAGAGGACGCTCTACAACGTCCCTGTTAGTGATGGCGTTGCATAGTCTGTCCACCAGAGGACGCTCTACAACGTCCCTGTTAGTGATGGCGTTGCATAGTCTGTCCACCGGAGGACGCTCTACAACGTCCCTGTTAGTGATGGCGTTGCATAGTCTGTCCACCAGAGGGCGCTCTACAACATCCCTGTTAGTGATGGCGTTGCATAGTCTGTCCACCAGAGGACGCTCTACAACGTCCCTGTTAGTGATGGTGTTGCATAGTCTGTCCACCAGAGGGCGCTCTACAACGTCCCTGTTAGTGATGGCGTTGCATAGTCTGTCCACCAGAGGGACGCTCTACAACGTCCCTGTTAGTGATGGCGTTGCATAGTCTGTCCACCAGAGGGCGCTCTACAACGTCCCTGTTAGTGATGGCGTTGCATAGTCTGTCCACCAGAGGGCGCTCTACAACGTCCCTGTTAGTGATGGCGTTGCATAGTCTGTCCACCAGAGGACGCTCTACAACGTCCCTGTTAGTGATGGCGTTGCATAGTCTGTCCACCAGAGGGACGCTCTACAACGTCCCTGTTAGTGATGGCGTTGCATAGTCTGTCCACCAGAGGACGCTCTACAACGTCCCTGTTAGTGATGGCGTTGCATAGTCTGTCCACCAGAGGACGCTCTACAACGTCCCTGTTAGTGATGGCGTTGCATAGTCTGTCCACCAGAGGGCGCTCTACAACGTCCCTGTTAGTGATGGCGTTGCATAGTCTGTCCACCAGAGGACGCTCTACAACGTCCCTGTTAGTGATGGCGTTGCATAGTCTGTCCACCAGAGGACGCTCTACAACGTCCCTGTTAGTGATGGTGTTGCATAGTCTGTCCACCAGAGGACGCTCTACAACGTCCCTGTTAGTGATGGCGTTGCATAGTCTGTCCACCAGAGGACGCTCTACAACGTCCCTGTTAGTGATGGCGTTGCATAGTCTGTCCACCAGAGGGCGCTCTACAACGTCCCTGTTAGTGATGGCGTTGCATAGTCTGTCCACCAGAGGACGCTCTACAACGTCCCTGTTAGTGATGGCGTTGCATAGTCTGTCCACCAGAGGACGCTCTACAACGTCCCTGTTAGTGATGGCGTTGCATAGTCTGTCCACCAGAGGACGCTCTACAACGTCCCTTTTAGTGATGGCGTTGCATAGTCTGTCCACCAGAGGACGCTCTACAACGTCCCTGTTAGTGATGCCGTTGCATAGTCTGTCCACCAGAGGACGCTCTACAACGTCCCTGTTAGTGATGCCGTTGCATAGTCTGTCCACCAGAGGACGCTCTACAACGTCCCTGTTAGTGATGCCGTTGCATAGTCTGTCCACCAGAGGACGCTCTACAACGTCCCTGTTAGTGATGCCGTTGCATAGTCTGTCCACCAGAGGACGCTCTACAACGTCCCTGTTAGTGATGCCGTTGCATAGTCTGTCCACCAGAGGGCGCTCTACAACGTCCCTGTTAGTGATGCCGTTGCATAGTCTGTCCACCAGAGGACGCTCTACAACGTCCCTGTTAGTGATGCCGTTGCATAGTCTGTCCACCAGAGGACGCTCTACAACGTCCCTGTTAGTGATGCCGTTGCATAGTCTGTCCACCAGAGGACGCTCTACAACGTCCCTGTTAGTGATGGTGTTGCATAGTCTGTCCACCAGAGGGACGCTCTACAACGTCCCTGTTAGTGATGCCGTTGCATAGTCTGTCCACCAGAGGACGCTCTACAACGTCCCTGTTAGTGATGCCGTTGCATAGTCTGTCCACCAGAGGACGCTCTACAACGTCCCTGTTAGTGATGCCGTTGCATAGTCTGTCCACCAGAGGACGCTCTACAACGTCCCTGTTAGTGATGGCGTTGCATAGTCTGTCCACCAGAGGACGCTCTACAACGTCCCTGTTAGTGATGGTGTTGCATAGTCTGTCCACCAGAGGACGCTCTACAACGTCCCTGTTAGTGATGCCGTTGCATAGTCTGTCCACCAGAGGACGCTCTACAACGTCCCTGTTAGTGATGGTGTTGCATAGTCTGTCCACCAGAGGACGCTCTACAACGTCCCTGTTAGTGATGGCGTTGCATAGTCTGTCCACCAGAGGACGCTCTACAACGTCCCTGTTAGTGATGCCGTTGCATAGTCTGTCCACCAGAGGACGCTCTACAACGTCCCTGTTAGTGATGGCGTTGCATAGTCTGTCCACCAGAGGACGCTCTACAACGTCCCTGTTAGTGATGGCGTTGCATAGTCTGTCCACCAGTAATTAAGGGACGTCTACAACGTCCCTGTTAGTGATGGCGTTGCATAGTCTGTCCACCAGCGGGGACGCTCTACAACGTCCCTGTTAGTGATGGTGTTGCATAGTCTGTCCACCAGAGGACGCTCTACAACGTCCCTGTTAGTGATGGTGTTGCATAGTCTGTCCACCAGAGGGGCTCTACAACGTCCCTGTTAGTGATGCCGTTGCATAGTCTGTCCACCAGAGGACGCTCTACAACGTCCCTGTTAGTGATGGCGTTGCATAGTCTGTCCACCAGAGGACGGTCTTGCCTTGGTGCATCGACAGTTTAATTCCAAGTCATTAGAACCTTTATTATATATATTAAGATATTAATGAACTAACGCCTGAAAGTCCGAGGCCGTGTTTCTGTTGTACACCAGAGTATTTGATCCGGTGAGTTTTGGTTTCACTCTGCAGTAATTCAGGCGCCTGAAGTACTCCAGCGTGTATTTGTATGTTAGTATCAGTGAATGAAGTATTTGTCCCTGTTGGTTGCAGCGGGAGTCCAGTTCTGGTTCAGGTTCAGCTGGAGAGAGAGGAGGAGGTGACCGGGCCCGTCATCGCACCGCTCTTCCCCCAGGTACACCCACTTCCTGTTCTAATACTGGTTACTACCGCGCTTTAACACCACTGAAGAAGTACACAAGGAAACACTGATGGAAGGAAGGAGGAAAGACAGAAGTAATGAAAGAAATATGGAGAGACAGAAGGAAAAAAGGGAGGAAGAAGGAAACTGGAGTTCAGCCTATTATTCAGAGATCAACAGTTTTCATTTTAGATTTCAGATGATTTGATTGATTATTAATGATTTAATTGATTATTACTGATTTGATTGATTTATTAATGATGTTGTTTGTTGCAGAAACGTGAGGAGGGCTGGTGGGTCGTGATCGGAGACCCGAAATCTAACAGCCTGATCTCCATCAAGAGGCTCACGCTGCAGCAGAAAGCTAAGGTCAGAACCGCCGAGTCCCACTCCCCCCTTTAGACCTTAGTGGTCCCTAATACTGTATCTGAAGTCTCTTTTATATAGACCTTAGTGGTCCCCTAATACTGTATCTGAAGTCTCTTTATATAGACCTTAGTGGTCCCTAATACTGTATCTGAAGTCTCTTTTATATAGACCTTAGTGGTCCCTAATACTGTATCTGAAGTCTCTTTTATATAGACCTTAGTGGTCCCCTAATACTGTATCTGAAGTCTCTTTATATAGACCTTAGTGGTCCCTAATACTGTATCTGAAGTCTCTTTATATAGACCTTAGTGGTCCCTAATACTGTATCTGAAGTCTCTTTTATATAGACCTTAGTGGTCCCCTAATACTGTATCTGAAGTCTCTTTATATAGACCTTAGTGGTCCCTAATACTGAATCTGAAGTCTTAGTGGTCCCAGGCTGATGTCCTCTCTCTGTCTGTCCCTCTGCAGGTCAAATTGGACTTTGTTGCCCCGGCGATGGGCGTCCACAACTACACGCTGTACTTCATGAGCGACGCGTACATGGGCTGCGACCAGGAGTACAAGTTCAGCGTGGACGTGAAGGAGGCGGACAGCGACGGAGACAGCGACTCGGACTGAGACGCCGTCAGCTGCTTCCTGTAGATACTCAGCGTATGTAAGCGGGTCGTTAAGTTTTTTGATTTGATTTTAAAATCTCCCGAATGTGCTGGAGCAGCGATCTGATTGGCCGTCTACAGGTTGGACTGAAATTTGATAAAGATTGAGAAAGTCACCATTGATGTGAAAGTGTTCCA
>CM049375.1:42500-142500 GCA_026937815.1 Etheostoma perlongum | reverse complement strand
GAAATCTACAGGTGGCGTTTTTCCATTGATGGTAACAACTCGCCTCGACTCGCCTCGACACGCCTCTACTCGCCTCTACTCGGTTCGACCCATTCTGCGACGGTTTTCCGTTGCAGATTGAGTAACGCCTCAGCGTGGCTGGTTACCATAGCTACGCGTGATGACGTAATTTTCAACGTGATTCCCAGCAGCTCGTCGGCTACTCGCCAATGTTTTGTTTATAAAGAAGCTGAAGGAAGCAACAAAATCACCGCTAAAAAACAAACAGGAGTTTGGGAGTTCAGACGTCGCCGTGACGACACCAAAGGGTGAGTTAAGTTTCCTGGTAACGTTAGCTAACATTAGCATGTGTTAGGGACCCCGGTCTTAAAAGTGTTTAATGTCAGTTTGGACCCGGGAGTATTTACTATACGCTATATAAAGTACATGAACTTTAGTAACCATGGTTACACACCAGAACACGTCTGCTGTGGACCGTCCCAGGGTGCAGGGACGAAGAAAGGTGGGGAGAGGGTTTGACACTTGAAAAGCTAAATAAAAACTTTTCTTTGATATATTGTCTTGTTTTTTTAAAGTAACAGTGTGCAATATAGTAAACAACATAAATCCCCTAATATATAGTATTATAATATATAATATATAGTATTATAATATATAATATATAGCCCTTAATATTGAACAGTTAAAGTGAGAATAGTGCAGAGAGTAGATAATCTGTCGGCTAGATTTTTTTTTTAAATGTCCCGTTTGTCTCAAAATGTCTCAGAGTCAGTGTCTCCAATAGTCCCCCCCCCCCACCAGGCCAGGTCTGGGGTAGTTCAGGACAGTCGAGGTGAAGCTGGCGCCTGCATATTAACGTTTAAGTGAATGATCTCAAGATTAATGTCCCCAGGATGAAGTCGTGGTTGCTAACGGTTACAAACAGACTCGTAGTGATCTACGGATGATTCAAACTGATCTGAGATGCTGCTCCGCCCGCGGTGGCTCCGGACTCAGAAGCAGAAATACTGCGTTGCAGTTACACAAATACTAGAAATATCAAGTAGAAATATGAAGAAATATAAGGAGTGTGTAATGCACGGTATTTACTTTGTTAAAGGAATGTTATGATACGGTATTTACATAATTAATGAGTTGTAAATAATAATAATAATAAAGTGATGTAATGGAGCGCTTTATGTGGACTGAGCTGTGCCAGACACGGTTTAAAATAGTCTTCTCACGTACAGTTTGGTCCACATAGAGCCCCAAAAAGACAGGGACAAAGTTCTCTAGCCAAAAAGGTAAAAACTAACTTCAGAGAAAAGTTGGAAAACGCAGAAACAGCTGGAAAAAGGGACAGAAACAGCTGGAAAAAGGGACAGAAACAGCTGGAAAAAAGGGACAGAAACAGCTGGGAAAAAGGGACAGAAACAGCTGGGAAAAAGGGACAGAAACAGCTGGGAAAAAGGGAAACAGCTGGGAAAAAGGGACAGAAACAGCTGGAAAAAGGGACAGAAACAGCTGGAAAAAGGGACAGAAACAGCTGGAAAAAGGGACAGAAACAGCTGGGAAAAGGGACAAAAACAGCTGAAAAAGGGACAGAAACAGCTGGAAAAAGGGACAGAAACAGCTGGAAAAAGGACAGAAACAGCTGGAAAAAGGGACAGAAACAGCTGGGAAAAAGGACAGAAACAGCTGAAAAAGGGACAGAAACAGCTGGGAAAAGGACAGAAACAGCTGGGGAAAAAGGGACAGAAACAGCTGAAAAAGGGACAGAAACAGCTGGAAAAGGGACAGAAACAGCTGAAAAAGGGACAGAAACAGCTAAAAAAAGGGACAGAAACAGCTGGAAAAGGGACAGAAACAGCTGGAAAGGGACAGAAACAGCTGGAAAAGGGACAGAAACAGCTGGAAAAAGGGACAGAAACAGCTGGAAAAAAGGGACAGAAACAGCTGGAAAAGGGGGACAGAAACAGCTGGACAGAAACAGCTGGGAAAAAGGGACAGAAACAGCTGGGGGAAAAAGGGACAGAAACAGCTGGAAAAAGGGACAGAAACAGCTGGGAAAAAGGGACAGAAACAGCTGGGAAAAGGGGAAAAAGGGACAGAAACAGCTGGAAAAAAGGGACAGAAATGCTGGGAAAAGGGGAAACAGCTGGGAAAAGGGACAGAAACAGCTGGGGAAAAAGGGACAGAAACAGCTGAAAAGGGGACAGAAACAGCTGGAAAAAGGGACAGAAACAGCTGGGAAAAAGGGACAGAAACAGCTGGAAAAAGGGGACTGGGAAAAGGGACAGCAGCTGAAAAGGGACAGAAACAGCTGAAAAAGGGACAGAAACAGCTGAAAAAGGGACAAACAGCTGGAAAAAGGGACAGAAACAGCTGGAAAAGGGACAGAAACTGGAAAAGGGACAGAAACAGCTGGAAAAAGGGACAGAAACAGCTGAAAAAGGGACAGAAACAGCTGAAAAAGGGACAGAAACAGCTGGGAAAAAGGACAGAAACAGCTGGAAAAAGGACAGAAACAGCTGGAAAAAGGGACAGAAACAGCTGAAAAAGGGACAGAAACAGCTGGGAAAAAGGGACAGAAACAGCTGGAAAAAGGGGACAGAAACAGGGACAGAAAACAGCTGGAAAAGGGACAGAAACAGCTGGAAAAGGGAAAGCTGGAAAAAAGGGACAGAAACAGCTGGAAAAAGGGACAGAAACAGCTGGAAAAAGGGACAGAAACAGCTGGAAAAAGGGACAGAAACAGCTGGAAAAAGGGACAGAAACAGCTGGAAAAAGGGACAGAAACAGCTGGAAAAGGGAGCTGGAAAAAGGGACAGAAACAGCTGGAAAAAGGGACAGAAACAGCTGGAAAAAGGGACAGAAACAGCTGGGAAAAGGGACAGAAACAGCTGGAAAAGGGACAGAAACAGCTGGGAAAAGGGAGCTGAAAAAAGGGACAGAAACAGCTGGAAAAAGGGACAGAAACAGCTGGGAAAAAGGGACAGAAACAGCTGGAAAAGGGACAGAAACAGCTGGGAAAAAGGGACAAAAAGCTGGAAAAGGGACAGAAACAGCTGAAAAAGGGAAAAAGCTGGAAAAAGGGACAGAAACAGCTGGGAAAAAGGGACAGAAACAGCTGGGAAAAGGGACAGAAACAGCTGGGAAAAAGGGACAGAAACAGCTAGGGGAAAAAGGGACAGAAACAGCTGGGAAAAAAGGGACAGAAACAGCTGGGGAAAAGGGACAGAAACAGCTGGGGAAAAAAAAAGGGACAGAAACAGCTGGGAAAAAGGGACAGAAACAGCTGGGAAAAGGACAGAAACAGCTGGGAAAAAGGGACAAAACAACTGGGAAAAAGGGACAAGAAACTCAGCTGGAAAAAAGGGACAGAAACAGCTGGAAAAAGGGACAAAACAGCTGGGAAAAAGGGACAAAACAGCTGGGAAAAGGGACAGAAACAGCTGGGAAAAAGGGACAGAAACAGCTGGGAAAAGGACAGAAACAGCTGGGAAAAAAAAAGGGACAGAAACAGCTGGGAAAAAAAGGGACAGAAACAGCTGAAAAAGGGACAGAAAAACAGCTGAAAAAGGGACAGAAACAGCTGGGAAAAGGGACAGAAACAGCTGAAAAGGGGAAACAGCTGGGAAAAAGGACAAAACAGCTGGGAAAAGGGACAGAAACAGCTGGAAAAAGGGACAGAAACAGCTGGGGAAAAAGGGACCAGCTGGGAAAAGGGACAAAAAGGGACAGAAACAGCTGAAAAAGGACAGAAAACACAGGGAAAGCAGCTGGAAAAAGGGACAGAAGGACAGAAACTGAAAAAAAGGGACAGAAACAGCTGGGAAAAAGGGACAGAAACAGCGGAAAAAAGGAAAAAAAAGGGACAGAAACAGCTGGAAAAAGGGACAGAAAACAGCTGGGAGCTGAAAAAGGGACAGAAACAGCTGGGGACAAAACAGGGACAGAAAAGCAGCTGGGAAAAAGGGACAGAAACAGCTGGAAAAAAAAGGGACAGAAACAGCTGGAAAAAGGGACAGAAACAGCTGGGAAAAAAGGACTAGAGAAAAAAAGGGACAAACAGCTGGAAAAGGGACAAAACAGCTGGGAAAAGGGACAGAAACAGCTGAAAAAGGGACAGAAACAGCTGGAAAAAGGGACAGAAACAGCTGGAAAAAGGGACAGCTGGAAAAAAGGGACAGCTGGAAAAAGGGACAGAAACAGCTGAAAAGGGACAGAAACAGCTGAAAAAGGGACAGAAACAATGAAAAAGGGACAGAAACAGCTGGAAAAATGGGACGAAACAGCTGGAAAAAGGACAGAAACAGCTGAAAAAAGGCTGAAAAGGGACAGAAACAGCTGGAAAAAGGGACAGAAACAGCTGGAAAAAGGACAGAAACAGCTGAAAAAGGGACAAAACAGCTGGGAAAAAGGACAAACAGCTGGAAAAAGGACAGAAACAGCTGGGAAAAAGGGACAGAAAAAGTTTGGAAAAAAGGGACTGAAAAAGGGACAGAAACAGCTGGGAAAAGGGACAGAGAAACAGCTGGAAAAAAGGGGAAAAGAAAAAAACAGCTGGAAAAAAGGGACAGAAACAGCTGGAAAAAAAGGGACAGAAACAGCTGGGAAAAAGGGACAGAAACAGCTGGAAAGGGACAGAAACAGCTGGAAAAAGGGACAGAAACAGCTGAAAAAGGGACAGAAAGCTGGAAAAGGGACAGAAACAGCTGAAAAAGGGACAGAAACAGCTGGAAAAGGGACAGAAACGCTGGAAAAAACAACTTGGAAAAAAGGGACAGAAACAGCTGGAAAAAGGGACAGAAACAGCTGGAAAAAGGGACAGAAACAGCTGGAAAAGGGACAGAAACAGCTGGGAAAAGGGACAGAAACAGCTGGGAAAAAGGGACAAAACAGCTGAAAAGGGACAGAAACAGCTGGAAAAAGGGACAGAAACAGCTTGAAAAAAGGGACAGCTGGGAAAAGGGACAGAAAACAGCTGGGAAAAAGGGACAGAAACAGCTGGGAAAAAGGACAGAAACAGCTGGAAAAGGGGAAACAGCTGGACAGAAACAGCTGAAAAAAAAGGGACAGAAACAGCTGAAAAAGGGACAGAAACAGCTGGAAAAAGGGACAGAAACAGCTGGAAAAAGGGACAGAAACAGCTGGGAAAAAGGGACAGAAAAAACAGCTGGGAAAAGGGGAAAAAAGGGACAAAACAGCTGGAAAAGGGACAGAAACAGCTGGAAAAGGGACAGAAACAGCTGGAAAAAGGGACAGAAACAGCTGGAAAAAGGGACAGAAACAGCTGGAAAAAGGGACAGAAACAGCTGGAAAAAGGGACAGAAACAGCTGGAAAAGGGACAGAAACAGCTGGGAAAAGGGACAGAAACAGCTGGGAAAAAAGGGGAAAAAGGGACAGAAACAGCTGGAAAAAGGACAGAAACAGCTGGGGGAAAAAGGGACAGAAACAGCTGGAAAAGGGACAGAAACAGCTGGGAAAAAGGGACAGGAAAAAGGGACAGAAACAGCTGGGAAAAGGGGAAAAAGGGACAGAAACAGCTGGGAAAAAGGGAAAACAGCTGGAAAAAGGGACAGAAACAGCTGGAAAAAGGGACAGAAACAGCTGGGAAAAAGGGACAGAAACAGCTGGAAAAAGGGACAGAAACAGCTGGGAAAAAGGGACAGAAACAGCTGGGAAAAAGGGACAGAAACAGCTGGGAAAAAGGGACAGAAACAGAAAAGGGACAGAAAGCTGGAAAAGGGACAGAAACAGCTGGGAAAAAGGGACAGAAACAGCTGGGAAAAAGGGACAGAAACAGCTGGAAAAAGGGACAGAAACAGCTGGGAAAAAAGGGACAGAAACAGCTGGGAAAAGGGACAGAAACAGCTGGAAAAAGGGACAGAAACAGCTGGAAAAAGGGACAGAAACAGCTGGGAAAAAGGGACAGAAACAGCTGGAAAAAGGGACAGAAACAGCTGGAAAAGGGACAGAAACAGCTGGGAAAAAGGGACAGAAACAGCTGGAAAAAAAGGGACAGAAACAGCTGGGAAAAAGGGACAGAAACAGCTGGGAAAAAGGGACAGAAAAGGGACAGAAACAGCTGGGAAAAAGGGACAGAAACAGCTGGGAAAAAGGGACAGAAACAGCTGGAAAAAGGGACAGAAACAGCTGGGAAAAAGGGACAGAAACAGCTGGGAAAAAGGGACAGAAACAGCTGGAAAAAGGGACAGAAACAGCTGGAAAAAAGGGACAGAAACAGCTGGGAAAAAGGGACAGAAACAGCTGGGAAAAAGGGACAGAAACAAAAAGGGACAGAAACAGCTGGAAAAAGGGACAGAAACAGCTGGGGAAAAGGGACAGAAACAGCTGAAAAGGGACAGAAACAGCTGGAAAAAGGGACAGAAACAGCTGGAAAAAGGGACAGAAACAGCTGGAAAAAGGGACAGAAACGCTGGAAAAAGGGACAGAAACAGCTGAAAAAGGGACAGAAACAGCTGAAAAAGGGACAGAAACAGATGAAAAAGGGACAGAAACAGCTGGAAAAAGGGACAGAAACAGCTGAAAAAGCGACAGAAACAGCTGGAAAAGATTAAAAACCAGGCGGGCCTAAATTTACTGGGAACCTGAAACGGTTTGAGGACCGGATCCAGGTCTGTGAGGGCCCGGCTTGGCCCGTGGGCCTCGGGTTTGACACGGTGTGCGATAATGTGACCAATACCCCCCCCGACATCTCCCCATTAGCATGTATAGGACCTGATGTGTGTAGTCCAGGCCTGTGTAACAGAGTGGAAACTGTACTTTCCCTTGAGGGATTAATAGATTATTATTATTATTATTATTATTATTATTATTATTATTATTATTATTATTATTCTCTTCTGACCTCAAACTCGTGGTTCTTCTTCTTCCAGATGCAGGTGGTGGCGTCGAAGCTGGCGGAGGCGAGGTAGTTCCCGCAGGGCGACCACGCCACCTTCCTCACGGTGCGCTGGTGTCCGTCCTGCAGGACGCTCTTACAGACCCACGAGCCGCCTGCACACAGGAAGTCAGAGGCCGTTACCACGGCAGCAGCATCACGCCGTGACATCATGAAACTTACACGCCGGCTTTATTAAGCCCAGTGGCGTGTTACCTGGGGGCGTGTTACCTGGAGGCGTGTTACCTGGGGCGTGTTACCTGGGGCGTGTTACCTGGGGGCGTGTTACCTGGGGCGTGTTACCTGGGGGCGTGTTACCTGGGGGGCGTGTTACCTGGGGGGCGTGTTACCTGGGGCGTGTTACCTGGGGGCGTGTTACCTGGGGGCGTGTTACCTGGGGGCGTGTTACCTGGGCGTGTTACCTGGAGGCGTGTTACCTGGGGGCGTGTTACCTGGGGGCGTGTTACCTGGGGGCGTGTTACCTGGGGCGTGTTACCTGGGGCGTGTTACCTGGGGGCGTGTTACCTGGGGGCGTGTTACCTGGGGGCGTGTTACCTGGGGGCGTGTTACCTGGGGGGCGTGTTACCTGGGGGCGTGTTACCTGGGGGCGTGTTACCTGGGGGCGTGTTACCTGGGGGCGTGTTACCTGGGGGCGTGTTACCTGGGGGGGGCTGGGGGGCGTGTTACCTGGGGGCGTGTTACCTGGGGCGTGTTACCTGGGGGCGTGTTACCTGGGGGCGTGTTACCTGGGGCGTGTTACCTGGGGGCGTGTTACCTGGGGGCGTGTTACCTGGAGGCGTGTTACCTGGGGGCGTGTTACCTGGGGGCGTGTTACCTGGAGGCGTGTTACCTGGGGGCGTGTTACCTGGGGGCGTGTTACCTGGGGGCGTGTTACCTGGGGGCGTGTTACCTGGGGCGTGTTACCTGGGGGCGTGTTACCTGGGGGCGTGTTACCTGGGGGTGGAGGCGTGTATACAGCGCAGACGTGCCACGCAAACGGTTGAGTTTAGGAAACGTGACCTGATCCCGGTCTCTTGGGTGTAAGTCCTGTGTGTTACCCCCCCCCCTTTCATACTACACGCTACGGTGTAAATTCACACGCTATCACAAAGTAATGTAATTGAGCATGGCGTCTTCATAACACGCCGATTGATAGAATGATAAAAGTGAGTATGCATCTTCATAACACGCAAACACACACGCAAACACATAAGAATGATATAACACACACACACACACACACACACACACACACACACACACACACACACACACACACACACACACACACACACACACACACACACACACACACACACACACACACACACACACACACACACACACACACACACACACACACACACACACACACACACACACACACACACACACAATCTAGTTCAGTTCATGTAGTTGACATCTCACCCTCTCGCCCCCAGATCCGGATGGCCTTGTCCCCCCCGCGGGAGGCCAGCAGGGTCCCGGTCGGGTTCCAGCTGACGAACCAGCACCGGGAGTCCGGGTGTGCGCTGAGCGTCTGGACCGGGGTCAAAGCCTCCTTCATGTCGGCCTGTGTGGAGATGGATTCAGACATTTCAGTTCTGGTCCTGGTGGCTGCGCTGGTGACGAAGCCCGATGTGAGTCGCATGCTCAGATTTAAACAGTCATCACTGTCATATGAGATTAGTGAAATCCATGAAATAATAAAGTTTTCTCATTACAAACAATAACAGAAGATGGGAATCATTTCAGAAACTGCTGACTGTTACTATAGTAACAATTGTTTATACCTGCATCTTTTTTGCACTACTTACATTTCAATCTGCACTGCTGACTGTTTATTTACAGTACCATATGTTTACATATACATCTGCATTACCACACCTTAACTGTAATATAACATTACTTTCCACTGCACTTTAACTCGGATAGCTTCTGCCCAAACTTTATCTGTACTACCTTAAATCCTTGTTATACTGCTCATTTAGCCTAACTTATTATATCTATCTGTAAAAACTCTGTCTATAATAGCTGCCTGTATATATATATATATATATATATATATATATATATATATATATATATATATATATATATATATTCATAGTACATACTCACCTGTAAATCTTGCTCATATTATGTTCATTGTACATATCTGTAAAATTTCTACTTATAGTAATATCCACCTGTATATTATATTCAGTACATATCCAGCTGTCAATCTTGCTCACAATACTTGTTATCTATATTTTATATTCATAGGACAAACCCATCTGTAAAACTCTGTTTATAATAGTATTCATTTCTATATTTATTCAGTACATATCCATGTCCTGCACTCATGGGACCAGTGTATATCCTGCACCGGCTGCTACTGCACTTCTGGTTAGACCTAAACTGCATTTCGTTACCTTGTACCTGTGTACTGACGATAAAGTTGAATCTAATCTAAACGTTAGCTATCTATGGTTGATTGATGCTATGCTAACGTTAGCTCAAAACACCATTTACCTGACAGCCTTTGTTGTGTTTGATGCTAACTTGTAGCTAAGCTAGCAGTGAACCACCTTGGTTAAGTAGCTCCATTTTTACTGTGTTGACATTACAGAAGTCTCTGGTTAGCATCTTGATGCTAACTGCTTGTCGCAAAGTGACGCATGCGCAACTGACATCTTCACTCGTAGACAGCTAGAAAGGGGGACGTTCTAACACGCTTGACGTGAAACAGCGTAACGTGGTTTAATGGACCTAAACAACGATCAATCATCACCATAGTTACCGTGGCCATATCTGGTCATAAACACTTAAACCTGTCAAAAAAACTAAACTGACATCCAACGATTATAGAAGTTATCTCACGTTAAGCTTTTCCCTTACAATATCCCTTAATGAAGCAGACCCGCTTAATGTCAGCTACCGGCCATAATAACAGGACTTTGGCTCCAATTTTTTGACAGTTTTCACTGGTTATGAGGAGCAATATGAGAGAGAAATATGGTGATAATTGATCGATGTTTAGGAACATTAAACCAGGTTAAGCCTTTTCCTCGCCATAGACACCAATGAAGAAGAAAACTTTACCGTGAGATAACTTCTATAATCGTTGGAGTTCAGTTTAGTTTTTTTGACAGGTTTAAGTGTTTATGACCAGATATGGCCATGGTAAATATGGTGATGATTGGTCGAAGTTTAGGTACATTAAACCAGGTTACACTGTTTCACGTTACGCTTTTTCACGTTAGCGTGTTAGAATGTCCCCTAGAAAGGATCCAGCTACGGCCGGAAGTCACGCAGAATCCCCAATAATACAGTAATAACGTTACTACTTTCCCCCAGAGGAGGCGAGCTGGTTCCTCGGTAGTGTTTTTAACCCAAACCACGAACTTTTACCGACATTTAACAGCTCTTTAATGCCAAAAACTGACCTTCCTGTCCCGCTGTCCGACCGGTGGTGACGGTTGGTCTCGCGGCGGACCGTTTAAACCAGTTAACGGTCTCTAGCAGCACACCGTACTGCTGTCTGTCCACTGGAGGACAAACGGGACGTATCTGCACCTAAAGACAAACTACAGACAAACTACAACAGCTCACACAAACAAACACGTCGGAACTACAGCCATCTTTGGTATCCGGTGCGCGAATTCAGCTTTTTCCTAGCCTGACGACGCATGTCCCGCCCACTCCGCCCTTTCTCTGCCTCTGATTGGCTTACCCTGGTGTTATAGCGCCTTAATCTAACCAATCGCACTCCTCGTGCCTAACCCTAACCAATCCGAACGACGATAGAAAGTAACCTTCAAATCATACAAGAATCTTATTTATTTTTATTTATTTTTATCTTATTTTTTACAGTCTATGGTCTTCATCATGCATGTGTTTTTATCAGTGTTCATCATGAAGTTGAATGGTTCTTTGGGGTTTTAAAGGCGGTTGGCAACCAGTGAATTAGGCGAATTATCTCCATTTTTGCTTTGTTTCTATGATAAAATAAAATATAAACTCCATTGATCCATATAAACTCCATATAAAGGCCCATTGATGTTTTAATATTAAGAGTCTTTTCCCGACCTATGTATGTTTCTGAATGTTGACGTCAGCCTTCTTTGAATTAAAGTTATAAAACCCAAACTAAGACTGAGATTTGCTTAAATATAAAGTTCTTATTATGACTTATAACATGTTATAACATGTTATAATGTTCTCACATGACCGCAGTACTAGCGTTAACCCTCCTGTTGTCCTCAGGGACAAATTTAACCCATTTTCAAAAAGTTTCCAAATCAGAAATTTGGGTTTATTATTATTTATTTAATTTCATAGCATTTTAAGAAGAAAAAAACCATTTAAGAACACTGAAAAAGTGACAGAAATGTAGGGAAAAACAACAAAAAAGTTCAAAAAGTGACAACAAATGTCGCAGAAAGCTTAAAAAATTTAAAACAACAACAAAAATGTCCAAAAAAATCGTCAAAGAACTTTGGGGAAAGTGACTAAAGTGTCTTATGAGGTTTTAACTTAAAACTTTGACCCAGCAAAACTAAACGGTTGTTGTTTTTTGTCTGTTTTTGTTTTGCTGATCTTGTTTGTAATATATTTGATTTATTGGTTTGTGTGGTATCTTGTCCAGGTCGAAAACAAGATGGTACATCTCGACATCATCTAATAACAGAAATTCAAAGAATTGTTATGGGAAGACAACACGAGGGTTAATAAAGGCATATACAAATATAAAACAGTTTGTTGTTTTATAACTATGTGTAGAAGACATACTATATATATATATATATATATATATATATATGTCTGTATTACATTGTACACTGTATTTAACAACGGGATTTGAAGAGTTTTATCTGTTTTACTACCTTTTATATTTGTATTGTTGACTGTAATCTTCTTATTGTTGTTGTTGTTTTTTTAGGGAGACTATTTTAAGATCTGTCCAGGGACAACGGATGAAAAATAGCCTTTTGGCTAATTCTGGTGCATTTACAGCAATGTTAATTAATGTACACTGTCCCTGTCAAATAAACTAATAAAAGAAATATATATATTTTCCTGCCGTTGTTCAGCTGTGTCACCACTGGGTGGCAGGACTGCGCGCCACTTGCGTTAAGCCAGCAGCCTTTTGGAACCACGAAGAAGAGTGGTGTGAACAAGGAAGTTACTGTTTTCACAGGAAGCGTAAAGCTTCCCTTTGTTTTGTTTTGTCTTTGTTTTCTTGTATCGGACCGTTTTCTCCCGGAGCAGTTGGCTAGATCGACTAACAAGTCATCCTTCATCTGATTTGTTTTTGTTCAGTTTATTTTTTATGACAGTTTGACGAGTTTGGCGTTAGCTTCACACGCTAACAACAGTGCTAACAGCGGAGCTAACGGCTAACGGCTAACGGGCCGAGGGGATACAGCTACGGCCACGCCAGTTAAGTTTAGGCACTAAAACGAGTACTTAAGTTAAAGGAAACTCGGTTTTGGATTACAACACTAGCGAGGAATGAACACACGTTCCCTGTGTGAAATTATTAAAGTTATATTATCATCTCAGCCGAGATTTGCCGTAGCTGTATCCCTTCTAGCCCCGGCCGCCGTCTATGTCTAACAGCTGGGGGTTTAAGTTTTAAAAGCGTTAGCTACCAGCGGGAGGAGGGCTCCAGGGCCTCGGTCGCGCGTCTACCACCCAGGCCATGTACGCCCCGCCGGGTCCCGCGGCCCCCGGAGGCCGGAGGCGGAGAGGGGGCGCCCCCCTGCCCAAGCAGCCGGAGCGGAGCCTGGTGTCGGCCCTGCCCGGGGCCCTGTCCATCACGGCGCTGTGCACGGCCCTGGCCGAGCCGGCCTGGCTCCGCCTGCACGGAGGAACCTGCCCCAAACAAGAGCTGGGGGTGGCGGATGTCCTCGGGTACATGGACCCCAAGCTTCTGGACGGTGAGGACAGGCACAGCGATATTAATGGAGTCATTTCCCTGTTTAGGATGAATAAAGTCTCGCTGTCTGTCTTTTTGTCTCTGTCTGTCTCACTGTCTTTTTATCTTTCTTTCAGTCTGTCTCTGTCTTTTGTCTATTTTTTGTCTCTGTCTCTTTCTGGCTCTCTGTCTGTCTTTCTGTGTGTGTATCTTTCTTTCTGTCTGTCTCTGTTTTGTCTATTTTTTGTCTCTGTCTCTTTCTGGGTCTCTGTCTGTCTTTCTGTGTGTGTTTAGTTGTTTTTCTTTTCTTATCTTTCTTTCTGTCTTTTTGTCTTTTGTTATTTTTTGTCTCGGGCTGTCTTTCTGTGTTTGTCCTGCTGTCTGTCTTTTTGTCTCTGTCTGTCTCTCTGTCTTTTTGTCTATGTCTGATATGGTGACGTGAGACTAGATATTGCCTTGGATTTTGCATATTGTAATATGTTTTTTCCTGTTTTAAAGGCTACATTACAGTAAAGTGATGTAGTTTTCTGAATTTCCCAGACTAGTTGCTACTTCAGGTGACTAAAATGAGACGGCTGCTATTTGACCCCAGAGCTAGTATTATTATTATTATTATTATTATTATTTTTGTGTCTGCGTCCTCCAGATTACTGCGTGAACCCGCAGACCGTCCTGCTGATGAGGGTGATCGCCGCCTTCTGTTTCCTGGGCATCCTGTGCAGTCTGACGGCGTTCCTCCTGGACGTGTTCGGACCCAAACACCCGGCCCTGAAGATCACACGCAGATATGCATTCGCACATATTCTCACAGGTATATACACATATATCACACATATATACACACACACATATATCACACATACATAAGATTAAAATGAAAAATCACTCACAGAAATGCCATGACCATGATAAGGTGAGCTACTGTGGTAGACTGTGTGTAATAGGAGATCATAATTAAATAACTATGACTATTACACATTAACATAATAACCTATAAACTGACGACCCTTCTGAAAAAGGTAGTTACTTAATAAAAGGGTAGTTACTAAATAAGAATAAGAACATTATGTGACAGGGAATAAGTTATAAAATGTAGATGTTATGACCATAGTCCAGATAGTCCTTTGGTTGAATGGCAATACATGATATATACCAGATAGATAGATAGATGTCTCTCTTTCTATATTTTTATTTTATTTTGTTACAAAGTGGGCTAAATTGTTTTATATTCTGGCCCAGGTCCAGCACCATAACAGTACTGTCACACGCTAAGTACTGTGTGAGAGGCGAGAGATGTGACCCAAGGCCAGAATATAAAAGAACTTGTGAAAAGTGGCTTTGACCTTAAACTGAACATTTAGTAGTAATATTGCTCTACCAACTGAAGTTAGTTGCTTTGCAACACTGGTACAAATACAAGCTTTGCCTCTCATGCTTAACAATACAACGCTGTGTTCATAATAATTAAAACTGGACAAATGTCCGGAGTGTGGACTCTGAGGTCCGCTGTGTCTCCATGTTGCTGGGAGCCATGTGTGAGTTAAAGGGGGCGGGGCTGTGTCTCCATGTTGCTGGGAGCCTGTGTGTGAGTTAAAGGGGCGGGGCTGTGTCTCCATGTTGCTGGGAGCCGTGTGTGAGTTAAAGGGGGCGGGGCTGTGTCTCCATGTTGCTGGGAGCGTGTGTGTGAGTTAAAGGGGGGCGGGGCTGTGTCTCCATGTTGCTGGGAGGGGGCGGGGCTGTGTCTCCATGTTGCTGGGAGCCGTGTGTGAGTTAAAGGGGGCGGGGCTGTGTCTCCATGTTGCTGGGAGCCGTGTGTGAGTTAAAGGGGGCGGGGCTGTGTCTCCATGTTGCTGGGAGCCGTGTGTGAGTTAAAAAGGGGCGGGGCTGTGTCTCCATGTTGCTGGGAGCCGTGTGCTGGGAGTTAAAGGGGGCGGGGCTGTGTCTCCATGTTTGCCGTGTGTGTGAGTTAAAGGGGCGGGGCTGTGTCTCCATGTTGCTGGGAGCCGTGTGTGAGTTAAAGGGGGCGGGGCTGTGTCTCCATGTTGCTGGGAGCCGTGTGTGAGTTAAAGGGGCGGGGCTGTGTCTCCATGTTGCTGGGAGCCGTGTGTGAGTTAAAGGGGGGCGGGGCTGTGTCTCCATGTTGCTGGGAGCCGTGTGTGAGTGAAAGGGGGCGGGGCTGTGTCTCCATGTTGCTGGGAGCCGTGTGTGAGTGAAATATCGCTCAATCACACAAATATGGTCGTGGGAAGCCGTGATCGTGATGAAAATTTTATAAATCGTGCCGCCCTAGCCCGCGGGGCGGAGATTAGGGGTCAGGGTGTCACAGTCACCGCCTTAACAAGAGGTTCTCACATCCTTCCTCACGGTGTTCTCTCTCTCTCCCTCCCTCTCTGTCATTCTCCCTCTCTCTCTCTCTCTCTCTCTCCCTCCCTCTCTCTCTCCCTCCCTCTCTCTCTCTCTCCCTCCCTCTCTCTCCCTCTCTCTCTCTCTCTCTCTCTCCTCTCTCTCTTCTCTCTCTCCCTCTCTCCCTCTCTCCCTCTCTCCCTCTCTCTCCCTCTCTCTCTCTCTCTCTCTCCCCTCTCCCTCTCCCTCTCTCTCCCTCCCTCCCTCCCTCCCTCCCTCTCTCTCCCTCCCTCCCTCTCTCCCTCTCCCTCCCTCCCTCTCTCCCTCTCCCTCCCTCTCTCTCCTCTCTCCCTCCTCTCTCTCCTCCCTCCCTCTCTCCCTCCCTCCCTCCCTCCCTCTCCCTCTCTCTCCCTCCCTCTCCCCCTCTCTCTCTCTCCCTCTCTCCCTCCCTCTCTCTCTCCCTCCCTCTCTCTCTCCCTCCTCTCTCTCTCTCCCTCCCTCTCCCTCTCCTCCCTCCCTCCCTCTCTCTCTCTCTCTCTCTCTCCCTCCCTCCCTCCCTCTGTCTCCTCCCCTCCCTCCCTCTCTCTCTCCTCCCTCCTCTCCCTCTCCTCTCTCTCCCTCCTCTCTCTCCCTCCCTCTCTCTCTCTCCCTCCCTCTCTCCCCCTCTCTCCCTCCCTCCCTCTCTCCCTCTCTCCCCTCCCTCTCTCTCCCTCCCTCCCTCTCTCCCTATCCCTCCCTCCCTCTCTCCCTCCTCTCCCCTCTTTCTCTCCCCTCCTCTCCCTCCCTCCCTCCCTCCCTCCCTCCCCCCTCCCCCCAGTGTTGCAGTGTGCCACAGTCATCGGTTTCTGCTACTGGGCGTCGGAGCTCATCCTGTCTCTGCAGCAGCAGCATAAGAAGTACCACGGCTCTCTGATCTACGTCACCTTCGCCATCAGCTTCTACCTGGTGGCGGGGGCGGGCGGCGCCTCCATCCTCGCCACGGCCGCCAACCTGCTGCGCCACTACCCCACCGAGGAGGAGGAGCAGGCGCTGGAGCTGCTGTCCGAGATGGAGGACAGCAGCGAGACCTTCCCCGCCGACTACGACATCGCCAACCAGTTCCAGCCGCCGCCGGCGTACACGCCGTAATGCCGTCGCCACGACGACGGCCTTTTTTGCTAAACACTCGCTTCTCTCTCAGCACGGCTTTCGCCCCCCCCCACTCTCTTTATCAAACGGATATCTTCGTGTCATAGCTTGCAGAAATCGACGCGGCGACTGACTCGGCGGCGCTTTGGGTGCATGGCGGCTTTTTCTGGCGGGGGCAGAACATTTAGGAGAAGTTTTTGCTTTTAGGACTTAGTTCTTATTATTTTTTTTTAACCCTCGTGTTGTCTTCCCCTCAAAATTGAAAATCAACACTTTTATTGATGCTTTTTAATTGATGTTTAAAAGTGTTTGGGATTTTTTTGGGAGTCAATAAAGCTCATTTATAGGAAATTATACCTAATGTTTGAGTTAGAAAAGCAGAAATTAGGAATTATTGAGACTAAAATTAAAGGAATGGATGTTGATGATAATCACAGACTGGAATATGTCAACTTTTACTCAATACTATTTCAAAAACACTTCCATTTGTTTTACAATGCTATAAAATTGAATAAGACGCCCCAAAATTAATGAAAGTAGAGATTTGTACTTGGCAAAGAGCGTTGGGTGGAATCAATCATGTTATTTTGGGGAATTAAAAAGAACATTGATATAGGACAACATGGGGACAACATGGGACAACATGAGGACAACATGGGGACAACATGAGGACAACATGGGGACAACATGAGGACAACATGAGGGGCAACATGGGGACAACATGGGGACAACATGAGGACAACATGAGGACAACATGGGGACAACATGAGGACAACATGAGGACAACATGAGGACAACATGAGGACAACATGAAGACAACATGAGTGTTAAAGATTTTTTGGGGCATTTTAGGTCTTTATTGACAGGACAGATGAAAGGGGAGGGGGGATGACATGCAGCAAAGGGCCGAGGTCGGAGTCGAACCAGCGGCCGCCGCGTCGAGGGTTAAACCTCTATATACATGTGCGCCTGCTCTACCACTTGAGCTAACCCGGCCACTAGGATTCTTCACATGTAAAGCGAGCTGCGAGGAGTTCTTTAACATCACGAGTCACGGAGGAAGCCTCGGGCCACATGGCCGGAGGTTCGATGCTCGTTTGGAGCCTGGTTCAGCGTCATTTTGATTTATTTTTTAAAATATATTTGCCGATATATTTGCAGCGTGTTTGTATGATTTTTATTTTCCTAAAGCATCAGAAATGCAGAAATACACAGATTATTTCAGACTTTCGTACAAATGTCTTATTTATTATGTAGTCGTCTGTGCTGCGTCTTATTTTTCTTTCTTTTGCTTCGTAGACGCCCGTCTCTGGTTTTTAGTCTTATTTAACCCTTGTGTTGTCTCCCCGTCCATTATGAACCTGTTCTCCCGGTTCAATATTTTTACACTTTTCACCATTTTTTCCCACGTTTTTGTCCTTTTTCTCCCACTACCACCATTATCTAAACTACTAATTCCAATTTGTTCACACAAGTTTTACATTTATTCTTGGAACTCATGCTCATTAAAATTGCATTTTTCAGTTGATAAAAGCAGAAATTATGATTTTATTTTTGATAAGTTAAGATCAGAGGATGTTGAGAGCATCACAGACAAATTAAAATCCCATCAAACTGAATAAAATACCCAAAATTCAATTAATTTTTTTTTTTTTTGTTGTTATTTTTCTTGTGGATAGAAACCATCTCATATTAATTTTGGGGTAATTTGGTTGATGCAAACCCAAATTTTGGATGTGTAAACTTTAATAAGGGGTCAACTTGGACCTGAGGAGGACAGGAGGTCAACATCATCTTTACTTGAAATAACACGAGAAAAACTGTCAAAAAAACGTGACTTTTAAGTCTTTGTGGTGTAAAATAAGGATCATGGCGCGTTTGAGAGCTTCAGAGTACGGAGGCGTTACGCAAGTTACTCGTGTCTTGTTTCTCGTATTTTGATTTTAAAGAAGAAGCCTTTGTTTGTATGTTGTGATTTCCATGCGTGACCGTTTTCGGTATATGTTTTTTTTTTTATGCATGAGTTCTTTCGCGTGCAAATTTGAAACCTTTCGGGCGGAAAAGGCGTCGGAGAAGCTGAGGCTTAAACTGTGATAGATGTGGTGACTCTGTATCTTCTGTTTTGCTCCATTTCTGCACTTTGTTCCTCAAATCGTCATATACTTCACAAGTATGTACATATTGATTGTTTCTACATAAAAAGTGGTCATAATAAAAATTAATATGCCATATTTTGTCTCAGTTTGTCATCTGTACTCTGAGTTTCGGATTCTTTGTTACCACGGCCGGAAGGAATCTGGAAAACTTTCCGATTCCGAGTTTTGTCATTACGAACAATAACAGAAGATGGGAATCATTTCAGAAACGTTGTAGCTATCTATGGTTGATTGATGCTATGCTAACGTTAGCTCAAAACACCATTCACCTGACAGCCTTTGTTGTGTTTGATGCTAGCTTGTAGCTAAGCTAGCAGTGAACCAAATTGGTTAGTTAGCTCCATTTTTCCTGTGTTGACGTTACAGAAGTCTCTGGTTAGCATCTCGGAGGCTACTTCAGACGTTACAGAAGTCTCGTTAGCATCTCAGGGGCTACTTCAGACGTTACAGAAGTCTCGTTAGCATCTCGGAGGCTACTTCAGACGTTACAGAAGTCTCGTTAGCATCTCGGAGGCTACTTCAGACGTTACAGAAGTCTCGTTAGCATCTCAGGGGCTACTTCAGACGTTACAGAAGTCTCTCGTTAGCATCTCGGAGGCTACTTCAGACGTTACTGAAGTCTCGTTAGCATCTCGGAGGCTACTTCAGACGTTACAGAAGTCTCGTTAGCATCTCAGGGGCTACTTCAGACGTTACAGAAGTCTCGTTAGCATCTCGGAGGCTACTTCAGACGTTACAGAAGTCTCGTTAGCATCTCGGAGGCTACTTCAGGCGTTACAGAAGTCTCGTTAGCATCTCGGGAGGCTACTTCAGGCGTTACAGAAGTCTCGTTAGCATCTCAGGGGCTACTTCAGGCGTTACAGAAGTCTCTCGTTAGCATCTCGGAGGCTACTTCAGGCGTTACTGAAGTCTCGTTAGCATCTCGGAGGCTACTTCAGGCGTTACAGAAGTCTCGTTAGCATCTCAGGGGCTACTTCAGACGTTACAGAAGTCTCGTTAGCATCTCGGAGGCTACTTCAGACGTTACAGAAGTCTCGTTAGCATCTCGGAGGCTACTTCAGACGTTACAGAAGTCTCGTTAGCATCTCGGAGGCTACTTCAGACGTTACAGAAGTCTCGTTAGCATCTCAGGGGCTACTTCAGACGTTACAGAAGTCTCGTTAGCATCTCGGAGGCTACTTCAGACGTTACAGAAGTCTCGTTAGCATCTCGGAGGCTACTTTAGACGTTACAGAAGTCTCGTTAGCATCTCGGAGGCTACTTCAGACGTTACAGAAGTCTCGTTAGCATCTCAGGGGCTACTTCAGACGTTACAGAAGTCTCGTTAGCATCTCGGAGGCTACTTCAGACGTTACAGAAGTCTCTCGTTAGCATCTCGGAGGCTACTTCAGACGTTACAGAAGTCTCGTTAGCATCTCGGAGGCTACTTCAGACGTTACAGAAGTCTCGTTAGCATCTTATATGCAAAGTGACACAGCTCACATTGGGGCGTTCCATTTGTATTCAGAAGTCGAAATTTCGGAGTTCCAAGCTGGAAATTCCTGGATGGGAGAACAACATGCTCTGGTTTATCGGCATTTCTTTAAACCAATCACAATCATCATGGGCTGCGCTAAGCGCCGGACAGAGGCACTGTGCCGCTGTTAAATAGTCTCAGGAAGGAGCTTGTTTTGGTGGAACGTGTACATTGAGCTAACGTTAGCATTCTGCCTCCAATCTCTCCACCCCTCACCCACAGGGACTTAGCTAATAAGTATAGCTAATATTCTCTAATTGTGTAGATAGTGGTCTTGGTCTCCACCCCCCCAAGTCTCGGTCTCAGCCCCCCACAAAGTCTCGGTCTCAGCCCCCCAAAGTCTCCGTCTCAGCCCCCCAAAAAGTCTCCGTCTCAGCAGCCCCCCCAAGTCTCGGTCTCAGCCCCCCCAAGTCTCGGTCTCTGCCCCCCAAAGTCTCGGTCGCCAGCCCCCCCAAAGTCTCGGTCTCAGCCCCCCCAAAATCTCGGTCTCAGCCCCCCCAAAGTCTCGGTCTCAACCCCCCAAAGTCTCGGTTTCAGCCCCCCAAAGTCTCGGTCTCAGCCCCCCAAAGTCTCGGTCTCAGCCCCCCAAAGTCTCGGTCTCAGCCCCCATAAAGTCTCGGTCTCAGCCCCCCAAAGTCTCGGTCTCAGCCTCCCCAAAGTCTCGGTCTCAGCCCCCCATAAAGTCTCGGTCTCAGCCCCCCAAAGTCTCGGTCTCAGCCCCCCAAAGTCTCGGTCTCAGCCCCCCAAAGTCTCGGTCTTGATTCACTCTGGTCTTGGTAATCAGAAATACTTTATTGATTCCCGAAGGGAAATTATGTATTACAGTTGCAAGAAGTATATAAATATCAGAGTACAAATATAAATACAGAAATATAAGCAGTGTGGATATGTACAGTATTTACATAGTTTTCATAGGATTGTATGACTTTATATAAGGACTTGGTCTCGGTTTAGGTGCCTTGACAACACTGGAGCTAACTTTCCTACTTGTTTTAATAGGACACAATTTAACTGTTATATCAATATTTTGTTGAAATCTCTTATTTTTGTAAAACATACCTATGTGCTCTTTCAAAAAAAAAAACTTTCTGCAGATTTTCATTCTGGGTCTCCGCAGAAAACTGCAAACTGAAAGAAACGGCAGATTAACCGAGCGGTGTGTTGACTGTGACGTTTCCGTCTCAGCGGGGTATTTCTGGGTTTGCTGTCTAGACGTCGGCGACGCATTACAGCGAGTAAGAGCCTTACACCCTAATGCACTTTAAAGGGCATTCAGCAGGGAAGTAACTAAGTACATGTACTCCAGTACTGTACTTAGGTACTAATGTTGAGATACATGTACTTTACTTTTCACGCCACTTTTTTATTTTGACTCCTCTAAACATCTAGAAATAAATGACAAAAACCTCAAAATGAAAGATAAGGTAACACTTTAAGGTACAAAAAAGGGTACTTACTGTTTTTGAAAGGGTAACGAGTGATTAGTTACCCTTTTTCAGAAGAGAAGTTACTCTTTTTCAAAAGGGTAGTTACCCTTTACCCTTTAACTACTCTTAAAGAGTAACCACCCTTCTGAAAAAGGGTAACTAATCATTTGTTAATATTTCAAAAATAGTAACTACCCTTGTTTTTGTACCTTAAGCAACTAAAGCGCCAAAAAACGACAAAAAACTCTAAAAAGTGACAAATGTTGAATAAGTAAATGGATTGTTCTTATACACACACACACATCTACACACCTGCTCATCAAACACACACATATCTACACACCTGCTCATCACATACACACACACACACACACACACACACACACACACACACACACACACACTACACACCTGCTCATCACATACACACACACTGACACACATCTACACAGGGGACACTTTGTCATGGGTAGTCAGTAGCTCAGTCCGTAGGGAGTTGGGTTGGTAGCTGGAGAGGTGCCAGTTCACATCCTGGGCACTGCCAAGATGCTCTTGAGCAAGGCACCAAACCCCCAACTCATCAAACACACACTACACACCTGCTCATCACACACACACACACACACACACACACACACATATCTACACACCTGCTCATCACCCCACACACACACAACACATCTGACACCTGCTCATCTCTCCATTAGTGCATATATAGGACCTGAGCATGTGTGTGTAGTTCAGGCCTGTGTGTAATAACAACAGAGTGTAAATTGTTATTTTCCCTTGTGGGACTAATAATGTTTATTATTATTATTATTATTATTAGTACAGTCCAAATGTTGTGGTGGCATCTGAACTTGAAACCAAGATGAACATGGATGAAGAGTTTGGTGCAGAAACCATATATGTCAACATTAAAAACTTTAAAAACTTTATTTTTGCATATTTTTCTGCAGGCTTCTCCATCAGAAGAGTTCACCGGGTTAAAGTGCTACATGTTTAGATTACTCTCCAAGGCTCAGGTGCCATTTGTTGCCAAATGACTTAAGTTAATCAGATGAAGAAACCAGGTATTAAAAGAGAAGGGTGTCCGGCGGGGGGAATAGGCCAGCCGAGGCGATGAAGCCATGGCTTTTCTTAGAAAATAGCTTACGTTGGAACGTCACACGGTCCCACTCTGCCGGTATATAAACCGACACGGTGACATTTTACCACCATTCAAAGTCTTTCACAGGCTCTGTACCAAAGTGTCTGCAGACACCGAGAGGTGAAGAGAAGTCATGCTGGCATCCAGGACTCTGCTGTCCAAGCAAACGCTGGTGCTTCTGTCTCGCCAGCCCGCCTGCTTCCTGCACCACGGGGACTACGGCAACTGGGGGAATACCAATATTGCAGTGGTGAGTGTTGTGGTTAGATATAGTCTAGTGAGGTCTAGACCTGCTCTATCTGTAAATTATAGAGTGGTCTAGACCTGCTCTATCTGTAAATTATAGAGCGGTCTAGACCTGCTCTACCTGTAAATTATAGAGTGGTCTAGACCTGCTCTACCTGTAAATTATAGAGCGGTCTAGACCTGCTCTATCTGTAAATTATAGAGCGGTCTAGACCTGCTCTATCTGTAAATTATAGAGTGGTCTAGACCTGCTCTATCTGTAAATTATAGAGCAGGTCTAGACTATCTGTAAATTATAGAGTGGTCTAGACCTGCTCTATCTGTAAATTATAGAGTGGTCTAGACCTGCTCTATCTGTAAATTATAGAGTGGTCTAGACCTGCTCTATCTGTAAATTATAGAGCGGTCTAGACCTGCTCTATCTGTAAATTACTGCTCTATCTGTAGAGTGGTCTAGACCTGCTCTATCTGTAAATTATAGAGCGGTCTAGACCTGCTCTATCTGTAAATTATAGAGTGGTCTAGACCTGCTCTATCTGTAAATTATAGAGTGGTCTAGACCTGCTCTATCTGTAAATTATAGAGTGGTCTAGACCTGCTCTATCTGTAAATTATAGAGTGGTCTAGACCTGCTCTATCTGTAAATTATAGAGCGGTCTAGACCTGCTCTATCTGTAAATTATAGAGAGGTCTAGACCTGCTCTATCTGTAAATTATAGAGTGGTCTAGACCTGCTCTATCTGTAAATTATAGAGAGGGATAGACCTGCTCTATCTGTAAATTATAGAGCGGTCTAGACCTGCTCTATCTGTAATTATAGAGAGGTCTAGACCTGCTCTATCTGTAAATTATAGAGAGGTCTAGACCTGCTCTATCTGTAAATTATAGAGCGGTCTAGACCTGCTCTATCTGTAAATTATAGAGAGGTCTAGACCTGCTCTATCTGTAAATTATAGAGAGGTCTAGACCTGCTCTATCTGTAAATTATAGAGAGGTCTAGACCTGCTCTATCTGTAAAGCGGTATAGAGCTCTATCTGGTCTAGACCTGCTCTATCTGTAAATTATAGAGAGGTCTAGACCTGCTCTATCTGTAAATTATAGAGAGGTCTAGACTGCTCTATCTGTGCTCTATCTGTAAATTATAGAGAGGTCTAGACCTGCTCTATCTGTAAATTATAGAGTGGTCTAGACCTGCTCTATCTGTAAATTATAGAGCGGTCTAGACCTGCTCTATCTGTAAATTATAGAGAGGTCTAGACCTGCTCTATCTGTAAATTATAGAGCTGGTCTAGACCTGCTCTATCTGTAAATTATAGAGCGGTCTAGACCTGCTCTATCTGTAAATTATAGAGCGGTCTAGACCTGCTCTACCTGTAAATTATAGAGCGGTCTAGACCGGCTCTATCTGTAAATTATAGAGAGGTCTAGACCTGCTCTACCTGTAAATTATAGAGAGGTCTAGACCTGCTCTACCTGTAAATTATAGAGAGGTCTAGACCTGCTCTATCTGTAAATTATAGAGCGGTCTAGACCTGCTCTATCTGTAAATTATAGAGAGGTCTAGACCTGCTCTATCTGTAAATTATAGAGTGGTCTAGACCTGCTCTATCTGTAAATTATAGAGCGGTCTAGACCTGCTCTATCTGTAAATTATAGAGAGGTCTAGACCTGCTCTATCTGTAAATTATAGAGTGGTCTTTTTTTTTTTATCTGCCATTATAAATGCTGATACCGATAGTTCTGGAAATGCCTAATTTCGCCTACCATATATATCGGTCGGGCTGTGATGTGGCTTGTTGAAGAATGGGTCCAATATTTATTTTGGTGACTACAATGCGAAGGAATCACTCATAATCTGTGTTCACATCTCCCGTTGGAATCCAACGCTCAGAGACAGGAAACTACTGAGAGTTTCCTGTCTGTTCAAGTTTCCTGTCAAGCGTCGGTGTTTTTTACGCGATAGGAGTGAGAATGTGTTGCGGGGAGCACCTGACATTCTGGAGAGAAGCCAAAGATTATTTCCTGTCTAATTCGGGTTTTTTTGGGGGGGGCATTTCTGTCTTTAATCATCAGGACAGCTCAGACATGAAAGGGGAGAGAGAGGGGGAAGACATGCAGGAAACGCCAGGTTCTGTGTCAAGAAAGAAGCCTCTAAAATATGGGCGCGCGCACTGTCAACTGAGCTACCCGGGCGCCCTTTCTTCAGGCAGTGCATTCCACAGCCTGGGTGCCACTGCCTGAATGAAATGTATTTATTGGTGTGTGCTTTGTTGTGATTTATGAATTAAAATGTGATCCAGGTTTTCTCCGGATGCGGCTGGTGGGACGGGACTGACGTCCACGAGGGAGTTTAGTAAGTATCGGAGTTTCACATCGTTCCAGGAACATTAAACCATGCAGAGACGATAACTCGCACACTCTGTGTCCAGCACCATGTACCACCTGAGCCGCAACGGCGCTCGCTTCCAGATGTTTGCTCCAAACCAGCAGCAGATGCACGTGATGGACCACATGAGGAAGCAGCCCGGCTCCGGAGAGAACCGGTGGGCAACTATTTTGTCCTGGAAAACTTTATCTTTTAACCCTCATGTTGTCCGCGGGTCAAAATGATCAGTTTTTTTTTTTTTATTTTTCAACCCTATGTTTCCATGCATTTGTGTCTATAAATGACTAATGGGAACAAAAATCTTTGAAACCAGTTGCCACAGACCGGGCTTGTCTGGACCCAAATGCAGACCTTGGGTCAAATTGACCCGTTTTCCTATATCAATGTTCTTTTAAGTCCCCAAAATAACATGATTGATTCCACCCAACGCTCTTTGCCAAGTACAAATCTCTACTTTCATTCATTTTGGGGCGTCTTATTCAATTTTATAGCATTGTAAAACAAATGGAAGTGTTTTTGAAATAGTATTGAGTAAAAGTTGACATATTCCAGTCTGTGATTATCATCAACATCCATTCCTTTAATTTTAGTCTCAATAATTCCTAATTTCTGCTTTTCTAACTCAAACATTAGGTATAATTTCTTATAAATGAGGTTTATTGACCATAAATTCCAAAAATAACTGTAAAACTAAAGTTAATAAGTTAGTGTTACGTAGTGTTGAAAACGTCAAAAGTTAAAAACATTGATAAAAAGTGCCAACAACAGTGTTGATTTTCAATATTGACGTGAAGACAACACAAGGGTTAAGAGATTTAATTTTTCTTGTGATCCGTAAAATCAAACCTAAAGATAATAAGGTAACCGTCAACCCATTTCTGCTGTGCTTTAGCTAGTCTTTCCCGAAACATGCAAAAATCCCCATTCCCTTTCTTGTAAGACTGAAAACACTTTTTAGGGGTTTGATGCCTTGCAAATCACCTTTCAAAGCACAGATGCTGACATTCACACACTGTAACAAATTTAACATTAAATCTACAGTAACTTCCTGTAACGATTGTCCAGCAAGTTACTGTAATTCTTTTTTACAGTAAAGGTACTAAAGGTACTTCCATTCACAGTATTTTATGTATTCATTGTAAAATACAAAACAATTAAACACAACATAAGATAAAAAAAAGTAAAAATAAAGTAGTTTACGGCACTATTAACAGTACTATAGTGGCTATATTGTGATTTCTACTGTAATACTCAGACCACTGTGATTTCTGCTGTAATACTTAGACTACTGTGATGTTGTCATGGCGACAAGGTTGTACTGTGCTTTACGGCATTCTACAGTAAAATCATATCTAGTAGTGTTACTGTGAAATCTAAAGTAATACCTGGAGACTTCACATTATTTACAGTGTAGTGTACTGTCTGTGCAATCATAATTATTATAATGACCAATCATTTCCTTTCTTTATTGTCAGCTCCAGAAAATTTCCTTAGGCCCATGTTGTGTAGCCAAGGTCCTAATTTATTCCATAAGGTGGTATTTATGATTATTTCTGCCCGTCACATAGGAACATGATGATGGAGGCGGCTCGCTTCAGCCACGGTCAGGGCATGACGCAGATGCAGGACCTTTCCAAGCTGGACGTCAACAGCTTCGACGCCGTCATCTTCCCCGGAGGCCACGGCGTCACCAAGAACCTGTGAGCAACCCTGCAGAGATCTAGATACCCCTACAGAGATCTAGATACCCCTGGAGAGATAACTAATGTTAGCCCTGCAGAGATCTAGATACCCCTGCAGAGATAACCAATATTAGCCCTGCAGATATCTAGATACCCCTGCAGAGATAACTAATGTTAGCCCTGCAGATATCTAGATACCCCTGCAGATAACTAGATACCCCTGCAGAGATAACTAATGTTAGCCCTGCAGATAACTAGATACCCCTGCAGAGATAACTAATGTTAGCCCTGCAGATAACTAGATACCCCTGCAGAGATAACTAATGTTAGCCCTGCAGATAACTAGATACCCCTGCAGTCTGGATAACTAGGTTAGCCCTGGATCTGGGTTACCCCTGCAGGTAACTGTTAGCCTGCAGATATCTAGTACCCCTGGGTAACTGTTAGCCCTGCAGATATCTAGATACCCCTGCAGAGATAACTAATGTTAGCCCTGCAGATAACTAGATACCCCTGCAGAGATAACTAATGTTAGCCCTGCAGATAACTAGATACCCCTGCAGAGATAACCAACATTAGCCCTGCAGAGTCTGGGTCACCCCTAGGTTAGTCTGGGCCCTCACTGATACCCCTGCAGTTAGTCTAGATACCCCTGGATCACTAGGTTAGCCCTGGATCACTAGATACCCCTGCAGAGATAACAATGTTAGCCCTGCAGATAACTAGATACCCCTGCAGAGATGATATCTAACGTTAGCCCTGCGGACTGGGTTAGTCTGGGTCACTGGGTTAGTCTGGGTCACTAGGTTAGTCTGGATCACTGGGTTAGTCTGGATCACTAGGTTAGTCTGGATCACTGGGTTAGTCTGGGTCACTGGGTTAGTCTGGGTCACTGGGTTAGTCTGGATCACTGGGTTAGTCTGGGTCACTGGGTTAGTCTGGATCACTGGGTTAGTCTGGGTCACCAGGTTAGTCTGGATCACTGGGTTAGTCTGGATCACTGGGTTAGTCTGGATCACTGGGTTAGTCTGGGTCACTGGGTTAGTCTGGGTCACTAGGTTAGTCTGGATCACCGGGTTAGTCTGGATCACTGGGTTAGTCTGGGTCACTGGGTTAGTCTGGATCACTGGGTTAGTCTGGGTCACTGGGTTAGTCTGGATCACTGGGTTAGTCTGGGTCACCAGGTTAGTCTGGATCACTGGGTTAGTCTGGATCACTGGGTTAGTCTGGATCACTGGGTTAGTCTGGATCACTGGGTTAGTCTGGGTCACTAGGTTAGTCTGGGTCACTGGGTTAGTCTGGATCACTAGGTTAGTCTGGATCACTAGGTTTAGTCTGGGTCACCGGGTTAGTCTGGATCACTGGGTTAGTCTGGATCACTGGGTTAGTCTGGATCACTGGGTTAGTCTGGATCACTAGGTTAGTCTGGATCACTGGGTTAGTCTGGATCACTAGGTTAGTCTGGATCACTGGGTTAGTCTGGGTCACTAGGTTAGTCTGGATCACCGGGTTAGTCTGGATCACTGGGTTAGTCTGGATCACTAGGTTAGTCTGGATCACTGGGTTAGTCTGGATCACTGGGTTAGTCTGGGTCACTAGGTTAGTCTGGATCACTAGGTTAGTCTGGATCACTGGGTTAGTCTGGATCACTAGGTTAGTGAGACTGTGGTGAAGAAGATGCTGCACTAATGCTGGTTTTTGACTCTTCAGATGCTCTTTTGTGAAGGATGGCAAAGACTTCAAGCTGCACAGCGACGTGGAGAGGGTTCTCAAAGACTTCCACCGCTCACGCAAGCCGATTGGGTACGTACGCCATTTAATGGAAGACGCAAAACTGGGAAACTCTATCATCTATCATCTATAATCTATCATCTAATATCTATAATCTATCATCTAATATCTATCATCTATAATGTTCAAGCATGAATTACGACGCATCTTTACGTTGATAGCCCTCTAGAGTTGAGTTTTCCTTTAACAGACCTTCATGCACGGCGCTGCAGAGGAGGGTCTTTAACAGACCTTCCTGCACGGCGCTGCAGAGGAGGGTCTTTAACAGACCTTCCTGCACGGCGCTGCAGAGGAGGGTCTTTAACAGACCTTCCTGCACGGTGCTGCAGAGGAGGGTCTTTAACAGACCTTCCTGCACGGCGCTGCAGAGGAGGTCTGGCTGGTCCACACAGCACTCTGGTGTTGGAATAAAATGGTTCATTGGCCTTTATTTAACCCTCGTGTTGTCTTCAAACCAACACTTTTTCTCACGTTTTTGTCCTTTTTTTCAATGTTTGACCCTGAAGATGACCCTGAAGATGACCCTGAAGATGACCCTGAATTGGCCCTTTAATAAAAACCTGCTCCCGTTTCAGACTGGCCAGCATGGCGCCGATGCTGGCGTGCCGCGTGCTGCCCAGCATCGAGGTAACCATGGGATACGAGAAGGACGACAACACCCGCTGGGGGAACTGGCCCAACACAGCCGTGGTGCAGGCGGTGAAGAGCATGGGCGCTCGCCACAACGTCCGCGAGCCGTACATATCCTTTAACATGCTAAAGTTTAACATGCTAAAGTTTAACATGCTAGCATCTGAATCCTCACGGCAGCGTCAGAGGTGATGGTCCCGGCCCGATGGGAGTCGCACGCTCAGATTAAACGGGTTACGACATAACTGTCATACGGAGATTAGTGACATCCATGAAATAATAAAGTTTCTCATTAGAAACAATAACAGAAGATGGGAATCATTTCAGAAACATTGTAGCTATCTATGGTTGATTGATGCTAACGTTAGCTCTAAACACCATTCACCTGACAGCCTTTTTGTTTGATGCTAACTTGTAGCTAAGCTACATTACAGACGACAGACGTCACAGAAGTCTCTCGTTAGCATCTAATATGCTACATGTCCACGTTGTTAAACCCCCCGGTCCACGTTGTTACCCCCGGTCCACGTTGTTACCCCCCTCTGCGTTGTTTTGACCTTAACCCGGTTCTTCTCACGAGGCCTGCGTGGACGAGAAGAACCGGGTGGTGAGCACCCCGACCTTCATGTGGGAGACGGAGTACCACTACCACTACATCTTCGACGGCATCGGGAACATGGTCCAGCACGTGATGCGGATGTCCACTAAGTGACCTTTACTATATATTTTTGTGCCGACTTTTACATTTTAACATGAATATCGGTACTTTCTCCCCGACATTTTACGAAATTGGCTCGTTACTTTAGTTTCTAATAATTTCAGTTGAAACTAATTGGATGGGACTACACGTCGCACTGCAGCTCGATGGCAATAACGTTAGCGTAGTATTATGGACGTTGATTGAAAATGAAGAAAACATTGTGAACCTGACGTATTACATTTATTATTATTATTATTATTATTATTATTATTATTATTATTATTATGATTATTATTATTATTATTATTATTATTATTATTATTAGACAAAGATTCCCTAGCTCTCAGTTCATTTTCCCACGCTCAAGGCTACTTGTACTTTTATACTTTAAGTACATTTCCAAGCCTGTACTTTGTTACTTGTACTTGAGTAAAGAAGTTTAATCAGTACTTCTGCTTTTACCAGAGTATTTTCTAACACAAGTATCTGTACTTGTACTTGAGTGCGTGAGTACTTTGGCGCCGGTGGACGTGTAGAGTTCGGTGTTTTTGGTGAAATCTGATCTGAATCAAAATAAATGCTTTAGATAAAGAGTGGAGGACTGGTTGTTGTTATTGGACATATCTGTTGTCCTCATGTTGTCCTCCTTAACCCTCATGTTGTCCTCATGTTGTCCTCCTTAACCCTCATGTTGTCCTCATGTTGTCCTCCTTAACCCTCATGTTGTCCTCATGTTGTCCTTAACCCTCATGTTGTCCCATGTTGTCCTCCTTAAGTCCTCATGTTGTCCTCCTTAACCCTCATGTTGTCCTCATGTTGTCCTCCTTAACCCTCATGTTGTCCTCATGTTGTCCTCCTTAACCCTCATGTTGTCCTCATGTTGTCCTCCTTAAGCCTCATGTTGTCCTCATGTTGTCCTCCTTAACGGAGACGTGCTGCTGCTTCTTCACTTTTTGGATTTTGGGTTTAGCCGAGAATCTACATTGTTGAAGCTACTTTTTTAATCCTTTAACACACACACACACATGCATGCACACGCATGCACACGCATGCACACGCATGCACACGCATGCACACACACATGGATGCACGCGCGCACACACACACACACACACACACACACACACATGCACACACACTCATTCGCGCACTAACACACACGCATGCACACAGACATACACGCATACATGCATGAACATGCATGGACGCACACACACATGCACGCAAACACACACAGATACACACACAGATAGGCTACATATGCACGGATGCATGCACACAAACACACACACACACACAGATACACACAGATTCATATGCACGGATGCATGCACAGATACATATGCACACAACACACACACACACACAGACACACACACACACACACAAACCGCTGCATAAAAGCAACAAAGTCATAACTGTTTGAATAATTCAGGGCGAGTGAAATTGCTGAGCTCTGGTTTCAGTGGCGTTGTCCCGGGCGATGGGTGGCGGAGGTAAAAAGTGAAAGGGAACTTCTCATGTGTGTCACTCATCACACACACACACACACACACACACACACACACACACACACACACACACACACACACACACACACAGGGACTTGCAGCTTCATCTCTGGAGGAAGATGCCGCGTCTCATCACCACCGACAGTAAGACATGAACCATCTTTATAGTCCCACGGGTTACTTTTATTGTGTATTAATGTGTTTTCTGGGTTAACGTGTGGATTATTAATATATAAAATATTCACATTTAACAAGTTGACCTGTTTTATGTTTGAGATTAAGTTAATAACTAACTACTAACAGACTACTGAGACCTTTAAAAAAAGGACTAAAAAGATTTCTTTTTAACAGAATTTGAGTTTTAACCTTGCACAAAAATGTCTTGCACTATTTATTTATATATATATATATATATATATATATAATATATGTGTTAAACTTATGTTTTTACCTTGCTGTTATGATCTTATATGTAGCACTTTGAGGTTTGTCTTAAATGTAACGTCCATTACAAATAAAACATATTATTATTTTTAACAACTACCAACTAACTAATGGGACTATTTAGAAGGGTATGTAATCAATGTAATAATAATAATAATAATAATAATAATAATGTAATCACTGTAGAAACAAATCCTTATTTTACATAAAATACCTGTTTTTACAGTAGTTTTCAGGTGCAAACAGGTCCCTTTTTAACAATGTTGTTAACATTTTCTACGCTTCTGTCGTTTTTATCTTTGGAGATTTTTGTCTTTTTTTTTGACATTCCTGCTCTTTTCACACGGGACCGTAGCCCTGGTCTCACGGGTGAAATCCAGTCCGTCTTTGGGTCTTTTTTGTCCCTCGGCTGGACATGGCAAGGAGCTCATGTATATATATATATATATATATATATATATACAGACTTAAGACTCACACTTTTAAGCCTTGTGTTGACCCGTTTCTAAGTGTTTTAAATCAGAAATATTGATTTCTTTCAACCAAATTGCCCAAAAATAACATGGATGATTCCATATGTTCTTCAGGTAAAATTAATGATTACTTTCATTGAGTTTTTTGGGTGTTTTATTTAATCTTATAGCATCTGAATTATTTTGTTTAATGGTTTCAAACCAGTATGGGGACTAAACTCTGACATCTACCCATCTGAGATCCTCTCAACATCCTCTGATCTTAACTAGTAGTCAAAATAATTCATCATTTCTGCCTTTTTAACTAAAAAACGTATGTATAATTTGATATAAATGAGGTTTGTTGACCATGAATTCCAAGAATAAGAATAAAACCTGTTATTAAACCAGCTCAGGTTTTTTTTTTTAAAAAGCGCCAAAAGGATGGAAAAAACGACAAAAACATTAGAAAAGCACCAAAAAATACTAGTTAATACTCAGACTCACACATTTAACCCTTGTGTTGTCCTGAAAAACTGACAAAAAAAAACTTTTTTCAGACTTTTTTTTAGTTTCCACCGCCACCATCTTACTAGTTTTACTACTTTTGGAATTCATGGTCAATAACCCTCATTTATATAGAATTATACCTGATATTAGAATTAAAAAAGCAGAAATTATGAATTATTTTGACTAATAGTTAAGATCAGAGGAATGAAAGAGCGTTGGAAGGAACCAATCACACGGCAACGTACAGCTCACAGCGTCTTGGGTCTTTGTGTCTTTTGTCCCTCGGCTGCACACGGCCGTAATGACTATGGTTATTACGGTAATGTTACTGTAATGTTACGGTAATGTTACGGTAATGTTACGGTAATGTTACCACATCTTCTGACAACTTACAGCTCACAGCAATGAGCGCACACTGTATATGTTTAGACATTAATACTAAGACACACTTTTTTTTTTGACAAATGTTTTTATTGAGTTTTTAAATTACATTTCAACAATGCAAAACAAAACAAGGCACATCAATAAGTACAAACAGGCATTTGTCGATATGTTAGTAGTATGTTTTACTGGTAATGGTAACACACTGACTCCCATCCCCCCCAGAAACTGCATAAATGAGCCCCAAATCTTTACAAAAGTATTATGTTTCCCTTTAACTACATCATAGAGAACAGATTTCCATGACATGCAATTTTCTGTTTAGCTACAAGAAGACAAAATATTACCAGATTCTTCCGCTATTGTTTAGTGTCCAGCTTGTTGGGAGACATCCAAAAATACAAAGTTTGGGACACAAGACACACTTTTAACCCCTGTCTCATGGGTCTCCAGGGTGAAAGTCCAGTCCTTCATTGGGTCTTTTGTCTTTTGTCCCCCGGCTGCACACGGCTGGTTGCTCCGGTTACACTCAGGGCTCACATCAAAGGCCCGACTACACAACTATCAGCTCACCGTGTCAGGGGTCTCTTTGTTGTCCTCTTCATCCGTCTTTACTGCGGGACAATAGAGCCACGTTCACGGGGACAGGTGACGGGGGGGTCAGGCGTAGCATGCAGGTTGGAAAAGCTAGAGCACATAACAGCCTAGTGGGGGGGGAGTTATTTTTCACAAATTGGACCTTTTTGCAGCTTTTTTTGTTAAAATAACAACAAAAACATTGAAAAAAAAATGTCTGAAAAAAGTCTTCCAAAGGCGACAAATGTCTGAAAAAAGCGCCAAAAAACAATAAGGCGACAAAAACTCTAAAAAAGTAAAGTCTAAGAAATACAACAACAAAAAAACTAGTAAAAAGGCGATAAATGTCAAAAAAGGCGACAGAAACTTCGAAAAAAAAAACTAATACAAACCAACAAAAACATTTACAAAATTGTCGAAAAAAAACTTGTCAAAATGCAACAAATGTCCAAAAAAATGCACAAATTTACCCTTTAAATGCAAAACTAAAAACAAACAGCATCTATGTTTTTACTCCAGGTAACGGAGAGGAAGTTTCCACTTCTCAAGAGGAACATGGGAGAGAAAGACACAGAAGAAGAAGGGATGGTGAGAGAGAGAAAAAGAAGAGGAAAAATGGGAGGAGACGGTCATCTAGAGGAGAAAGAGGAGGAGAGGAGTTACACACCAGGCCTGAGAAAAGAGAGAGAGGCGGGATGAAGAAAGGAAGGAGGGATCCAGAAGCAAAAGGAAGAGAGAGGGAAGAAGAGGAGCAGCCGGAAATAAAAAGCTGTAAGACGGCAAAAACAAGGAAGAATGGAAAAAATGAAAATGCTCGAAAAATGGAGGAGGAAGAGGAGGAGGATGAGGAGGAAAGAAATGCAGAGGGGAAAAAGAAACATGGAAGTGCAAAAAAAGAAGAGAGACAAGAAGAAGGAGGTAAACGTAGAGTGAAGGAGAAAGATCGGGAAGAAAAGAGGAGAAAGACCAAGAAAGCAGAAACAAGGTATATTACTAATTAGCTATAGGCCTATACATATATATTATATATATAGTATATATAAATATATATGTATATATTATTTATATGTATATATATATACATATATATTATATATGTATACATATATATTATATATATAGTATATATAAATATATATGTATATAGAGTATATATATATATATATATATATATATATATATATATATATATATATATAGTATATACAGTGAAAAAAATAAGTATTTGAACACGCTGCTATTTTGCAAGTTCTCCCACTTAGAAATCATGGAGGGGTCTGAAATTGTCCTCGTAGGTCCATGTCCACTGTGAGAGACATAATCTAAAAAAAACATCCAGAAATCACAATGTATGATTTTATAACTATTTATTTGTATGATACAGCTGCAAATAAGTATTTGAACACCTGTCTATCAGCTAGAATTCTGACCCTCAAAGACCTGTTAGTCTGTCTTCAAAATGTCCACCTCCACTCCATTTATTATCCTAAATTAGATGCACCTGTTTGAGGTCGTTAGCTGCATAAAGACACCTGTCCACCCCATACAATCAGTAAGAATCACACTACTAACATGGCCAAGACCAAAGAGCTGTCCAAAGACACTAGAGACTAAATTGTCCACCTCCACAAGGCTGGAAAGGGCTACGGGGACATGTCCAAGCAGCTTGGTGAAAAAAGGTCCACTGTTGGAGCAATCATTAGAAAATGGAAGAAGCTCAACATGACTGTCCATGACATGAGTCTCCCTCGGACTGGGGCTCCATGCAAGATCTCACCTGATTTGGGGGTGTTTTTCTGCACATGGGACAGGGCGACTGCACTGTATTAAGGAGAGGAGGACCGGGGCCATGTATTGGGAGATTTTGGGGAACAACCTCCTTCCCTCAGTTAGAGCATTGAAGATGGGTCGAGGCTGGGTCTTCCAACATGACAATGACCCGAAGCACACAGCCAGGAGAACCAAGGAGGGGCTCTGGAAGAAGCAGATCAAGGTTCTGGGGGGGCCTAGCCAGTCTCCAGACCTAAACCCAATAGAGAATCTTTGGAGGGAGCTCAAACTCCGTGTTTCTCAGCGACAGCCCAGAAACCTGACTGATCTAGAGAAGATCTGTGTGGAGGAGTGGGCCAAAATCCCTTCTGCAGTGTGTCAAACCTGGTGAAGAACTACAGGAAACGTTTGACCTCTGGAACTGCAAACAAAGGCTACTGTACCAAATATTAACATTGATCTTCTCAGGTGTTCAAATACTTATTTGCAGCTGTATCATACAAATAAATAGTTAAAAAAATCATACATTGTGATTTCTGGATGTTTTTTTAGATTATGTCTCTCACAGTGGACATGCACCTACGAGGACAATTTCAGACCCTCCATGATTTCTAAGTGGGAGAACTTGCAAAATAGCAGCGTGTTCAAATACTTATTTTCCTCACTGTATATATATATATATATATATATACTATAGCAATAATGTCTTGAATGCAACTCCTTCTTTGTCTCAGTTCTGAGCCGAGGACGAGTGATGAAGACGACTTGAAAGAAGAAAGAGAAGAAGATAGTTTGTCTCCTGAGGAGCTGGAGGACAGAGAGGCGCTGCCGGAGAGTCTGTCCCCAGAAGAGCTGGAGACGCTGAAGGACGCTGTGGACGAGAGGAAGAAACTGGTCCAGGGTCTGAGGGGGAAGCCCTGGACCATGAAGAAGAAACTGGTGGCGCTACGGTACGTTCACTCCCCGTGTTACTAGAGCCGGACCGAGGACGTTGTATAGTCTGTCCACCAGAGGACGCTCTACAACGTCCCTGTTAGTCATAGTCTGTCCACCAGAACGTCCCTGTCCCCTGTAAAAGTGATGGCGTTGCATAGTCTGTCCACCAGAGGACGCTCTACAACGTCCCTGTTAGTGATGGTGTTGCATAGTCTGTCCCCAGAGGACGCATAGTCTGTCCAACGTCCCTGTTAGTGATGGCGTTGCATAGTCTGTCCACCAGAGGACGCTCTACAACGTCCCTGTTAGTGATGGCGTTGCATAGTCTGTCCACCAGAGGACGCTCTACAACGTCCCTGTTAGTGATGGTGTTGCATAGTCTGTCCACCAGAGGACGCTCTACAACGTCCCTGTTAGTGATGGCGTTGCATAGTCTGTCCACCAGAGGACGCTCTACAACGTCCCTGTTAGGGATGGCGTTGCATAGTCTGTCCACCAGAGGACGCTCTACAAGCGTCCCTGTTAGTGATGGCGTTGCATAGTCTGTCCACCAAAGGACGTTGCATAGTCTGTCCACCAGAGGACTACAACGTCCCTGTTAGTGATGGCGTTGCATAGTCTGTCCACCAGGACGCTCTACAACGTCCCCTGTTAGGGGGCGTTGTATAGTCTACAACGTCCCTGTTAGTGATGGCGTTGCATAGTCTGTGTCCACCAGATGGCGTTGCATAGTCTGTCCACCAGAGGACGCTCTACAACGCCCCTGTTAGTGATGGCGTTTGTCATAGTCTGTCCACCAGTGGTTGCATAGTCTGTCCACCAGAGGACGCCCTACAACGTCCCTGTTAGTGATGGCGTTGCATAGTCTGTCCACCAGAGGACGCTCTGTTAGTGATACAACGTCCCTGTTAGTGATGGCGTTGCATAGTCTGTCCACCAGAGGACGCTCTACAACGTCCCTGTTAGTGATGGTGTTGCATAGTCTGTGTCCAACGTCCCTGTTAGTGAGTTGCATAGTCTGTCCACCAGAGGACGCTCTACAACGTCCCTGTTAGTGATGGTGTTGATGTGTGTTTAAGTTTCATATCTTAAGTTTGTATTTTTCTACATTTTATTTATCAGAACTTTAATATATTTTGATGTTCTGTTGTGAAAATAAAACAAATTTTTATAGTAATTTAGTGAGAACTCATAAATAACTACAAATAACTGCTGTTTTGTGATTTTTACAACTTTAGAAATGGTTTTGTTGCCAATTTTTTTTCTCGATGTATTTTTGATTTTCCAACATACTTTTAGAATTTTTGAAAACGTTTTTTTTGGACTGTTGACAGTTAAAAAACGTTTTTCCAACATTTTCAGCATTTAGATTCATAAAGATTTTAATATTTTATTTATTTGAGTAGGACGATGCACATTAATCAACATTTCTGTAAATGCGCCAGTGTTAGCCAGTCGGCTAATTCTCAACTGTAGTCCAAGTTAACTAGTTTATTTCATATTAGTTCATTTTCACTTGCAATTTTCTCACTTTTTTTCAACTTTTGTTGTTTTTTGGCATTTATTCGGCTAATGTTTTTGTCATTTCTTATTTCTTTTCTTCACCCATTTGGACTGCCGACGGCGCTAATATTTCCTAAACTGCGCATGCCGTGGCATGTTGAATACGAGTTCTCAGTATGTGATACACATCAAATCTTCTTCTTTGTGGCAGAGAGTCTCAGGAGTTTGTGGAGAAGTATGAGGGAGCGTTGGGGAAAGGGAAGGGCAGGAAGCTCTACGCATACAAAGTCATGATGTCCAAGGTAAGAACACCACAGACCGGTCTGACATCTGCGTCAATCGTGCAGGCTATTCTCATTTTAGTCACTTTTATTGACATTTTCTCTCTTTTATATGTCAAACCACAGTACACTGCTGTATGAAATTACGTGCAAAGTTCACAGCTTAAAATAATACAGCTCAGAAACAATTAAAACATTTTAATTATGTGAATTAAAATAAATGCTTATATGGGTGTGCAGAGCATGTAAAGTGCAAAATACAAATATCTAGACTAGATACTAGTTGATCACCAGGAAACATATGTCCTGGAGAAGTTAAGGAGAAAACACTTTCACCAGGAAACAGGTGTTCATGTCCTGGAGAAGTTAAGGAGAAAACACAAGACTTTCACCAGGAAACAGGTGTTCATGTCCTGGAGAAGTTAAGGAGAAAACACAAGACTTTCACCAGGAAACAGGTGTTCATGTCCCTTTCACCAGGAAACAGGTGTTCATGTCCTGGAGAAGTTAAGGAGAAAACACAAGACTTTCACCTGGAAACAGGTGTTCATGTCCTGGAGAAGTTAGGAGGAGAAAACACCAGACTTTCACCAGGAAACAGGTGTTCATGTCCTGGAGAAGTTAAGGAGAAAACACAAGACTTTCACCAGGAAACAGGTGTTCATGTCCTGGAGAAGTTAAGGAGAAAACAAGACTTTCACCAGGAGAGCTGTGCACAATAGAGAAGTGTAAGGAGGGAGCTGGAAACCCCCCCTACACACACACCCCTGGCCCTGATTGGTGCATCTGAACAGGGAGCGGTGGATTAAGGGTCAGTTTCAGCCAATGTGAAGTCTTACGTACGCACCTTTAAGAACTTTCTTTCCTTTGTAGAAATGGATGAAGTTCCAGCGGGACTTTGAGAACTTTAAGACCGCCTGCATCCCGTGGGAGATGAAGATCAAGGAGATAGAAAGTAAGTTTTACTTTTCCCTTCATAGCCGCGTCAACGTGTTCCCATCAAAATACTACTGGATGCCTACAATGTCCTTCAGGATAAATGAAGTATCTCTCTCTCTCTCTCTCTATCTCTCTCTCTCTCTCTCTCTCTCTCTCTCTCTCTCTCTCTCTCTCTCTCTCTCTCTCTCTCTCTCTCTCTCTCTCTCTCTCTCTCTCTCTCTCTCTCTATCTATCTCTCTCTCTATCTATCTATCTATTTATCCCTCTCTCTCTCTCTCTCTCTATCTATCTATCTATTTATCCCTCTCTCTCTCTGTCTCTCTGTCTCTCTCTCTCTCCTTCTCTCTCTCTCTATCTCTCTCTCTCCCTCCCACTACATCCATCCATCCATCTCTCCATCTCTCTCTCTCTCTCTCACCATCCCTCCCTCCCTCTATCTCCATCCTTCCCTCTCTCTCTCATCCATCCATCCATCTCCCCCTCTCTCTCTTTCTCCCTCTCCCTCTCTCTCTCCATCCATCATCCCTCCCTCTCTCTCTCCCTCCCTCCCTCCCTCTCCATCCATCCATCCATCCATCCATCTGTCTCTCTCTCTCTCCCTCTCTCCCTCTCTCTCTCTCCCTTTCTCCCTCTCTCCCTCTCTCTATCATGCCTAGATCCTGATGATTACCTTTTATCATCCTGATATATCTACTCCCTCTTCCTCTTTATTTTTAAAATAAAGTTGTTTCTTCTTCTTGTCTCCAGGTCACTTTGGCTCCTCGGTGGCGTCCTACTTCATCTTCCTGAGGTGGATGTACGGCATCAACCTGATCTTGTTCTGCCTGACGTTCGGCCTCGTTATGGTCCCGGAGGTACAGACCAGTCCTGATTCTTCTCTCTCTCTCTTTTATCCCTCTCTCTCTGTTTTACACCCTCCTGCTTGGTTCCACCAGGCGCTGATGGGGCGGCCCTACGGCTCCATCCCCAGGAAGACCGTCCCCAGGGCCGAGGCCCCCACTGCCATGGACTTTGCTGTCTTGTGGGACTTTGGAGTCAGTTAACTATACGTATACACTGTCAAAAGAAAAGTACAAACCAGGACCTTTAAGGAACCAAAGCTTGTCCCTGGGGTGGAACCCTCAAAGGGACATTGTTGGACCTTGAATAAGAGGATCACATTTGGACTTTAGCTGTTTGCAGGGCTGTAGGACTCGAGTCGGTCTTGGACTCGAGTCCGGACTCAAGACCATTTTTCTATGGTCTCGGACTTGTCTCGAACTTCGCTAGTATTTGGACTCGGACTTGTCTCGGCCTCTGCCACCGGTCTTGCCCAATATGGCTTCTGGTCTGGACCGAGTCCAGGTGTCTTTATTATGTTGATAATAATATTGGAGGGGAAAGTGAAACCCAAAATGATTGTTTTGATACTGTCATGCATAAGACCTTTATTCTGTCCTGGATTCGGTATTGTCTCGGACTCTAACCCGTTTTGGACTCGGTCTTGACTTGGACTCGACTAGTCCTGGTCTTGGACTTGTCTTGGACTCGACTAAGGTGGTCTTGACTACAGCCCTGCCTGTTTGTACCTTCTAAGGGACAATATTATACCTTTGAGGATCAGTAATGTACCTTAAAGGTACAAATATACCTTACACCTCAGAAAGTACACACTGTACAACGGAAGGTGCAGAAATGTACCTTCAAGATACATTTTTGTACTTTTAAGGGGAACATTTGGTAAGTTTGTACCTTAGGGAACAAAAATGGACCTGTATTGTACCTCTTATTTTGACAGTGTAGTTGTTTCTCAATTTGACTCAACTTTATTTTACTTTATCTACATTATTATTATTAGATAATTGTTAACTAATTAACTAATTAACTAAAACCTGCATCCACAGGGTTATGCTCAGTATTCAGTCCTCTTCTACGGTTACTATAACAACCAGCGTGCCATTGGCTGGCTGAAGTTCCGTATGCCGCTGTCGTACTTCCTGGTCGGTGTGGGGACGGTGGCCTACAGCTACATGGTGGTCATAAGAACGTACGCTAACATTAGCTAACGCTAATTAGCTGAAGTTTGGTAAAATAACTCGTGAATAAAGCTGAAAGTGTGTTTCCATCCAAAACTCTCTTTATCAGAACTATGAAGAACGTTGAAAAAAGTGACAAATGTTGTAAAAAAAAACTGCAAAAAGGCAGAAAATCATCTAAAACCATTATTTTTTTATATCTTGAAAAAATTAACAAAAAAATTGTTACTTAAAATTACTAAAACATATAAAAATCTAGACCTGCTCTTTATGAAAGACCTGGGAGATAAATAACATCCCAGAGTCCGGTCTAGACCTGCTCTTTATGAAAGACCTGGGAGATAAATAACATCCCAGAGTCCGGTCTAGACCTGCTCTTTATGAAAGACCTGGGAGATAAATAACATCCCAGAGTCCGGTCTAGACCTGCTCTTTATGGAAAGACCTGGGAGATAAATAACATCCCAGAGTCCGGTCTAGACCTGCTCTTTATGAAAGACCTGGGAGATAAATAACATCCCAGAGTCGGTCTAGACCTGCTCTTTATGAAAGACCTGGGAGATAAATAACATCCCAGAGTCGGTCTAGACCTGCTCTTTATGAAAGACCTGGGAGATAAATAACATCCCAGAGTCTGGTCTAGACCTGCTCTTTATGAAAGACCTGGGAGATAAATAACATCCCAGAGTCGGTCTAGACCTGCTCTTTATGAAAGACCTGGGAGATAAATAACATCCCAGAGTCCGGTCTAGACCTGCTCTTTATGGAAAGACCTGGGAGATAAATAACATCCCAGAGTCGGTCTAGACCTGCTCTTTATGGAAAGACCTGGGAGATAAATAACATCCCAGAGTCCGGTCTAGACCTGCTCTTTATGGAAAGACCTGGGAGATAAATAACATCCCAGAGTCCGGTCTAGACCTGCTCTTTATGAAAGACCTGGGAGATAAATAACATCCCAGAGTCGGTCTAGACCTGCTCTTTATGAAAGACCTGGGAGATAAATAACATCCCAGAGTCCGGTCTAGACCTGCTCTTTATGGAAAGACCTGGGAGATAAATAACACCCCAGAGTCCGGTCTAGACCTGCTCTTTATGGAAAGACCTGGGAGATAAATAACATCCCAGAGTCCGGTCTAGACCTGCTCTTTATGAAAGACCTGGGAGATAAATAACATCCCAGAGTCGGTCTAGACCTGCTCTTTATGGAAAGACCTGGGAGATAAATAACATCCCAGAGTCGGTCTAGACTTGCTCTTTATGGAAAGACCTGGGAGATAAATAACATCCCAGAGTCGGTCCCGGTCTAGACCTGCTCTTTATGTAAAGACCTGGGAGATAAATAACATCCCAGAGTCTGGTCTAGACCTGCTCTTTATGGAAAGACCTGGGAGATAAATAACATCCCAGAGTCGGTCTAGACCTGCTCTTTATGGAAAGACCTGGGAGATAAATAACATCCCAGAGTCCGGTCTAGACCTGCTCTTTATGGAAAGACCTGGGAGATAAATAACATCCTAGAGTCCTGGTCTAGACCTGCTCTTTATGGAAAGACCTGGGAGATAAATAACATCCCAGAGTCGGTCTGGACCTGCTCTTTATGAAAGACCTGGGAGATAAATAACATCCCAGAGTCGGTCTAGACCTGCTCTTTATGGAAAGACCTGGGAGATAAATAACATCCCAGAGTCCGGTCTAGACCTGCTCTTTATGGAAAGACCTGGGAGATAAATAACATCCCAGAGTCCGGTCTAGACCTGCTCTTTATGAAAGACCTGGGAGATAAATAACATCCTAGAGTCCTGGTCTAGACCTGCTCTTTATGGAAAGACCTGGGAGATAAATAACATCCCAGAGTCGGTCTGGACCTGCTCTTTATGAAAGACCTGGGAGATAAATAACATCCCAGAGTCCGGTCTAGACCTGCTCTTTATGGAAAGACCTGGGAGATAAATAACATCCCAGAGTCGGTCTAGACCTGGTAGCGCAATGAGATAACTGTTGTTGTGAATATACAAATGAAATTGATTTGATTGATCTCGTTTATGTTCTACTGAATCTGTAATTCTGATTAAAGGATGGCGTAACGCAAATGAATCGAGGATTGGTGGCGATAACAGCTTTAATTTTAGCTGGAAGATGTTCACCAGCTGGGACTACCTGATCGGAAACCCCTGAGCGACCCGACAACAAATGCGCCTCCATCACCACCAGCTTCAAGGTCAGTGCAGCGGATCCAGAGTAGCTTACATATGAATCACATCCTCCTACATCCTGTCCCTCGCTCCGTCGACCTCTGCAGGGGCGATCTTAGAAGGAGCAGGAGAGCCGTAAGGGCGACAACATCCACCTGACTCGCTTCCTCCGGCGTGCTGGCCAACTTCCTGGTCTTGTGCTGCCTGGCAGGAAGCGGATACCTCATCTACTTCGTAGTGCGTCGCTCGCAGAAGTTCGCCCTCGAAGGACTGGAGACTCACACCTGGTGGGAAAGGAATGAGGTAGCTATATGATGTAATGGGAAATTACATTTAAGCATGATTTCATATATCTTTCTATAATATGCATGTTTTGGTGTTATTCATGTAATTATTCACAATGCTTTTCAGGTTGTATGACTTTTTAAATCCCTTCCCTGTGTGTCCTCCCTGAAGGAGACTCGGTTAGTCTCTCAGGACAATACGTGGAGTCTGAAGGAGACATTTGTTCAGTGCTACGTTTATCAAAAGCAGGTCAGGATCAGGACCATAGCAGGTCCAGGGTCAGGACAGTAGCATATCCAGGGTTAGGACCATAGCAGGTCCAGGGTAACGACTATAGCAGGTCCAGGATCAGGACAGTAGCATATCCAGGGTCAGGACCATAGCAGGTCCAGGGTCAGGACAGTAGCACATCAGAGTCAGGACCATAGCAGGTCCAGGGTCACAGACAGCTGTATAATTTACAGATAGAGCAGGTCTAGACCGCTCTGGGAATTTACAGATAGAGCAGGTCTAGACCGCTCTATAATTTACAGATAGAGCAGGTCTAGACCTCTCTATAATTTACAGATAGAGCAGGTCTAGACCTCTCTATAATTTACAGATAGAGCAGGTCTAGACCGCTCTATAATTTACAGATAGAGCAGGTCTAGACCGCTCTATAATTTACAGATAGAGCAGGTCTAGACCTCTCTATAATTTACAGATAGAGCAGGTCTAGACCTCTCTATAATTTACAGATAGAGCAGGTCTAGACCCTCTATAATTTACAGATAGAGCAGGTCTAGACCTCTCTATAATTACAGATAGAGCAGGTCTAGACCTCTCTATAATTTACAGATAGAGCAGGTCTAGACCGCTCTATAATTTACAATAGAGCAGGTCTAGACCGCTCTATAATTTACAGATAGAGCAGGTCTAGACCGCTCTATAATTTAGCAGATAGAGCAGGTCTAGACCGCTCTATAATTTACAGATAGAGCAGGTCTAGACCGCTCTATCTATAATTTACAGATAGAGCAGGTCTAGACCTCTCTATAATTTACAGACAGAGCAGGTCTAGACCGCTCTATAATTTACAGATAGAGCAGGTCTAGACCACTCTATAATTTACAGGTAGAGCAGGTCTAGACCACTCTATAATTTACAGATAGAGCAGGTCTAGACCACTCTATAATTTACAGATAGAGCAGGTCTAGACCACTCTATAATTTACAGATAGAGCAGGTCTAGACCACTCTATAATTTACAGATAGAGCAGGTCTAGACCGCTCTGTAATTTACAGATAGAGCAGGTCTAGACCGCTCTATAATTTACAGATAGAGCAGGTCTAGACCGCTCTGTAATTTACAGATAGAGCAGGACTAGACCGCTCTGTAATTTACAGATAGAGCAGGTCTAGACCGCTCTGTAATTTACAAAGATCATTATTTTAAGAATGTTTTCCTTTCATTTTGACATAATGATGAGTACTGGTGATGAAAGCCATTGTGCTTTCTCAGGTGAACATGGTCATGTCCTTACTGGGGATGTTCTGCCCCATGCTGTTCGACGTCATCAGCGCCCTGGAGAACTACCACCCTCGAGTCGCCCTGCAGTGGCAGCTGGGCCGCATCTTCGCCCTCTTCTTGGGAAACCTCTACACCTTCATCATCGCACTCATGGACGAGATCAACCTCAAAGTGAGAACTAGAGCCGTTGGACATGTAGAGATAATTCATTAAATTATGAATACCAACTTCTGCTTTCTAACAGACTCAAGCTTTTTATACATCAGTCTATCCCAGTATATCTGAAGTCTCTTTTATATAGACCTTAGTGGTCCCTAATACTGTATCTGAAGTCTCTTTATATAGACCTTAGTGGTCCCCTAATACTGTATCTGAAGTCTCTTTATATAGACCTTAGTGGTCCCCTAATACTGTATCTGAAGTCTCTTTATATAGACCTTAGTGGTCCCCTAATACTGTATCTGAAGTCTCTTTATATAGACCTTAGTGGTCCCTAATACTGTATCTGAAGTCTCTTTTATATAGACCTTAGTGGTCCCTTATACTGTATCTGAAGTCTCTTTATATAGACCTTAGTGGTCCCCTAATACTGTATCTGAAGTCTCTTTTATATAGACCTTAGTGGTCCCTAATACTGTATCTGAAGTCTCTTTATATAGACCTTAGTGGTCCCCTAATACTGTATCTGAAGTCTCTTTATATAGACCTTAGTGGTCCCTAATACTGTATCTGAAGTCTCTTTATATAGACCTTAGTGGTCCCCTAATACTGTATCTGAAGTCTCTTTATATAGACCTTAGTGGTCCCTAATTCTGTATCTGAAGTCTCTTTATATAGACCTTAGTGGTCCCCTAATACTGTATCTGAAGTCTCTTTATATAGACCTTAGTGGTCCCCCTAATACTGTATCTGAAGTCTCTTTATATAGACCTTAGTGGTCCCTAATACTGTATCTGAAGTCTCTTTATATAGACCTTAGTGGTCCCTAATACTGTATCTGAAGTCTCTTTATATAGACCTTAGTGGTCCCCTAATACTGTATCTGAAGTCTCTTTATATAGACCTTAGTGGTCCCTAATACTGTATCTGAAGTCTCTTTATATAGACCTTAGTGGTCCCTAATACTGTATCTGAAGTCTCTTTATATAGACCGTTAGTGGTCCCTAATACTGTATCTGAAGTCACCAACCAGTGGTGTGTTCATGTTGCAGAGGGAAGAGGAGAAGATCATAAAGTTTAATATAACAACATGGGAAGCCAGTCTTTACAATGCAACAGGACCGGAAAACAGCACGGCCCCCCCCGTCACCTTCCACCCGGCTGATGTTCCCAGAGGGCCCTGCTGGGAGACCATGGTGGGCCAGGTCAGTGTCCCTGTAGACTTCGTTCCATGTTATTGTATGATTTCATTTCTACATCATAAAGGCATGGATCTGCAACGTTCCCTATTATTAAACAGGAATATAATACCTCTTGATACAACCACATGAATGAAAACAAACAAAATGTATGACTTTTTTTAAACTTCTGAAAAAAATAGTCTTTAGAACTTTACAAAAAGTGTATAAAAAGAAAGAAAAATGTCAACAAAAATGTGACAAAAAATTACAAATGTCAAAAACTTCTAAAGCCTCAGAAAAAGTTTTAATTTAAATACTTTGTTCAAATCACTGACAATGACACACAGTTGAAAAAATGACAAAATGATCAAAAAGGAACAAAATCATAAAACCAAACAAAATAGTCTTTTGAACTTTACAAAAGTGACTAAAATGTGAATAAATGTCTAATAAACTGACTGAAATGTGAAAAGATGTCGAAAAAAGTTACAAATGTCAAAAAGTTACACATGTAAAAGAAAAAAAGCTTTAGAATTTGGGAAAAACTGACGAAAAAAACAACAACATTAAAAAAAATGACAAAGTGATAAAAAGTCAAAAAAGTGACAAAAGTGACAAAAAAGTCAAAAATAGTGTCAAAAAAATGAAAAACTTCTAAAGCCTCAGGAAAAGTCGCCGAACAAATCACTGACAGCGACACAAAGTCGAAAAAAGTGACAAAAAGTTGAAAAAATAAAACAAAACAAAAAAATAGTCTTCAGAACTTTACAAAAAGTGAATAAAAAGAGAAAAATGTCAATAAAAGTGACTAAAATGTGACTAATGTCAAAAAAAGTGACAAATGTAAAAAAATTTAAAAACATTTAAAAATGTTGGGAAAAATCCACAAAATGATCAGAAAAAGTGACAAAATCAAATATATATGTACATTATGCATGTTAATATATATATATACAGGTATATACAGTACATTCATGGCTGCTTCTTCCTCTGCAGGAGTTTGTCCGGCTGATCATTTCCGACACCATGACGACGTACATCACGCTGCTGATCGGCGACTTCCTGCGAGCCGTGCTCGTTCGTTTCCTCAACTACTGCTGGTGCTGGGACCTGGAGGCCGGGTTTGTGAGTCCGCTGTCACAGCGCCAGCTAGCAGCTACATGCACAGCTAACAGCTACATGCACAGCCTAGCAGCTACATGCACAGCCTAGCAGCTACATGCACAGCCTAGCAGCTACATGCACAGCTAACAGCTACATGCACAGCCTAGCAGCTACATGCACAGCCTAGCAGCTACATGCACAGCCTAGCAGCTACATGCACAGCTAACAGCTACATGCACAGCTAGCAGCTACATGCACAGCTAGCAGCTACATGTACAGCCAACAGCTACATGCACAGCCTAGCAGCTACATGCACAGCCTAGCAGCTACATGCACAGCCTAGCAGCTACATGCACAGCTAACAGCTACATGCACAGCCTAGCAGCTACATGCACAGCTAACAGCTACATGCACAGCCTAGCAGCTACATGCACAGCTAACAGCTACATGCACAGCTAACAGCTACATGCACAGCTAACAGCTACATGCACAGCTAGCAGCTACATGCACAGCTAGCAGCTACATGCACAACTAGCTGCTACATGCACAGCCTAGCACTACATGCACAGCTAGCAGCTACATGCACAGCTAACAGCTACATGCACAGCTAACAGCTACATGCACAGCTAGCAGCTACATGCACAGCTAGCAGCTACATGCACAGCTAGCAGCTACATGCACAGCCTAGCAGCTACATGCACAGCTAGCAGCTACATGCACAGCTAACAGCTACATGCACAGCTAACAGCTACATGCACAGCTAGCAGCTACATGCACAGCTAGCTGCTACATGCACAGCCTAGCAGCTACATGCACAGCTAGCAGCTACATGCACAGCTAACAGCTACATGCACAGCTAACAGCTACATGCACAGCTAGCAGCTACATGCACAGCTAGCAGCTACATGCACAGCTAGCAGCTACATGCACAGCCTAGCAGCTACATGCACAGCTAGCAGCTACATGCACAGCTAGCAGCTACATGCACAGCTAACAGCTACATGCACAGCTAGCAGCTACATGCACAGCTAACAGCTACATGCACAGCTAACAGCTACATGCACAGCTAGCAGCTACATGCACAGCCTAGCATTAGCTTTCATTATGTCACCGCCCAATGGGAGGAGACTGCAGGAAATACCCCCCCCATCCCCCCCCAGTCTGAAATACCCCCCCCAGTCTGAAATACCCCCCCCAAGTCTGAAATACCCCCCATCCCCCCAGTCTGAAAACCCCTCCCCCCCCCCAGTCTGAAATACCCCCATCCCCCAGTCTGAAAAATCCCCCAGTCTGAAATACCCCTCCCATCTCCTCCAGTCTGAAATACCCCTCCCACCACCCCCAGTCTGAAATACCCCTCCCATCCCCCAGTCTGAAATACCCCTCCCACCCCCCAGTCTGAAATACCCCTCCCCCCCCCCCAGTCTGAAATACCCCTCCCACCCCCCCTCTATGGCCAAGCACACAGCTGATGCTGATTCTTGTCTTTTCTGTGTGAAGCCGTCGTACTCGGAGTTTGGCGTCAGCGGGAGCGTTTTGGGTCTGATCTTCAACCAAGGAATGATATGGTGAGGAGATGATGATGGAACTGTAATATAACATAATAATGTCAGATAATAACTGAATTATTCTGTTTTATTGTTCACGTTCGCCAGATTTCACGTGTGAAGAAAAGACCTTAAAAGCCCCCCAGCAGCAGCCTTTCACCCTCCTGTTGACCTCGGGTCATATTTGACCCATTTTCAAAGTTTCTATATCTGAAATTTGGGTTTCTTTCAACCAAACTGTGCAAATAAAATAACGTTGATGGTTCCCTACAACGCTGTTAACAAGTTAAGTAAATAATCAGTTCACTACTTTCATTGAATTTGGGTGTTTTAGTCAATTTTATAGAATTTGGAGAAAAAAACAACTGGTATAAAACTTTGAAAAAAAGTGACAAATGTCAAGTCGAAAAAAGTGACTAAAAGTTTAAAACGTGACAAAAAACGGACGAAAAAAACAACAAAAAGTCGAAAAAGTGTCAAAAAATTGTCAAAAACTTCTAAAGCCTCAGAAAAAAGTCGACAAACATTGATTAAAGTATTTAATTGAAATACTTTAACACTTATGTTGTCTTCCCATCAAATGAAAATCAACACTCTTGTTGGCGGCTTTTTAACGTTTTTTGTCACTTTTTAACACTTTTTTTGAACACACTTCCATTTGTTTTACAATGCTATAAAATTGAATAAGACGCCCCCAAAATTAATGAAAGTAGAGATTTGTACTTGGCAAAAGAGCGTTGGGTGGAATCAATCATGTTATTTTGGGGAATTAAAAAAAGAACACTGATATTGGAAAATGGGTCAATTTAGCCCGAGGACAACAGAGATAGATATTATTGATCCCAAAAAATGTGAATTATGTTGTTACAGCACACGTACATCAACAGGAGGGTTAAACCAATCACTGACAATGACCAAAAGTCAATAAAAGGACAAAAAGTGATAAAAAAGCAACAAAAAGTAGTAAACTGTGAGAAAAAGTTTTAAAAAAATACAAAAAGTTAAAAAAGACAAAGTTCAAAAAAAAAAGACAAAAAGTGACAGACAGTAAAAAAGACAAAAAGTGACAGACAGTAAAAAAAGACAAAAGTGACAGACAGTAAAAAAGACAAAAAGTGAGACAGTAAAAAAGACAAAAAGTGAGACAGTAAAAAAAGACAAAAAGTGACAGACAGTAAAAAAAGACAAAAAGTGAGACAGTAAAAAAAGACAAAAAGTGAGACAGTAAAAAAAGACAAAAAAGTGACAGACAGTACAAAAAAGACAAAAAGGACAGACAGTAAAAAAGACAAAAAGTGAGACAGTAAAAAAGACAAAAAAGTGAGACAGTAAAAAAAGACAAAAGTGAGACAGTAAAAAAAGACAAAAAAGTGAGACAGTAAAAAAAGACAAAAAGTGAGACAGTAAAAAAGACAAAAAGTGACAGACAGTAAAAAAAAGACAAAAAGGACAGACAGTACAAAAAAGACAAAAGTGAGACAGTAAAAAAAGACAAAAAGTGAGACAGTAAAAAGTGACAAAAAGTGAGACAGTAAAAAAGAGAAAGGGACAGACAGTAAAAAAAGACAGAAAGTGACAGACAGTAAAAAAAAAGACAGAAAGTGAGAAAAGTGAGAGAACGTGAGAGAGCGTGAGAAAGAAGCGTGAGAAACGTGAGAGTGAAAAGTGAGAGAGCGTGAGCGTGAAACGTGAGAGAGCGTGACGGGCAGTGCTGTCCCTCCAGGATGGGGGGCCTTCGGCGCCCCTGCCTGCGGCGCTGAATAAAAACATGCTGCGTCTCACGTGTCCATGTACCTGCAGTGCTGGGCCGTGATGTGCTGCGTGCCGCAGGGCGCGTCTTCAAGGCCTCCGGCTCCAACAACTTCTACATGGCCATGCTGCTGGTCATCCTCTTCCTCTCCACGCTGCCGGCCATCTACACCATCGTCACCATCCCGCCCTCCATGTTGCCGACTGCGGACCCTTCAGGTCAGTAATAAGAATAAAAACAATAATAATGTATGTATATAATAATGTGTTGGTTCCACAGGGGAAATTACAACACGCTTGTTCAAGTCTGGCGTCTTCTTTTTTATGCAACAGGCTTTTTATTAACCCGCATGAACCGGTGGGCTATTATTTTGTCCTGGAATACTTTATTTGCAAAATTACTCATGTTGTTCTCGGGTCAGATTGACATGTTGTCCCCATGTTGTCCCCATGTTGTCCTCATGTTGTCCTCATGTTGTCCTCATGTTGTCCCCATGTTGCCTTCATGTTGTCCCCATGTTGTCCTCATGTTGTCCTCATGTTGTCCCCATGTTGTCCCCATGTTGCCTTCATGTTGTCCCCCATGTTGTCCTCATGTTGTCCTCATGTTGTCCTCATGTTGTCCCCATGTTGTCCCCATGTTGTCCTCATGTTGTCCCCATGTTGTCCCCATGTTGCCTTCATGTTGTCCCCATGTTGCCTTCATGTTGTCCCCATGTTGTCCCCATGTTGTCCCCATGTTGTCCTCATGTTGTCTTCATGTTGCCCCCATGTTGTCCCCATGCTGTCCTCATGTTGTCCTCATGTTGTCTTCATGTTGCCCCCATGTTGTCCCCATGTTGCCCTCATGTTGTCCCCATGTTGTCCCCATGTTGTCCTCATGTTGTCCCCATGTTGTCCCCATGTTGTCCTCATGTTGTCTTCATGTTGCCCCCATGTTGTCCCCATGTTGTCCCCATGTTGTCCTCCTGTTTCCCCCATGTTGTCCCCATGTTGTCCCCATGTTGTCCCCATGTTGCCCTCATGTTGTCCTCATGTTGTCCCCATGTTGTCCCCATGTTGTCCCCATGTTGCCCTCATGTTGTCTTCATGTTGTCTTCATGTTGTCCTCATGTTGTCCTCATGTTGTCCCCATGTTGTCCCCATGTTGTCTTCATGTTGTCCTCATGTTGTCCTCATGTTGTCCTCATGTTGTCCTATATCAATGTCCTTTTTAATTCCCCAAAATAACATGATTGATTCCACCCAACGCTCTTTGCCAAGTACAAATCTCTACTTTCATTCATTTTGGGGCGTCTTATTCAATTTTATAGCATTGTAAAACAAATGGAAGTGTTTTTGAAATAGTATTGAGTAAAAGTTGACATATTCCAGTCTGTGATTATCATCAACATCCATTCCTTTAATTTTAGTCTCAATAATTCCTAATTTCTGCTTTTCTAACTCAAACATTAGGTATAATTTCCTATAAATGAGCTTTATTGACCATAAATTCCAAAAATAACTGTAAAACTAAAGTTAATAAGTTAGTGTTACGTAGTGTAGAAAACGTCAAAAAAAGTGACAAACAGTGAAAAAAGTGTTGAAAAAAGGGACAAAACCTTAAGAAAAGTTAAAAAACATTGATTAAAAGCGTCAAAAGTGTTGATTTTCCATTTTGACGGGAAAACAACACGAGGGTTAACGGATAATGAACACAACGAATCATACGAGGGGACGATCATTTACGTTCAAAACGGGTCACGTTAAAATGTTGTCATACATTTTTCTTGTCAAAATTTCAAATAAAAACCTTTTATGAAGGTTATGGTCGTGTTCTTCAACCCTTTTTCTTTCCCCCGATGATTTTGTCACTTTTTCAACATTTGTCAACTTTTTCTGAGCCTTTTAAAATTTCCGTGGGTTTTCTCAAAATTTTTAAAGCTTTAATTTTTTATGTTTGTCACTTTTTTTTGACATCTTTTCACATTTTTGTCACTTTATTTGACATTTATTCACATTTTTATCACTTTTGACATTTCTCTCTTTTAAAAAAGAAGTTTCAAGTTGTTTTACTAATTGTTTTTTCTCCAAATGCTATAAAATTGACAAAAAACACCCAAATTTAATAAAAGTAGTGAACTAATTATTAAGTTAACTTGTGAGGAGTGTTGTTGGGAACCATCCATATTACTGTTTTGGACAATTTATTTGAAGGAAACCCAAATCTCTGATATAGAACTTTTTGGAAGACATCAGGAGGGTTAACTTTCTGTTCTTCTTTTCTCCTTAGTGGGAAGAACCGTATGTTCGATGTGATCCAGGAGACACTTGAGTCGGACTTCCCTGCCTGGTTTAGTAAAGTGTTCAGCTATGCCTCTAACCCCGGGCTGGTGCTACCCTTCATATTGCTCATGGTGTGAGTCGTCAGCACAATGCATGAATGTATCTGTTTTTGCACATCTTTAAGGGTAACTCTGGTAGTTGTTCAACCTGGACCCTATTTTTAGTGTGTATAGAGCAGCATATCTCCACCAGACTCCATGTAAATAATCACTACTTTTAGTGTGTATAGAGCAGCATATCTCCACCAGACTCCATGTAAATAATTACTACTTTTAGCGTGTATAGAGCAGCATATCTCCACCAGACTCCATGTAAATAATCACTACTTTTAGCGTGTATAGAGCAGCATATCTCCACCAGACTCCATGTAAATAATCACTACTTTTAGCGTGTATAGAGCAGCATATCTCCACCAGACTCCATGTAAATAATCACTACTTTTAGCGTGTATAGAGCAGCATATCTCCACCAGACTCCATGTAAATAATCACTACTTTTAGCGTGTATAGAGCAGCATATCTCCACCAGACTCCATGTAAATAATCACTACTTTTTAGCATGTATAGAGCAGTATATCTCCACCAGACTCCATGTAAATAATCACTACTTTTAGCGTGTATAGAGCAGCATATCTCCACCAGACTCCATGTAAATAATCACTACTTTTAGTGTGTACAGAGCAGCATATCTCCACCAGACTCCATGTAAATAATCACTACTTTTTAGTGTGTATAGAGCAGCATATCTCCACCAGACTCCATGTAAATAATCACTACTTTTAGCGTGTATAGAGCAGCTTATCTCCACCAGACTCCATGTAAATAATCACTACTTTTAGTGTGTATAGAGCAGCATATCTCCACCAGACTCCATGTAAATAATCACTACTTTTAGTGTGTACAGAGCAGCATATCTCCACCAGACTCCATGTAAATAATCACTACTTTTAGTGTGTATAGAGCAGCATATCTCCACCAGACTCCATGTAAATAATCACTACTTTTAGCGTGTATAGAGCAGCTTATCTCCACCAGACTCCATGTAAATAATCACTACTTTTAGCGTGTATAGAGCAGCATATCTCCACCAGACTCCATGTAAATAATCACTACTTTTAGTGTGTATAGAGCAGCATATCTCCACATGTAAATGGGTGAATTAAGAGTTTATTCCAACCAGACCAGAGTGGTGATTGTTGGAACAGTGGAAAGATGAACCAAACGGCTTTTTGGTAGTTTTATTTAGTTTCTATCCACTTTGAATGAAGTGTGTTTTACGATGATTAAAGTAGTGATTATTTACATGGAGTCTGGTGGGTTTGGTGATGGTGATGTCGGGGCTGTTTCATGTTAAACTAAAAGGATCTTCCTCTTTAACTAAAAGGTCTATCTCTGTAGGGATCCATCCCATAATGTTGTCACACACTCAGAATAATAATCTGAGTCTGTCAGCAGCAACAACACAACTTTTAGTGGACGCAGATTGACACAAATGTTCATTAACATTACAGCTTGTTTTCTGGCTTAATACTTAACCAATTTCAAATGGTTGTTCCCATCAGTCTCCTAGACACAAAACATAGGGAGATAGGGTCCACGTTGAAAAATACTGAAGTTATCATTAAAGATATATTGCATGACCGTGTTGTCTTCATATCCTTTTAGTGGTAAAGTTTAAGGTTATTTGATGGTAATATTCTGTGATTTTATCTTTCAGATTGGCCATTTATTACTTGCAATCCACATCCAAAAGCTACAAAGAAGCTAACGTGGACCTGAAGAAAAAACTACAGACGGTACCTGAAATTAGACTGAAAAACAAAAAAACACTATTCTCCTTTACTTTTACATCTGTAGTCAGACAACCGAACACACTGTATGGAATAGCTTAAAGTTGAAGTTGTTAAAATACTACCCTCATGTTCACTGTAGAACACACTGTAAAAAACATTGGAAAAAGGGACAAAAAAAATAGGAATAAAATTGACAAAAACGTCAAAAAATGTAGAAAAAGAAAAACAACAACAAAATGTTGAAATTTCAATTCCAAATTTTTAAAGCTTTTTTTTATATTTGTCACATTTTTGTTACTTTTTTCGACATCCTTTCACATTTTTCTCTCTTTTTTGTACAAATTTTTTGAAGTTCTTTTAACAAATTGTTTTTTCTCAAAATGCTATAAAATTGACAAAAAAAAAATCTACTCAACTCAACTATTTCTGAGCATTTTGAAATTTCCGTTGGTTTTTCCCCAAATTTAAAAAAAGCTTTTTTGTTACTTTTTTTGACATATTTTCACATTTTTTGTCACTTTATTTGACAATTGTTCACATTTTAGTCACTTTTGACATTTTTCTCTTTTTTACAATTTTTTAAAAGTTCTTTTACCAATTGTTTTTTCTCCAAATGTTATAAAATTGACAAAAACACACAATTTCAATGAAAGCAGTGTGTTGGCGCACATTTGCTATTTGTTTGGTCGGAAATTCACGCGTGGCGTCTGTGTAAATGCGTGTCTTGGTTTTAAGAATTGTCAATGAATTACTTGTTGTCCAAGAGTTTCAAACTTAAAATTGGATATGACAATCCGTTTATTTAAAGTAAACAAAAGTAATCAAACATAATAATAACTGGTCTTCTTTTAATCCTTATCCTACACGTAACCACGTCAAAAAACTGTGACCTTGCTGTGCGCAACACAGCTGAACCAATTAGGCCACATTTAAATAAACTTTACACCTCCAGCATCACACGCTGGTCATCCAATGAAATGGCTCCAACACAGTGAACTGATTATTAATTTAACGTGTGCGGAGCGTTGTTGGGAACCATCCACGGGACCTTTTTCCTGCCTATGCACGGTGGGTATAGATGCAGAAACAGCTGTTGTGTCTCTACCATCCGTCCAGCAGAGAGCAGCAGACAGCTGGGAATCTGTCTTCTGCACCCAGGACTAAAATATAAGTATATATAAGTAAAAGTAACAATACTTTGATGAAATATTACTCAAGTACAAGTGCAATTAACTATCTGTAAAATGACTCAAATAAAAGTGATAAGTACTTCATTTAGAATGTACTTAAGTAAAAGTTAAAAGTTACATTAAAAACTGTAAATTGGGGGGGCGGGGGGGATCTCTCCCATGTAGTGAAAAGAGTTATAAATCCAAAACTATTTCATTTTTAATTGAAGAATGCTAACGAGAGACTTCTGTAACGTCAACCCAGTAAAAATGGGTCTACTTAACCAAATTGGTTCACTGCTAGCTTAGCTACAAGCTAGCATCTAACACAACAAAGGCTGTCAGGTGAATGGTGTTTTGAGCTAACGTTAGCATAGCATCAACCATAGATAGCTACAATGTTTATGAAATGATTCCCATCTTCTGTTATTGTTTATAATGATAAACTTTATTATTTCATGGATTTCACTAATCTCAGTATGACAGTTATGTCGTAGACTGTTTAAATCTGAGCATGAGACTCACATCGAGGAGTGACATCGTCTCTGCTATGGTTCCTCTCCACCTCTGATTATAATAATTCTGTTCATGTCATTTTCAAGCAAAACGAGGAGAACAAGAGGAAGAACAAGCTGGCGGCGCTGAAGGCCCAGACGGACGTGGAGGAGGCCCGGGCTGCGACCGAGAGACAGAAGAACAACGCGTCCCTACAACGCCGACAGGGTGAGACTAAGGTCTAAAAGAGACTTCAGATCCAGAATTAGGGACCACTAAGGTCTATATAAAAGAGACTTCAGATACAGTATTAGGGGACCACTAAGGTCTATATAAAAGAGACTTCAGATCCAGTATAAGGGGACCACTAAGGTCTATATAAAAGAGACTTCAGATACAGTATTAGGGGACCACTAAGGTCTATATAAAGAGACTTCAGATACAGTATTAGGGGACCACTAAGGTCTATATAAAGAGACTTCAGATACAGTATTAGGGACCACTAAGGTCTATATAAAGAGACTTCAGATACAGTATTAGGAGACCACTAAAGTCTATATAAAAGAGACTTCAGATCCAGTATTAGGGACCACTAAGGTCTATATAAAGAGACTTCAGATACAGTATTAGGGACCACTAAGGTCTATATAAAGAGACTTCAGATACAGTATTAGGGGACCACTAAGGTCTATATAAAGAGACTTCAGATCCAGTATTAGGGACCACTAAGGTCTATATAAAAGAGACTTCAGATACAGTATTAGGGACCACTAAGGTTTCTATAAAAGACTAAGTCCAACTTTTCCTTCAGCAGAGGAGGAAGACCTCGGCTGTAGTCAGAGGAAGACTGGACACCCTCCTCCTTCAGTTAGACACCAAGATGGCCGCCCCCCGGCCACCAGAGCCCCCGTCCCCAGGACCCTTCACCCTGACACCCACAGGCCCGTGGGGCACCTGCCCGGGGGCGGTTTCCCCCAGCAACGGGAACCCAGAATGCATCGCGTGCCGAGCCTGCCAAAACACTGAGGGGCAGAAAAACAGGACGTTAGCAGATGGTTAGTCAGTTATTTTTCATTTTATTTTTAATTATTAATACGTTTTTTTTACCCTTGTGTTACCTTTTGAAAATCAACACTTTTGTTGACACTTTTTATCAATTTTATTTTACTTTTATTAAATTTTTGTACCTTTTTTCAACACTTTTGAAGCTTTTTTTCAATGTTTGTCACTTTTTATGTTTTCAACACTACTTACCACTAACTTATTAAGTTTAGTTTTATAGTTATTTTTGGAATTTATGGTCAATAAACCTCATTTATAGGAAATTATACCTAATGTTTGAGTTAGAAAAGCAGAAATTAGGAATTATTGAGACTAAAATTAAAGGAATGGATGTTGATGATAATCACAGACTGGAATATGTCAACTTTTACTCAATACTATTTCAAAAACACTTCCATTTGTTTTACAATGCTATAAAATTGAATAAGACGCCCCAAAATTAATGAAAGTAGAGATTTGTACTTGGCAAAGAGCGTTGGGTGGAATCAATCATGTTATTTTGGGGAATTAAAAAGAACATTGATATAGGACAGGGTTAAAGATATGATGCAGTGATGGACTCTGAACACACGTCTCGAGTCCACAGAGACGCTTACCTGTCGTCCTCCGTCTTCATCAAAGGAGCTGATTGACTATTCTTGGCCCGCGGAGGAAGAATAAAGCATCGAGGCTTACTTCATCTTGTTCTCGAATAACCGCAGAATTAATATTTAATGCAAAGCTGCCATGAATTCATCATGAGCGTGGGTGGAAGTGGGTTTGATTGGCACGGTAATCCACCGTCAGTGGCTCCTCATTCCCCAACAACAGGACCTTCAGTGGCTCCTCAGTCCCCAACAACAGGACCTTCAGTGGCTCCTCAGTCCCCAACAACAGGACCTTCAGTGGCTCCTCAGTCCCCAACAACAGGACCTTCAGTGGCTCCTCAATCCCCAACAACAGGACCTTCAGTGGCTCCTCAGTCCCCAACAACAGGACCTTCAGTGGCTCCTCAGTCCCCAACAACAGGACCTTCAGTGGCTCCTCAGTCCCCAACAACAGGACCGTCAGTGGCTCCTCATTCCCCAACAAAGGACAGTGGCTCCTAAGTCCCCAACAACAGGACCGTCAGTGGCTAAGTCCCCAACAACAGGACCTTCAGTTCTTTAGTCCCCCAACAGGACCGTCAGTGGCTCCTCATTCCAAAACAACAGGACCGTCAGTGGCTCCTCATTCCCCAACAACAGGACCTTCAGTGGCTCTTAATTCCCCAACAACAGGACCTTCAGTGGCTCCTCAGTCCCCAACAACAGGACTGTCAGTGGCTCCTCATTCCCAAACAACAGGACCGTCAGTGGCTCCTCAGTCCCCAACAACAGGACCTTCAGTGGCTCCTCATTCCCCAACAACAGGACCTTCAGTGGCTCCTAAGTCCCCAACAACAGGACCGTCAGTGGCTCCTCATTCCCCAACAACAGGACCTTCAGTGGCTCTTAATTCCCCAACAACAGGACCTTCAGTGGCTCCTCAGTCCCCAACAACAGGACTGTCAGTGGCTCCTCATTCCCAAACAACAGGACCGTCAGTGGCTCCTCAGTCCCCAACAACAGGACCTTCAGTGGCTCCTCATTCCCCAACAACAGGACCTTCAGTGGCTCCTAAGTCCCCAACAACAGGACAGTCAGTGGCTCCTCATTCCCCAACAACAGGACCTTCAGTGGCTCCTCATTCCCCCACAACAGGACCTTCAGTGGCTCCTCAGTCCCCAACAACAGGACCTTCAGTGGCTCCTAATTCCCCAACAACAGGACCTTCAGTGGCTCCTCATTCCCCAACAACAGGACCTTCAGTGGCTCCTCAGTCCCCAACAACAGTACCGTCAGTGGCTCCTCAGTCCCCAACAACAGGACCGTCAGTGGCTCCTCATTCCCCAACAACAGGACCGTCAGTGGCTCCTCTTCCCAAAACAACAGGACCGTCAGTGGCTCCTCATTCCCCAACAACAGGACCGTCAGTGGCTCCTAAGTCCCCAACAACAGGACCGTCAGTGGCTCCTAAGTCCCCAACAACAGGACCTTCAGTGGCTCCTTAGTCCCCAACAACAGTACCGTCAGTGGCTCCTCATTCCCCAACAACAAGACCGTCAGTGGCTCCTCATTCCCCAACAACAGGACCTTCAGTGGCTCCTAATTCCCCAACAACAGGACCTTCAGTGGCTCCTCAGTCCCCAACAACAGGACTGTCAGTGGCTCCTCATTCCCAAACAACAGGACCGTCAGTGGCTCCTCAGTCCCCAACAACAGGACCTTCAGTGGCTCCTCAGTCCCCAACAACAGGACCTTCAGTGGCTCCTCATTCCCCAACAACAGGACCTTCAGTGGCTCCTAAGTCCCCAACAACAGGACCGTCAGTGGCTCCTCATTCCCCAACAACAGGACCTTCAGTGGCTCCTCATTCCCCCACAACAGGACCGTCAGTGGCTCCTAATTCCCCAACAACAGGACCGTCAGTGGCTCCTCATTCCCCAACAACAGGACCGTCAGTGGTACCTCAGTCCCCAACAACAGGACCGTCCAGTGGCTCCTCATTCCCCAACATCAGGACCTTCAGTGGCTCCTCAGTCCCCAACAACAGGACCGTCAGTGGCTCCTCTGTCCCCAACAACAGGACCTTCAGTGTCTCCTAATTCCCCAACATCAGGACCTTCAGTGGCTCCTCATTCCCCAACAACAGGACCATCAGTGTCTCGTAATTCCCCAACAACAGGACCATCAGTGTCTCCTAATTCCCCAACAACAGGACCATCAGTGGCTCCTAAGTCCCCAACAACAGGACCTTCAGTGACACCTCAGTCCCCAACAACAGGACCGTCAGTGGCTCCTAATTCCCCAACAACAGGACCGTCAGTGGCTCCTCATTCCCCAACAACAGGACCGTCAGTGGTACCTCAGTCCCCAACAACAGGACCGTCAGTGGCTCCTCATTCCCCAACATCAGGACCTTCAGTGGCTCCTCAGTCCCCAACAACAGGACCGTCAGTGGCTCCTCTGTCCCCAACAACAGGACCTTCAGTGTCTCCTAATTCCCCAACATCAGGACCTTCAGTGGCTCCTCATTCCCCAACAACAGGACCATCAGTGTCTCCTAATTCCCCAACAACAGGACCATCAGTGTCTCCTAATTCCCCAACAACAGGACCATCAGTGGCTCCTAAGTCCCCAACAACAGGACCTTCAGTGACACCTCAGTCCCCAACAACAGGACCGTCAGTGGTACCTCATTCCCTAATAACAGGGCCGTCAGTGGCTCCTCAATCCCCAACAACAGGACTTCCATCTTCAGATCAGCTGGACCAGGCTGGGAGGGGTTGTCAAGACCTAGAATTACCTGTTAATAAAGTTTTAACAAATGAGACAACACTGGTGCTTTTACAGTTCACTGATGGGATGGATGGATAGAGGGATAGATAGATAGATAGATAGATAGATAGATAGATAGATAGATAGATAGATAGATAGAGGGATAGATAGATAGATAGATAGATAGAGGGATAGATAGATAGATAGATAGATAGAGGATAGATAGATAGATAGATAGATAGATAGATAGATAGATAGATAGATAGATAGAGAGAAGGATGGAGAGAGAGAGAGAGAAGGATGGAGAGGGATGGATGGATGGATGGATGGATGGATAGAAATTATAGTGTTGCAGCAGCAAAATCAGTGTCACAGCACAGAATATACATATAATGAAATACTAGTATACACTATAAATACATACAATATACATGAAATAATACTAGGATAAAATACAAGAACTAATATTTGAACATATACAAACATGTGCCACTGCTTAACCAGTAATGATGAATATGTAGATGGAGCTGTGGTGCAGGCTGCAGCAGTGCAGCATCGTGGTGTCTCCGAGTCTTATTTTGACGGGTTGATTGACAGCCGCGCTGCGTGCTCGGGGGGGCAGAATCAGCTGTTGAGACACCGGAGACGCGGCGGGACGTTATCAGATGATCCGAGTCGTCCACGCTCCGCAGACACACTGAATGGATCCACACCCACAGCTCCGATCTGAACGCTTGGCACGGATTATTTTCCATTGGTGTCTGAAAACGGGAAAATCTGACGCTCGTTGACCCTGTCAGAGGTCACTGTGATGTCACTGTGATGTCACTGTGATGTCACGATGATGTCACCAAATGCTCACTCTACACTCGCTCTTTGGCAAGTACAAATCTCTACTATATAAGTGACAAACATTGAAAAAAAAACGTCAAAAGTGTTGAAAAAAAGTGTGAAAAATGACGAGAAAAAAACAACATGAACGGCAAAAAAGTTCAGAAAAAACGACAATAAAAACGCAGAACAAAGTGACAAAAACATCGGGAAATGGACAGAAAAAGTTTTTAATTTTGACAGAGAAAAACAAAAAGTTGCATAGTGGGGGGGTCAAATTGACCCATGTCGCCCTCATATTGTCCCCATGTTGCCCTCATGTCACCCTCATGTTGCCCTCATGTCGTCCTCATGTCACCCTCATGTTGCCCTCATGTCGTCCTCATGTTGTCTTCATGTTGCCCTCATGTCGCCCTCATGTTGTCCTCATGTTGTCCTCATGTTGTCTTCATGTCGCCCTCATGTCGCCCTCATGTTGTCCTCATGTTGTCCTCATGTTGTCTTCATGTCGCCCTCATGTTGTCCTCATGTTGTCTTCATGTTGTCTTCATGTTGCCCTCATGTCACCCTCATGTCGTCCTCATGTTGTCTTCATGTTGCCCTCATGTTGTCCTCATGTTGTCTTCATGTTGTCTTCATGTTGCCCTCATGTTGCCCTCATGTTGCCCTCATGTTGTCCTCATGTTGTCCTCATGTTGTCTTCATGTCGCCCTCATGTTGTCCTCATGTCGTCCTCATGTTGTCTTCATGTTGTCTTCATGTTGTCCTCATGTTGTCCTCATGTTGTCTTCATGTCGCCCTCATGTTGTCCTCATGTTGTCCTCATGTTGTCTTCATGTTGTCTTCATGTTGCCCTCATGTCGTCCTCATGTTGTCCTCATGTTGTCTTCATGTCGCCCTCATGTTGTCCTCATGTTGTCTTCATGTTGTCTTCATGTTGCCCTCATGTCACCCTCATGTCGTCCTCATGTTGTCTTCATGTTGCCCTCATGTACGTCCTCATGTTGTCTTCATGTTGTCTTCATGTTGCCCCTCATGTCACCCTCATGTCGTCCTCATGTTGTCTTCATGTTGCCCTCATGTAAGCCCTCATGCCCGCCCTCATGTTGTCCTCATGTTGTCCTCATGTTGTCTTCATGTTGCCCTCATGTTGTCCTCATGTTGTCCTCATGTTGTCTTCATGTCGCCCTCATGTTGTCCTCATGTTGTCCTCATGTTGCCCTCATGTCGCCCTCATGTTGTCTTCATGTTGTCCTCATGTCGCCCTCATATTGTCCCCATGTTGTCCTCATGTTGTCTTCATGTTGTCTTCATGTCGCCCTCATGTTGTCCTCATGTTGTCCTCATGTTGCCCTCATGTCGCCCTCATGTTGTCCTCATGTTGTCCTCATGTTGTCTTCATGTTGTCTTCATGTAGCCCTCATGTTGTCCTCATGTTGCCCTCATGTTGTCCTCATGTTGTCCTCATGTCGCCCTCATGTTGCCCTCATGTTGTCCTCATGTTGTCCTCATGTTGTCTTCATGTTGTCTTCATGTCGCCTTCATGTTGTCCTCATGTGGTCCTCATGTTGTCCCCATGTTGCCCTCATGTTGTCCTCATGTTGCCCTCATGTTGTCCTCATGTTGTCCTCATGTTGTCTTCATGTTGTCTTCATGTCGCCTTCATGTGGTCCTCATGTTGTCCTCATGTTGTCCTCATGTTGTCCTCATGTTGTCCCCATGTTGTCCCCATGTTGTCCTCATGTTGTCCTCATGTTGTCCTATATCAATGTTCTTTTTAATTCCCCAAAATAACATGATTGATTCCACCCAACGCTCTTTGCTCATATATAAAAGAGACTTCAGATACAGTATTAGGGGACCACTAAGGTCTATATAAAGAGACTTCAGATACAGTATTAGGGGACCACTAAGGTCTATATAAAGAGACTTCAGATACAGTATTAGGGACCACTAAGGTCTATATAAAGAGACTTCAGATCCAGTATTAGGGACCACTAAGGTCTATATAAAGAGACTTCAGATACAGTATTAGGGACCACTAAGGTCTATATAAAGAGACTTCAGATCCAGTATTAGGGGACCACTAAGGTCTATATAAAAGAGACTTCAGATACAGTATTAGGGACCACTAAGGTCTATATAAAGAGACTTCAGATACAGTATTAGGGGACCACTAAGGTCTATATAAAGAGACTTCAGATACAGTATTAGGGGACCACTAAGGTCTATATAAAGAGACTTCAGATAGACCTCCTGAGTATAACACAATGAAAGATGAATATTGAATGTGTTTGCAGCGTAGCAGCCGGCAGCTCTGGTGTCCTCCTGTATTATTCAACAGGTCAGATGTGACGGCGACAATAACTACACAGGAAGTAAACACACCTTAGCGACCTGCCTCCACCATCAGCCTATGTGAGCGTTTTCTGGGTGGGGGCGGTCTGGAAAACACCACCTCAGACGGCTGAAGCTCGTACCTGCAGCTGGACTTTCTTAAAACTATGTTGACGTACATGTGGGCCTGGTCTGTCCGTTGTCGGGGTTTAACCCTCGTGTTGTCTGGAAATTTTGGTTTTCCTGACCCTTTTGAAATTTTCGTGGGTTTTTCCCCATTTTTAAAGCTTGTTTTTTTTTACATTTGTCACTTTTATTGACATCTTTGTTACTTTTTTCACATTTTAGTCACTTTTTTGACATTTTTGTTACTTTTTTTTAATACATTTTTTTGACATTTTAGTCACTTTTATTGACTTGTTCAATTGTTTTTCCGGGTCACTTTTCCCAAAGGTCTTTGTTGATTTTTTAAGACATTTTTTGGGGGGGGGTTTCACTTTTTGACGTTTTCTAACTTTTCCTGAAGTTCTTTCTCACTTTTTTGCAACGTCTTTGTCGATTATTTCTTTTTTTTTTGGAAAGTTTTTTTTTTTTTTTTTTCTACATTTCTGTCACTTTTTTTCAGTGTTCTTAAATCTTTTTTATTTCTTAAAATGCAACAAATTAAATAAAACACTTAAATTCAATAAAAATAGTGAACTGATCTCTTATTTATGATCAGCTCAGGTGGACTGGATCAGTCCAGGTAGACTGGATCAGCTCAGGTAGACTGGTTTAGATCAGGTAGACTGGATCAGTTCAGGTAGACTGGATCAGCTCAGGTAGACTGGTTTAGATCAGGTAGACTGGATCAGCTCAGGTAGACTGGATTAGATCAGTTGGACTGGTTTAGATCAGGTAGACTGGATCAGCTCAGGTAGACTGGATCAGTTCAGATGGACTGGATCAGGTCAGGTGGACTGGTTAAGATCAGGTAGACTGGATCAGGTCAGGTGGACTGGACCAGTTTCTCCGGACCCGGATCATCTTCTGATAATGGACTGTTGTCTTTAGCGGTCGTCAAGGAGCCGGTCTTTGAATAGGCTGAACAGAGGAGCACCTGTTCCTGTGTGTGTGTGTGGGTGTTTCCTGGCTTTTGTGTGTGTGTGTGTGTCTGTGTGTGTGTGTGTGTGTGTGTGTGTGTGTGTGTGTGTGTGTGTGTGTGTGTGTGTGTGTGTGGTGCGTGTGTATGTGTGTGTATGTCTGTGTGTATGTGTGTGTATGTCTGTGTGTATGTGTGTGTGTGTGTGTCTGTGTGTGTGTGTCTGTGTGTGTGTGTGTGTGTGTGTGTGTGTGTGTGTGTGTGTGTGTGTGTGTGTGTGTGTGTGTGTGTGCGCGTGTGTGTGTGTGTGCGTGTGTATGTGTGTGTATGTCTGTGTGTGTGTGTGTGTGTGTGTGTGTGTGTGTGCGTGTGTATGTGTGTGTATGTGTGTGTGTGTGTGTGTGTGTGTGTGTGTGTGTGTGTGTGTGTGTGTGTGTGTGTGTGTGTGTGTATGTGTGTGTGTGTGTGTGTGTGTGTGTGTGTGTGTGTGTATGTCTGTGTGTGTGTGTGTGTGTGTGTGTGTGTGTGTGTGTGTGTGTGTGTGTGTGTGTGTGTGTGTGTGTGTGTGTGTGTGTGTGTGTTTCCTTCTCTGAGTGCCTCGTGGAGAGCGAGCTGATGAAGGAGACGCAGCAGCAGCAGCAGCATGGCTCCGAAGAAGAAAAACAGCATTTCAATTCAGATCGAAGAAGGTAAGACGAATTATTAAATATACTACGCTAAATAAAATAACAACAAAACAACTTCTAATGGTTTGGTTTCCCTCTCTGGGATCACTGGTCTCCTTATTGATCCCTCTCTGGGATCACTGGTCTCCTTATTGATCCCTCTCTGGGATCACTGGTCTCCTTATTGGACCATTAAGGAGGACCCATTACATTTAATATGAGTCAGGAGATTGGTTTCATTCATGTTTTCATCTGAATGAAGTGATAATGGAGGAAAAATGTCTATGTTAATATAAAGTCACAACAGAGGGGGGAAAGAAAAATGGAAAGATAGAAAGAGATGGAAAGGATAGAAAAATGGAAAAGATAGAAAAAGAAAGAAAGAAAGAGATAGAAAAGAGATAGAAAGAGGGAAAGATGGAAAAGATGGAAAGAAAGAGATGGAAAGAGAAAGAAAGAGATAGAAAGAGATAGAAAGAGATTAAGGAAAGTGAGATGGAAAAGAAAGAAAGAGATAGAAAAGTCTTAACAAAGTGGATGTTGTTCAGAGTGAACAGTATAATATATATATATATATATATATATATATATATATATATATATATATATATATACAGTGAGGAAAATAAGTATTTGAACACGCTGCTATTTTGTAAGTTCTCCCACTTAGAAATCATGGAGGGGTCTGAAATTGTCCTCGTAGGTGCATGTCCACTGTGAGAGACATAATCTAAAAAACATCCAGAAATCACAATGTATGATTTTTTAACTATTTATTTGTATGATACAGCTGCAAATAAGTATTTGAACACCTGTCTATCAGCTAGAATTCTGACCCTCAAAGACCTGTTAGTCTGCTTTCAAAATGTCCACCTCCACTCCATTTATTATCCTAAATTAGATGCACCTGTTTGAGGTCGTTAGCTGCATAAAGACACCTGTCCACCCCATACAATCAGTAAGAATCCAACTACTAACATGGCCAAGACCAAAGAGCTGTCCAAAGACACTAGAGACTAAATTGTCCACCTCCACAAGGCTGGAAAGGACTACGTGGACATGTCCAAGCAGCTTGGTGAAAAAAGGTCCACTGTTGGAGCAATCATTAGAAAATGGAAGAAGCTAAACATGACTGTCCATCTCCCTTAAAAATCATACATTGTGATTTCTGGATATTTTTTTAGATTATGTCTCTCACAGTGGACATGCACCTACGAGGACAATTTCAGACCCCTCCATGATTTCTAAGTGGGAGAACTTGCAAAATAGCAGCGTGTTCAAATACTTATTTTACTCACTGTATATATATATATATATATATAAATATATATATGTGTGTATGTGTGGAGATGGATCCCCTAATTATCCTGATTATCCTGATTATTGTGTGTTTGCGTTCCCAGTTGGGATAGACGTCGACGCGTCAGACAGCGGAAGTGAAGGTGAGATTTTAGCTTTTTAAGTTTTAATTTAATTATTCCAGGATAAAGGAGGTAGAAGCACTCGGGTTAGTGGCGTTTCTCTAAGCCAATCACAGCCGCCGTGGGCGGGGCTAAGATCGGCTGAAGAGACTCAGGAAGGAAGTCAGACGCCATTTTTAATGTTTTTGACGGTTTATCAATTTTTTTGTGTTTTTTTTTTCAGCGTTTACCAAAATAGAATTTTTTAAAATATTTTTGTGTCTCTTCTTCTTTCATGTTCGATGCCCCGGATCGTTTATTGATCAGTAGAAAATTAATTAAAAAAAGAAAATGTTACACTTCATAATGTATTCATAACACGAGGTCTGGGTCCGGATTACACGCACACACACACACACACACACACACACACACACACACACACACACACACACACACACACACACACACACACACACACACACACACACACACACACACGCACACACGCACTGCACACGCACACACACACACACACACACACACACACACACACGCACACACACACACACACACACACACACAGACACACACACACACACACACACACACACACACACACACACACACACACACACACACACACACACACACACACACACACACACACGCACACGCACACGCACACACGCACACACACACACACACACACACACACACACACACACACACACACACACAAAGAAAGAGAGAAGCGTTTCCGTCCCTGTCCTTCCTCCGCTCCTGTCTTCTAAATGTCCATCTTGTCCACGTGTCTCTGTCTCAGTCGAGGCCGGAGCCGAAGTTAAAACCAGGCGCCAACGCCAACGCAACGCCAAACGGGTCAGTAACCACGGCGACGAGGACGTTTTTTAAGAGGAGGAGGACGAGTCCCCGAGGAAGAGGAGGAAAGAAAAAAGCAAAGCCCCGGGACAGCGAGGACGAAGACGAGGACGAGGACGACAACCGGAATGTGAAAAGAAAAAGCTCCAAAGCCTCTCGGAAGAAAGCGAAGGATGAGAGCGAAGAGGAGAGCGAAGACGAAGGAGAGAAGAAGAAGAAGAAGAGAGCGTCCACAAAGGACAAAGAGGAGAAGAAGAAGGAGAAGGGGAAACAAGGGAAGGATGTAGGCGGAGAGAAGGAGAAGAAGAAGAAGAAGAAGAAGGAGAGCAGGTGCAGTATTCTCTGATTTACCATAGAAGAAGAAGTACTCAGATTACTGCAGTAAAAGTACTAATACCAGCTGCAATAATACTCAGATTACTGCAGTAACAGTACTAATACCAGCTGCAATAATACTCAGATTACTGCAGTAAAAGTAGTAATACGAGCTGCAATAATACTCAGATTACTGCAGTAACAGTACTAATACCACTAATAATACTACTACTGTAATAATACTATACTATAATGTTATTATAAGTCCTGCAGTGATGATGTTACTTCAACTTTCTTTCTCTTTCTTTCCTTTCTGTCTCGTTCTTCTTCTTCTGCTCCTCCTAAACCTGTCGTCTCTTTCCCTCCATAAGTTCTTCTTCTGCTCCTCCTAAACCTGTCGTCTCTTTCCCTCCGTCACTTCTTCTTCCCTCCTAAACCTGTCGTTCTTTTCGTAAGTTCTTCTTCTTCTCCTCCTAAACCTGTCGTCTCTTTCCCTCCGTCAGTTCTTCTTCTTCTCCTCCTAAACCTGTCGTCTCTTTCCCTCCGTAAGTTCTTCTTCTTCTCCTCCTAAACCTGTCGTCTCTTTCCCTCCGTAAGTTCTTCTTCTTCTTCTCCTCCTAAACCTGTCGTCACTTCTTCTTCTTCTCCTCCTAAACCTGTCGTCTCTTTCCCTCCGTAAGTTCTTCTTCTTCTCCTCCTAAACCTGTCGTCTCTTTCCCTCCGTCAGTTCTTCCTCCTCCTCCTCCTCGGAGGGTGAGGACGAGTCCCTGTCGGAGGGCGAGATGGCCGCCCTGAAGGAGCAGGTGGAGGAGAAGAAGAAGCTGATCGCTACGCTGAGGAACAAGCCGTGGCGCATGAAGAAGAGACTCCTCCTCCTCAGGTGAACTCACCTGCTGGGTTTGGGGGGGGGGGGGTGGAGGGGGGACAGGGGAGGGGGGGTAGAGACATTTCTGTGGGTTTGTTGACATCTGTCCCTCTAGAATTATCTTTGTTATGATTTTATTATTTTTTAACTAAGTTGAGCTCGACGTTTTCAAAAAAAGTGGAGAACAAGACTCAGACCAAATCTGGATCGTCCCGTCTGTCCCCGTCCCCACCGTCTCCTTTGTCCCCACCGTCACATCCATACCGTCTGTCCCCCCATCTCCACCGTCCCCACTGTCCCTCCATACCCTCTGTCCACACCTCCCCTCTGTCCCTCCCCCTCCATACCTGTGTGTTAGCCCTCAGTGTGTGTTAGCGTGTGTTAGTGTGTGTTCTGTGTGTTAGCGTGTGTTAGAGTGTGTTAGCGTGTGTTTGTGTGTGTTAGCGTGTGTTAGAGTGTGTTAGAGTGTGTTAGCGTGTTTGTGTGTGCGTGTGTTAGAGTGTGTTAGAGTGTGTTAGCGTGTGTTAGAGTGTGTTAGTGCGTGTTTGTGTGTGTTAGCATGTGTTTGTGTGTGTTAGCGTGTGTTAGAGTGTGTTAGCGTGTGTTAGAGTGTGTTAGAGTGTGTTTGTGTGTGTTAGTGTGTGTTAGAGTGTGTTAGCGTGTGTTAGTGTGTGTTAGAGTGTGTTTGTGTTGTGTGTTAGAGTGTGTTAGCGTGTGTTAGTGTGTGAGTGTGTTTGTGTGTGTTAGCGTGTGTTAGCGTGTGTTAGAGTGTGTTAGAGTGTGTTTGTGTGTGTTAGAGTGTGTTAGTGTGTGTTAGAGTGTGTTAGTGTGTGTGTTAGCGTGTGTTAGAGTGTGTTAGCGTGTGTTAGTGTGTGTTAGTGTGTTTGTGTGTGTTAGAGTGTGTTAGCGTGTGTTAGAGTGTGTTAGCTTGTGTTTGTGTGTGTTAGCGTGTGTTAGCGTGTGTTAGAGTGTGTTAGTGTTTGTTTGTTGTGTGTTAGAGTGTGTTAGCGTGTGTTAGTGTGTTAGTGCGTGTTTGTGTGTGTTAGAGTGTGTTAGCGTGTGTTAGAGTGTGTTAGCGTGTGTTAGAGTGTGTTAGTGCGTGTTTGTGTGTGTTAGCGTGTGTTAGCGTGTGTTTGTGTGTGTTAGCATGTGTTAGCGTGTGTTAGGGTGTGTTAGAGTGTGTTAGTGTGTGTTAGAGTGTGTTTGTGTGTGTTAGCGTGTGTTAGCGTGTTTGTGTGTGTTAGCGTGTGTTAGCGTGTGTTTGTGTGTGTTAGAGTGTGTTAGTGTGTGTTAGCGTGTGTTAGTGTGTGTTTGTGTGTGTTAGCGTGTGTTAGAGTGTGTTAGCGTGTGTTTGTGTGTGTTAGCGTGTGTTAGCGTGTGTTAGAGTGTGTTAGCGCGTGTTTGTGTGTGTTTGTTGTGTGTTAGAGTGTGTTAGCGTGTGTTAGAGTGTGTTAGTGCGTGTTTGTGTGTGTTAGCATGTGTTTGTGTGTGTTAGCGTGTGTTAGAGTGTGTTAGCGTGTGTTAGAGTGTGTTAGTGCGTGTTTGTGTGTGTTAGCGTGTGTTAGAGTGTGTTAGAGTGTGTTAGTGTGTGTTAGAGTGTGTTAGCGTGTGTTAGCGTGTGTTAGAGTGTGTTAGCGTGTGTTAGTGTGTGTTAGTGTGTGTTTGTGTGTGTTAGCGTGTGTTAGCGTGTGTTAGCGTGTGTTAGCGTGTTTGTGTGTTAGCGTGTGTTGTGTGTTAGTGTGTGTTTTGTGTGTGTGTTAGCGTGTGTTAGCGTGTGTTAGAGTGTGTTAGCGTGTGTTAGTGTGTGTTAGTGCGTGTTTGTGTGTGTTAGAGTGTGTTAGCGTGTGTTTGTGTTGTGTGTTTGTGTGTGTGTGTGTTAGCGTGTGTTAGAGTGTGTTAGCGCGTGTTTGTGTGTGTTAGCGTGTGTTAGAGTGTGTTAGCGTGTGTTAGTGTGTTAGTGCGTGTTTGTGTGTGTTAGAGTGTGTTAGCGTGTGTTAGAGTGTGTTAGCGTGTGTTAGAGTGTGTTAGTGCGTGTTTGTGTGTGTTAGCGTGTGTTAGCGTGTGTTTGTGTGTGTTAGCATGTGACAGCGTGTGTTGTTGTGTGTTAGTGTGTGTTTGTGTTTGTGTGTGTTAGCGTGTGTTAGCGTGTGTTTGTGTGTGTTCCCGTGTGTGTTAGCGTGTGTTTGTGTGTGTTAGAGTGTGTTAGTGTGTGTTGAATGTGTGTTATGTGTTGGTGTTTGTGTGTGTTAGTGTGTGTTAGTGTTGTGTTAGCGTGTGGCGTGTGTTAGTGTGTGTTAGAGTGTGTTAGTGTGTGTTAGCGTGGTTAGCGTGTGTTACGTGTGTTAGAGTGTGTTAGAGTGTAAAGCGTGTGTTAGCGTGTGTTAGAGTGTGTTAGAGTCTGTTAGTGTGTGTTAGAGTGTGTTAGTGTGTGTTAGCGTGTGTTAGCGTGTGTTAGTGTGTGTTAGCATGTGTTAGAGTGTGATAGCGTGTGTTAGAGTGTGTTAGCATGTGTTGGTGTGTGTTTGTAGGAATGACACCCAATAGGTGACCCATGCTAACGTTTTAATGAGCCTGACAGGGCCAAGTCTTCTTCCCGATGCATTAAATCATCCCAGGCTACAAAGTGGTTCTTCCTGTTGTTGCTGAAATTTATTCATTGGCTTCTTACACCCCCTATGTTAAAATACAGGGGCATAAGTATACACCCCCCTATGTTAAAATACAGGGGCATAAGTATACACCCCCCTATGTTAAAATACAGGGGCATAAGTATACACCCCCTATGTTAAAATACAGGGGGCATAAGTATACACCCCCTATGTTAAAATACAGGGGCATAAGTATACACCCCTATGTTAAAATACAGGGGCATAAGTATACACCCCCTTTGTTAAAATACAGGGGCATAAGTATACACCCCTATGTTAAAATACAGGGGGCATAAGTATACACCCCCTATGTTAAAATACAGGGGCATAAGTATACACCCCTATGTTAAAATACAGGAGGCATAAGTATACACCCCCTATGTTAAAATACAGGGGGCATAAGTATACACCCCTATGTTAAAATACAGGGGCATAAGTATACACCCCCTATGTTAAAAATACAGGGGCATAAGTATACACCCCCCCCCATGTTAATCTCCCCCCACCCATATCATCATATACCCTTCACCATACATAGAGATTTGCATGATGTTATTTCAGTTAGCCTAACAGCTGGTTTGATTTGCATTTAGTCACCTTTAGTCTGGGGGGGGCTTACTCTAGCCCCTGTAGATGGTGTTCACTGTGTCATCGGTGATGTGCTCTCTGATTGGTCGAACAGGGAGGCCCAGGACTTTGTTGAAGAATTTGAAGGAGCTCTGGGGAAAGGAAAAGGCCGGAAGCTGTACGCATTTAAAGTCATGATGGCCAAGGTAATGAGAAGTTTAATAATAATAATAATAATAATAATAATAATAATAATAATACAATGTTTTTAAAGGCACTCAAGGACACCGTACAGGGTACACATACATAAGACAATTTTTAAAAAAGTAGTTTTATCAATGTTGCATGTTATGGCAACACATTTGTGTCTCCTTGTGTGTCCTTACATGGTGTTTAGTCCCTACTGTCTTATACTACTCTCTACATACTACTCTCTACATACTACTCTCTACTGTTGTCTCTCTACATACTACTCTCTACATACTACTCTACTGTTGTCTCTCTACATACTACTCTCTACATACTACTCTCTACTGTTGTCTCTCTACATACTACTCTCTACATACTACTCTCTACTGTTGTCTCTCTACATACTACTCTCTACATACTACTCTCTACTGTTGTCTCTCTACATACTACTCTCTACATACTACTCTCTACTGTTGTCTCTCTACATACTACTCTCTACTGCTGTCTCTCTACATACTACTCTCTACTGTTGTCTCTCTACATACTACTCTCTACATACTACTCTCTACATACTACTCTCTACTGTTGTCTCTCTACATACTACTACATACTACTCTCTACATACCACTCTCTACTGCTCTCTCTACGTACTACTCTCTACTGTTGTCTCTCTACATACTACTCTCTACTGCTGTCTCTCTACTGTTGTCTCTCTACATACTACTCTCTACTGCTGTCTCTCTACATACTACTCTCTACTGCTGTCTCTCTACATACTACTCTCTACTGTTGTCTCTCTACATACTACTCTCTACTGTTGTCTCTCTACATACTACTCTCTACTGTTGTCTCTACATACTACTCTCTACTGTTGTCTCTCTACATACTACTCTCTACTGTTGTCTCTCTACTGCGGTCTCACCCAAGTCTTCTTCGTTACGCCCCTGCTCAAAGCTACATCAATCCGAATATCTGATGACATTGCAGTAATACCCATTTCAACCATTTCTTTATTTCAGAAACTAATCAAGTTCAAACGTGACTTTGAGAACTTCAAAACAGCGTGTATCCCGTGGGAGAGGAAGATAAAGGACGTAGAAAGTCAGTACCACTCTCACAATATTTTCAAAAACTAACGAAGCTGTGACTTTACAACCCAGTCTCATATAAAACATCCCCTGACTACGTTGGTCCAATGTGTAATGACATAGAGGGGTTACAATAACAATAGGCAGAAATAATGTAACAGTCATACAACTCAAGGGCCGTTACTGTAACCCCTCTAGAATAGAATAGATAGAATAGAAAGTCTTTATTGTTATTATACACAGAGCAGTACCTGTGCACCGAGATTAAAGCAAAACCTTTACAGTGTCAACACAAAATATAAAATATTAAATATTAAATATTAAAATATTAAAATGAAAAAAACAATATTATATTAAAATGAAAAATATAAAATAAAAATAAAAAATAAAATAAAAATATATTAAATATTAAAATATTAAAAATAAAAAATAAAAAATTAAAATAAATTATTTAATATTAAAATGAAAAATATAAAACAAAAATAAATTAAATATAAAAATATTAAAATGAAAAATATAAAATAAAATAAATAAAAAAATTTAATATTAAATATTACAATATTACAATATTAAATATAACAATATGAAATATAAAAATATATAGTATAGTTAGTGCAGATCAAATAGAGATGGGGGAGGGTGGGGGGCTGGTGCACAGTCCTGAGAGCATCTACTTACATATATATACATATATAAAAACGTTATTACACATTGGACCAACGTAGTCAGGGGACGTTTTTATTTGAGACTGGGTTGGACTTTAATGTTTTTAAAATTACTGCCTCTGTAAGATAAGTATAAGTTGAGTTGTCTGTTTTCTGATCCCAGGTCACTTTGGGTCCTCCGTGGCGTCCTACTTCATCTTCCTGAGGTGGATGTACGGGCTGAACATGGTGCTGCTGGGGCTCATGTTCGGCCTGGTGGTGGTGCCTGAGGTACGGCGTCCTCTTAATGTCACACACGTTAGCATTTAGGCTAGCTGCACACGTTGTGTTCGGCCTGGTGGTGGTGCCTGAGGTACGGCGTCCTCTTAATGTCACACACGTTAGCATTTAGGCTAGCTGCACATGTTGTGTTCGGCCTGGTGGTGGTGCCTGAGGTACGGCGTCCTCCTACTGTCTCACAAGTTAGCATTTAGGCTAGCTGCACACGTTGTGTTCGGCCTGGTGGTGGTGCCTGAGGTCGGCCGGCGTCCTCCTACTGTCACACACGTTAGCATTTAGGCTAGCTGCACGTTGTGTTCGGCCTGGTGGTGGTGCCTGAGGTACGGCGTCCTCTTAATGTCACACACGTTAGCATTTAGGCTAGCTACACACGTTGTGTGTCTTTATTGACATGAAAAAGTTGACGAGGGCGTTTTATTAGTAAGAAAACAAAAAGCTGGCGATGGCGTCTTTTGTTGCTATGACAACAGCTACTGTACTAAAGCTGCGCTATGTGGAGAGATGCTACACAGATGTACACGTGTTAACAAAGATAAACAAAGCGGTGGAGTGTGCTAGACAAACAACAGAGTAAGAGAAAGAGAGAGCGAGAGATGCTAACGTCAGATAAACAAAGTGGTGGAGCAAGCTACAGACCGAACAGAGAGAGAGACACACAGAGAGAGAAAGAGAGAGAGAGAGAGACAGAAATGTTCTCTGTCTCTCTGTCTTATACGTTCTTTCTCTCCTTTCTTTTTTTCATGTTGTCCTTCTCCTTCCTGTCTTCCGTCCCACCGGTCCAGGTTCTTATGGGTCTCCCCTACGGGTCCATCCCCAGGAAGACGGTCCCCCGAGAGGAGCAGGCCACGGCCATGGACTACTCAGTGCTCAGTGACTTTGAAGTAACGATCTTAGCTTTATTTTTCAATTTCAAAGTAAAAACTGGGAAAAAAGTGTCAAAAATAAAAATAAATGTAATTTTAAATTTTGACATAGAAGAAGAAAAAGGTGCATGGTTGACAGGAAGACGACACGGGGTTAAATGGGAGGAAGTTGTCATAGAGATACAGGAAGTTCAGGGTTTCAGGAAAAAAGTTTAATGTGATTGTAGCAAAAGTTTGATTATGAGATCAAAAATGTGATGGAATATGTGGGAACCTGCAAAAACTGGAGGAGGAGGAGGAGGAGGAGGAGGAGGAGGGAAGATGAGACAGTTGTATTCTCATGTATACTGTTCTCATATATATATATATATATATATATATATATATAAAAAAGCTTTCTTGTACACAGAGAGCAGCAAACCTGTAAAAACAAAACAAATTCCAAAAACATTTTCAACTTTTTGGTCGACTTTTATTTCAATGTTTTTGAAGCTTTTTCAAAATTTGTGTCACTTTTTGTCAGCACACTGTTAGTATATTTATTTATATATATATATAATATTATATACTGTATACTTTGCGTGAATGCGTCCTGAACAGGGGTACTTGAAGTACTCCATCCTGTTCTACGGGTACTACAACAACGAGCGGGAGATCGGGCTGCTGAAGTTCAGGATGCCGCTGTCGTACCTGCTGGTGGGCGTCGGCATCTTCGGGTACAGCCTCATGGTCGTCATACGCACGTAAGGACACACACACGCACGCACACACACGCACACACAGACAGACAGACAGACAGACAGACAGACAGACAGACACACGCACACACGCGTACGCACACACGCACTCATACAGACAGACAGACACACACGCACGCACAAACAGACAGACAGATGTACACGTGATAATAAACAAAGCGGTGGACTTTGCTAGACAAACAACAGAGTAAGAGAAAGAGAGAGAGAGAGAGAGAGAGAGAGAGAGAGGGAGAGAGAGAGAGAGATGCTAACGTCAGATAAACAAAGCGGTGGAGCGAGCTAGAAACGTTTGTGCGTTTCCATGGTTTCTGTTTCCATGGTTTCTGTTGTCAGGATGGCTCGCAACGCCAACGAAGGAGGGGACGGGGGGGACGAGGGCGACTTCACCTTCAGCTGGAAGATGTTCACCAGCTGGGACTATCTGATCGGAAACCCTGAGACGGCCGACAACAAGTACGCCTCCATCACCACCAGCTTCAAGGTCAGCAGGGGTGGGGGTCAAGGTCAGCAGGGGTGGGGGTCAAGGTCAGCAGGGGTGGGTGTCAAGGTCAGCAGGGGTGGGTTTCAAGGTCAGCAGGTGTGGGTTTCAAGGTCAGCAGGGGTGGGTTTCAAGGTCAGCAGGTGTGGGTGTCAAGGTCAGCAGGGGTGGGTGTCAAGGTCAGCAGGTGTGGGTGTCAAGGTCAGCAGGGGTGGGTTTCAAGGTCAGCAGGTGTGGGTGTCAAGGTCAGCAGGGGTGGGTGTCAAGGTCAGCAGGTGTGGGTGTCAAGGTCAGCAGGGGGTGTTTGTCAAGGTCAGCAGGTGTGGGTGTCAAGGTCAGCAGGGGGTGTTTGTCAAGGTCAGCAGGGGTGGGTTTCAAGGTCAGCAGGGGTGGGTTTCAAGGTCAGCAGGTGTGGGTTTCAAGGTCAGCAGGGGTGGGTTTCAAGGTCAGTAGGTGTGGGTGTCAAGGTCAGCAGGGGTGGGTGTCAAGGTCAGCAAGGGGTGTTTGTCAAGGTCAGCAGAGGTGGGTGTCAAGGTCAGCAGGTGTATGTGTGTATCAGCCGATGATGCTAGGCTTTAAATGGACACCCGCTAAAATGTATACAGTGACTTACATACAGTGGGTACGGAAAGTATTCAGACCCCTTTAAATTTTTCACTCTTTGTTTCATTGCAGCCTTTTTCCAAAAATCAAAAAAGTTCATTTTATTTCTCAGTAATGTACACTCAGCAACCCATCTTGACAGAAAAAAACAGAAATTTAGAAATTTTTGCATATTTATGAAAAAAACAAAAACTGAAATATCACATGGTCATAAGTATTCAGACCCTTTGTTCAGTATTTAGTAGAAGCACCCTTTTGATCTAATACAGCCATGAGTCGTTTTGGGAAAGATGCAACAAGTTTCTCACATCTGGATTTGGGTATCCTCTGCCATTCCTCCTTGCAGATCCTCTCCAGTTCTGTCAGGTTGGATGGTAAACGTTGGTGGACAGTCATTTTCAGGTCTCTCCAGAGATGCTCAATTGGGTTTAAGTCAGGGCTCTGGCTGGGCCATTCAAGAACAGCCACAGAGTTGTTGTGAAGCCACTCCTTCGTTATTTGAGCGGTGTGCTTAGGGTCATTGTCTTGTTGGAAGGTAAACCTTGGCCCAGTCTGAGGTCCAGAGCACTCTGGAAAAGGTTTTCGTCCAGGATATCCCTGTACTTGGGCATTCATCTTTCCCTCGATTGCAACCAGTCGTCCTGTCCCTGCAGCTGAAAAACACCCCCACAGCATGATGCTGCCACCACCATGCTTCACTGTTGAGACTGTATTGGACAGGTGATGAGCAGTGCCTGGTTTTCTCCACACATACCGCTTAGAATTAAGGCCAAAAAGTTCTATCTTGGTCTCATCAGACCAGAGGATTTTATTTATCACCATCTTGGGTCCTTCAGGTGTTTTTAGCAAACTCCATGCGGGCTTTCATGTGTCTTGCACTGAGGAGAGGCTTCCTTGGGCCACTCTGCCATAAAGCCCCGACTGGTGGATTGCTGCAGTGATGGTTGACTTACTACAACTTTCTCCCATCTCCCGACTGCATCTCTGGGCTTAGCCACAGTGACCATTGGGTTCTTCTTTGCCTCTCTCACCAAGGCTCTTCTCCCCGATAGCTCAGTTTGGCGGACGGCCAGCTCTAGGAAGGGTTCTGGTCGTCCCCAAACGTCTTCCATTTGAGGATTATGGAGGCCACTGTGCTCTTAGGAACCTTAAGTGCAGCAGAAATTTTTTTGTAACCTTGACCAGATCTGTGCCTTGCCACAATTCTGTCTCTGAGCTCTTCAGGCAGTTCCTTTGACCTCATGATTGTCATTTGCTCTGACATGCACTGTGAGCTGTAAGGTCTTATATAGACAGGTGTGTGGCTTTCCTAATCAAGTCCAATCAGTATAATCAAACACAGCTGGACTCCAATGAAGGTGTAGAACCATCTCAAGGATGATCAGAAGAAATAGACAGCACCTGAGTTACATATGAGGGTCACGGCAAAGGGTCTGAATACATATGACCATGTGATATTTCAGTTTTTGTTTTTTTAATAAATATGCAAAAATTTCTAAATTTCTGTTTTTTTTCTGTCAAGATGGGTTGCTGAGTGTACATTACTGAGAAATAAAATGAACATTTTTGATTTTTTTGGAAAAAGGCTGCAATGAAACAAAGAGTGAAAAAATTTAAAGGGGTCTGAATACTTTCCGTACCCACTGTATATACATATACACAGTATATATAAATATATATATATATACACTGTATATATGTATTTTATATGGTTAAGAGCCAATTTGGCCAGTGATGAGTGAAATGAGGGCCGGGTTTGGCCCTCGGGCCTTAAGTTTGACCTGTTTTGCCTATTTTGCCTGCTGTAGGAATCCATCGTGGACGAACAGATGAACCAGAAAGACGAGAACGTCCATCTCCGCCGGTTCCTCAGGGTTCTGGCTAACGTCCTCATCCTGCTGTGCCTCGGGGGCAGCGGGTATCTCATCTACCACGTGGTGAAGCGCTCCCAGGTCTTCGCTAACATGAACAAAGAAGACCTCACATGGATGGAGAAGAACGAGGCAGGTTGACGGGAAACTCTCGGTTATTGCTTTAATTCTTTATGATTAGGTGACGAAAAAGCCCAGTTCAGCCCAAAGATTCACAAAGATTTTAGGACGTAAGAGACGTCTCCTGTTCAACAGCCAATAGGAAGTCAGCTGGTGGGGTCTCCAGAGGCTGGTTTTAGGACGTAAGAGACGTCTCCTGTTCAACAGCCAATAGGAAGTCTACTGGTGGGGTCTCCAGAGGCTGGTTTTAGGACGTAAGAGACGTCTCCTGTTCAACAGCCAATAGGAAGTCAGCTGGTGGGGTCTCCAGAGGCTGGTTTTAGGACGTAAGAGACGGCTCCTGTTCAACAGCCAATAGGAAGTCAGCTGGTGGGGTCTCCAGAGGCTGGTTTTAGGACGTAAGAGACGTCTCCTGTTCAACAGCCAATAGGAAGTCAGCTGGTGGGGTCTCCAGAGGCTGGTTTTAGGACATAAGAGACGTCTCCTGTTCAACAGCCAATAGGAAGTCAGCTGGTGGGTCTCAGAGGCTGGTTTTAGGACATAAGAGACGCTCCTGTTCAACAGCCAATAGGAAGTCAGCTGGTGGAGTCTCCAGAGGCTGGTTTTAGGACATAAGAGACGTCTCCTGTTTCAACAGCCAATAGAGAAGAGGGTCTGTGTGTGTGTGTGTGTGTGTGTAGATGAGATCAGTAACCCCCCCCCAACCCCTCTGTCCCCCCATCCCCCCCCCCAGGTGGAGTTTGTGATGTCTCTGCTGGGTCTGGTGTGTCCTCCTCTGTTTGAAGCCATCGCGGAGCTGGAGGACTACCACCCTCGTATTGCCCTAAAATGGCAGCTGGGGCGGATCTTCGCCCTCTTCCTGGGCAACCTGTACACCTTCCTGTTCGCGCTGTTTGACGAGGTCAACGCCAAGGTCGGACGGAGTAGAGAGTTATTTATTATAGAGAGTTAATCATTATTAATGACTAATTAATAATAGTAATTGTTGACCCTTCCTTGTGGTCCCAGTCCTAACGAGTGTGCTTTGTGTCCCGGGTCCAGCTGGAGAGTGAGAAGTCCATCAAGAACGCCACCATCTGGGCTCTGCAGGAGTACGCCGCCAACTACACCGCCCACCACAACACCACCAGCGTCCCCCCCCCCGACATCCACCCGGCCGACGTCAGCAGGGGGCCCTGCTGGGAGACGGCCGTGGGCAAGGTCAGTCGTTAACATAGGGTCAGTAGTTATTATAGGGTCAGTTATTATAGGGTCAGTAGTTATTATAGGGTCAGTTATTATAGGGTCAGTATTTATTATAGGGTCAGTATTTATTATAGGGTCAGTTATTATAGGGTCAGTATTTATTATAGGGTCAGTTATTATAGGGTCAGTATTTATTATAGGGTCAGTTATTATAGGGTCAGTATTTATTATAGGGTCAGTTATTATAGGGTCAGTATTTATTATAGGGTCAGTTATTATAGGGTCAGTATTTATTATAGGGTCAGTTATTATAGGGTCAGTATTTATTATAGGGTCAGTAGTTATAGGGTCAGATATTATAGGGTCAGTTATTATAGGGTCAGTTATTATAGGTCAGTAGTTATTAGGGTAGAGGGTCAGTAGTATAGGATCATTAGTAATTATAGAGTCAGTAGTTATTAAGGTCAGTATTTATTATAGGGTCAGTTAAATAGGGTCAGTAGTTGTAAGGGTCAGTAGTTGTTAGGATCTGTAGGTATATGTTGTTATAAGGTCTGTAGTTATAAGGTCAGTAGTTGTAAGGTCAGTTGTTGTAAGGTCTGTAGTTTTAAAGTCAGTAGTTATAAGGTCTGTTGTTATAAGGTATGTTGTTGTAAGGTCTGTAGTTATGAGGTCTGTGGTTGTAAGGTCTGTAGTTGTAAGGTCTGTAATGGTAACGTCTGTGGTTGTAAGGTCAGTAGTTGTAACGTCTGTAGTTATGAGGTCTGTTGTTATAAGGTCTGTAGTTATGAGGTCTGTTGTTGTAAGGTCTGTAGTTATGAGATCTGTAGTTATGAGGTCTGTAGTCATAAGGTCCGTAGTTGTGAGGTCAGTAGGTGTAACGTCTGGAGTTGTAACGTCTGGAGTTGTAAGGTTAATAGTTATGAGGTCTGTAGTTGTGAGGTCAGTAGTTGGAAGGTCTGTAGTTGGAAGGTCAGTAGTTGTAAGGTCTGTAGTTATGAGGTCTGTAGTTGTGAGGTCAGTAGTTGTAAGGTCTGTAGTTATGAGGTCTGTTGTTGTGAGGTCAGTAGTTGTAAAGTCTGTAGTTATGAGGTCTGTAGTTATGAGGTCAGTAGTTGTAAGGTCTGTAGTTGTAAGGTCAGTAGTTATGAGGTCAGTAGTTGTGAGGTCAGTAGTTGTGAGGTCAGAAGTTGTAAGGTCAGTAGTTGTAAGGTCTGTAGTTGTGAGGTCAGTAGTTGTGAGGTCAGTAGTTGTAAGGTCAGTAGTTGTAAGGTCTGTAGTTATGAGGTCAGTAGTTGTAAGGTCAGTAGTTGTAAGGTCTGTAGTTATGAGGTCTGTAGTTGTGAGGTCAGTAGGTGTGAGGTCTGTAGTTATGAGGTCAGTAGTTGTAAGGTCAGTAGTTGTAAGGTCTGTAGTTGTAAGGTCTATAGTTGTAAGGTCTGTAGTTGTGAGGTCTGTAGTTGTGAGGTCTGTAGTTGTGAGGTCTGTAGTTGTGAGGTCAGTAGTTGTAAGGTCAGTAGTTGTAAGGTCTGTTGTTATGAGGTCTGTAGTTGTAAGGTCAGTAGTTGTAAGGTCTGTAGTTGTAAGGTCTATAGTTATGAGGTCTGTAGTTGTGAGGTCTGTAGTTGTGAGGTCAGTAGTTGTAAGGTCAGTAGTTGTAAGGTCTGTAGTTATGAGGTCAGTAGTTGTAAGGTCAGTAGTTGTAAGGTCTGTAGTTGTAAGGTCTATAGTTATGAGGTCTATAGTTATGAGGTCTGTAGTTGTAAGGTCTGTAGTTATGAGGTCTGTAGTTGTGAGGTCAGTAGTTGTAAGGTCTGTAGTTGTAAGGTCTGTAGTTATGAGGTCTATAGTTGTGAGGTCTGTAGTTGTGAGGTCTGTAGTTGTGAGGTCTGTAGTTGTAAGGTCTGTAGTTATGAGGTCTGTAGTTATGATGTCAGTAGTTGTAAGGTCTGTAGTTGTAAGGTCAGTAGTTGTAAGGTCAGTAGTTGTAAGGTCTGTAGTTGTAAGGTCTATATGGTGTGAGGTCTATAGTTATGAGGTCTGTAGTTGTAAGGTCTGTAGTTATGAGGTCTGTAGTTGTGAGGTCAGTAGTTGTAAGGTCTGTAGTTGTAAGGTCTATAGTTATGAGGTCTATAGTTATGAGGTCTGTAGTTGTGAGGTCTGTAGTTGTGAGGTCAGTAGTTGTAAGGTCAGTAGTTGTAAGGTCAGTAGTTGTAAGGTCTGTAGTTATGAGGTCAGTAGTTGTAAGGTCAGTAGTTGTAAGGTCTGTAGTTATGAGGTCTGTTGTTGCAGGAGTTTGTGAAGCTGACCGTGTCCGACATCCAGGTCACCTACCTCACCATCCTGGTGGGGGACTTCCTGCGGGCCGTCATCGTCCGCTTCCTCAACTACTGCTGGTGCTGGGACCTGGAGGCCGGATTCGTGAGTCCTCCTTTGGGGCCTCAACCCTCGTGTTGAAAATCTTTTGTTGACTTTTTTAATCAAAGTTTTTAACTTTTTCTTATGGTTTTGTTCCATTTTTCAACACAGTTGATGCTTCTTTTTCAATGTTTGTCCCTTTTTTGACGTTTTCAACACTACGTAACACTAACTTTTTAACTTTAGTTTTACAGTTATTTTTGGAATTTATGGTCAATAAACCTCATTTATAGGAAATTATACCTAATGTTTGAGTTAGAAAAGCAGAAATTAGGAATTATTGAGACTAAAATTAAAGGAATGGATGTTGATGATAATCACAGACTGGAATATGTCAACTTTTACTCAATACTATTTCAAAAACACTTCCATTTGTTTTACAAATGCTTTAAAATTGAATAAGACGCTGCCCCAAAATTAATGAAAGTAGAGATTTGTACTTGGCAAAGAGCGTTGGGTGGAATCAATATAATTAACTGTAAAACTAAAGTTAAAAAACGCCCTCAGAGTGAGCTCATTGTGTGAGTACAGCTCAGTTTGGATCCAAGTCCACCTGATACCATCCGATGACACCTGCAGGTCACCTGATCCCTGACGTCAGGGAAACGGGACCCTGCAGGGACTTAATTACAGAGAGAGGAGCCAGAGCAAGGCGTGACGAGCTAATCACGTTGTTGTTGATTTCCAGCCTTCATACGGAGAGTTTGACATCAGCGGAAACGTGCTCGGGCTGATCTTCAATCAAGGAATGATATGGTGAATTACTAAGTTAAAATATTTGAAATTTGAAAACTGTTAATTCATCCATTTACATCTGCTCTATACATGGAGATATGCTGCTCTATACATGCTAAAAGTAGTGATTATTTACATGGAGTCTGGTGGAGATATGCTGCTCTATACACGCTAAAAAGTAGTGATTATTTACATGGAGTCTGGTGGAGATATGCTGCTCTATACACACTAAAAGTAGTGATTATTTACATGGAGTCTGGTGGAGATATGCTGCTCTATACACACTAAAAGTAGTGATTATTTACATGGAGTCTGGTGGAGATATGCTGCTCTATACACACTAAAAGTAGTGATTATTTACATGGAGTCTGGTGGAGATATGCTGCTCTATACACGCTAAAAGTAGTGATTATTTACATGGAGTCTGGTGGAGATATGCTGCTCTATACACGCTAAAAGTAGTGATTATTTACATGGAGTCTGGTGGAGATATGCTGCTCTATACACACTAAAAGTAGTGATTATTTACATGGAGTCTGGTGGAGATATGCTGCTCTATACACGCTAAAAGTAGTGATTATTTACATGGAGTCTGGTGGAGATATGCTGCTCTATACACACTAAAAGTAGTGATTATTTACATGGAGTCTGGTGTTGAAAACGTTCTCACTCCCACCTTGTAAAATACTGATGTTTGGTCAGTGTATCTCAGAGTCAGATACCAACGCAAAAATTGCCTATTTTTGACAAGTTGGGAGTGACAATGTGACAATGTTGGCTGATTATTTTGTATTAATAGATACTGTTCCTGCTGTTGTCCTCAGGATGGGAGCGTTTTATGCTCCAGGTCTGGTGGGGCTGAACATCCTGCGTCTCCTGAGCTCGATGTACTACCAGTGCTGGGCCGTGATGTGCACAAACGTCCCTCATGAGCGAGTGTTCAAAGCCTCCGGGTCCAATAACTTCTACATGGGCCTGTTGCTCCTGGTGCTGTTCCTCAGCCTGCTGCCTGTCATCTACACCATCATGACCTTGTCCCCGTCCTTCGACTGTGGGCCTTTCAGGTCAGTAAGACATTAGTCCGTCCCCGTCCTCTGTCTCCCATTTACATATAGAGATATGCTGCTCTGTACACACTAAAAGTAGTGATTATTTACATGGAGTCTGGTGGAGATATGCTGCTCTGTATACACTAAAAGTAGTGATTATTTACATGGAGTCTGGTGGAGATATGCTGCTCTGTATACACTAAAAGTAGTGATTATTTACATGGAGTCTGGTGGAGATATGCTGCTCTGTATACACTGAAAAGTAGTGATTATTTACATGGAGTCTGGTGGAGTGATATGCTGCTCTATACACGCTAAAAGTAGTGATTATTTACATGGAGTCTGGTGGAGATATGCTAAAAGTAGTGATTATTTACATGGAGTCTGGTGGAGATATACACGCTAAAAGTAGTGATTATTTACATGGAGTCTGGTGGAGATATGCTGCTCTATACACGCTAAAAGTAGTGATTACATACAAACTGAATATATAACCTCGTCCCCGTCCTCTGTCTCTGTGATGGCGTTCTAACCTCCGTCCCCAACTATCCCATTCTTCTTCTTCTCCTAAACCCAACACCAAAGGCCCCGGATCAAGCGTCCGTGTTTCACAAGATGGGAGTGAGAATGCGTTGTGCAACCATAGGAGACAGTAAACTAGTGCAAAAAAAGTCAAATTTCAGGACATTTTATTAAAATAATAAACACAAATGTATTTTATGAGTATGCATAAAAAGTTATCTGCAGTCCTTTGACATGTTGCTCAGGCACATTTATGATTAAACTGTCTCATAGTATTGATAGATACTTTTTATTGTTTTTCCACCCAGTGGCCAGGAAAGGATGTATGACGTTGTCATGGAGACGATAGACAAGGATCTTCCCGCCTTCATAGGGAACATCTTTATTTACGCCACCAACCCCGGACTCATCATGCCGGCCGTCCTCCTCATGGTGTAAGCATCATTCATCTTTCACAGCCTTAAATACTTCAATATACACCTGACATACATGTTGTAATACTGCACAGGCTGGCGCTCTACTACCTGAATGCCGTGTCGAAAGGATACCAACAGGCTAACATCGACCTGAAGAAGAAGATGCAGATGGTAAACATGAGTGTTGTTGTGTTTCTTTCTCCTTGGACGCTTTGTTTACATTTGTGTAAAACATGTGTTTGACCATCGAATGTGTGTGTGGCTCCTGATTGGCCGCTGTAGGCTCGAGACGAGGAGAAGAACCGCAGGAACAACAAGGACAGCACGAACCAGGTGATGAAGGACCTGGAGGACCTGCTGCCCAACAGGTCTCTGATCCCCCCTCCCTCCAAGGAGGAGCCGCCCCCGCCTGGTACACACACACACACACACACACACACACACACACACACACACACACACACACACACACACACACACACACACACACACACACGCACGCACACACACACACACACACGTACGCACATACACACGCACGTACGCACACACACACACACACACGCACACACGTACGCACACACGCGCACACACACACACACGTACGCACACACACGTACGCACAAACACGGATAAGCACACACTTAAAGACAAATACAAACACACGCACGCACACAGAGACAGATAGAAACAAACACACACAGAGCTACAAACATGCACACACACACACACACAGAGCTACAAACATGCACACACACACACACACACACGCACGCACAAACACGGATAAGCACACGCTCAAAGACAGATACAAACACACGCATGTACGCACGCACACAGATGCACATAATCACACACAGACAAATAAACACGCACACACACATGCACACACACACACACACACAAACACACACACACACACACACACACGGACAAGCAAAAGCACAAGGACAGATACAAAGACATGCATGCACGCACACAGATGCACACAAACACACACACACACAGACAGATACAAACACCAGCTTCAAGGAGTCCCCCCCTGCAGGTCTGTCTTCCCCCTGTCCTCATCAGTCTTTTGTCTCTCCGTCTGTCTTCTCAGATGATGTCATCGATAAGAGCAGCAGGTCTCCCAAAGTGAAGCCCGGGGCAGCAAAAGGGGTTCATCTGCAGAGGGATGTGTCTCTGGCTGCCCCGAACCCCAGAGATCCAGTTACCCGGGACCCGGGTCCAAGAAGAGGGCCTCCTGCAAACGCCAGGGGCCCCCAACCAGGGCCTGGGAGAGGAAGAGGAGGAGGAAGAGGGGGAGGAAGAGGAAGAGGGGGGCCTCCAAGGCGATACGAGTCCTGATTCATGGACTACAATGTCACAGACTCCATCAACACTGCAGTCATCAACTGTAGATGGAGGTTAACACCAGAACATGGATCTTTCTTAATTGATTAGTTGTAATTAATTGATTTTGAAATGATGAAAGCACATTTATTAAAGGGTAACTTCATTTTTTTAACCTGGAACCTGTATTCCCAAGTTTTTGAGTCTAAGTGACCCGTCCGCTAAAAGTTGTGTTGTTGCTGCTGACAGACTCATATTATTATTATTATTATTATTATTATTATTATTCTAAGTGTGTGACAACATTATGGGAGGGATCCCTACAGAGATAGACCTTTTAGATCAAGAGGAAGATCCTTTTAGTTTAACATGAAAACTCTTAATTCACCCATTTACCTTTGAAGATATGCTGCTCTATACATGCTAAAAGTAGTGATCTTTACATGGAGTCTGGTGGAGATATGCTGCTCTATACATGCTAAAAGTAGTGATTATTTACATGGAGTCTGGTGGAGATATGCTGCTCTATACACGCTAAAAGTAGTGATTATTTACATGGAGTCTGGTGGAGATATGCTGCTCTATACACACTAAAAGTAGTGATTATTTACATGGAGTCTGGTGGAGATATGCTGCTCTATACACGCTAAAAGTAGTGATTATTTACATGGAGTCTGGTGGAGATATGCTGCTCTATACATGCTAAAAGTAGTGATTATTTACATGGAGTCTGGTGGAGATATGCTGCTCTATACACGCTAAAAGTAGTGATTATTTCATGCTGTCCTCATGGTGTCCCCATGTCGCCCTCATGTTGTCCCCATGGTGTCCCCATGTTGTCCCCATGTCGCCCTCATGTTGTCTTTATGGTGTCCTTATTTTGCTCCCATGGTGTCCCCATGTTGCCCTCATGTTGTCCCTCATGTTGTCACACACACGGTCTATGATCTCTACATCTAGATGTACCGTCAGTTGTAACTTCACCACTGGGGATCACTAACAATATAAGAATTAAATAGTTGTAACTGAGCTGGTCTGGGGACGTGGATCCTCATTCCCGGTCCATCGCTGTCCTCCAGGAGAGTTCAGACGTTCTCGTTGTTCCCGGTCCATCGCTGTCCTCCAGTAGAGTGCAGACGTCCTAGTGGTTCCCGGTTCATCGCTGTCCTCCAGTAGAGTGCAGACGTCCTAGTGGTTCCCGGTTCATCGCTGTCCTCCAGGAGAGTTCAGACGTTCTCGTTGTTCCCGGTCCATCGCTGTCCTCCAGTAGAGTGCAGACGTCCTAGTGGTTCCCGGTTCATCGCTGTCCTCCAGGAGAGTTCAGGTGTCCTCGTTGTTCCCGGTCCATCGCTGTTCTCTCCCTTTCTCCCTCTCTCCCTTTCTCCCTCTCTCCCCCTCCTCACCTGGTTTTCTCTTGCTCTGGTCTGTAGATCTTCCTCCAGCTGCTGTATTGTCTCCAGGTGTCTTCTCTTCATTGCTTCCATGTCCTCAGTGATCTGTTACAGAGAACTACAGTACCCAACATGCACCACATCTCATCCTGGTTGCATATGTCTATATAAAAGAGACTTCAGATACAGTATTAGGGACCACTAAGGTCTATATAAAAGAGACGTCAGATACAGTATTAGGGGACCACTAAGGTCTATATAAAGAGACTTCAGATACAGTATTAGGGACCACTAAGGTCTATATAAAAGAGACTTCAGATACAGTATTAGGGGACCACTAAGGTCTATATAAAAGAGACTTCAGATACAGTATTAGGGACCACTAAGGTCTATATAAAGAGACTTCAGATACAGTATTAGGGGACCACTAAGGTCTATATAAAGAGACATCAGATACAGTATTAGGGACCACTAAGGTCTATATAAAGAGACTTTGGATACAGTATTAGGGACCACTAAGGTCTATATAAAAGAGACTTCAGATACAGTATTAGGGGACCACTAAGAAGAGACCATGTCATGGGACCTTTAAGATCCTGTTGAAAGCCTTCCAGCAGCATCAGGGGCAGCCATGTGAGTGTGAGGAACATCACAACACACACACATACACCCACACACACACACACTCTCACAGTGTCTCCATTGTGTCTGCATGGACCTCACTGAGGATCTGGATCCCATGTTGTTGTACCTGAGTGACGCAGAGCTCAGCTGATCGGTCTCGGGTCATGTGATCTGTATCGCTGCTATCTGACAGCTGGGACTCTGAGGAGCCTGCAGGGACAACATAAATCACCTAAAGTTCCCATTGTGAGACCCAGATCTACTTTTCAAGAGGCCCAGGCCAGGACTGGAAGGATGTCCAGCTGGGAGGAGGCCTTGGGTCATGAGTACTTTTTCATTTGTATCATTTAGATAATCTAAACTCAGTAACCCCACCACTGATTTTATATATTTTTTTCAATATGGAATATTTTTATATTTATATTTTAATTTTGCTTTTATCTTTTTAACTGTAAAAAGGAAAATATGCCTTGACGCCTGTTTTTTAATTTTTTTTTTATTCAATGAAAACATCCCCTTGTTTTGATGTATGTATGCATATATACAGTGAGGAAAATACAGTGGTGTGAAAAAGTGTTTGCCCCCTTCCTCATTTCCTGTTCCTTTGCATGTTTGTCACACTTAAGTGTTTCGGAACATCAAACCAATTTAAACAATAGTCAAGGACAACACAAGTAAACACAAAATGCAATTTTTAAATGAAGGTGTTTATTATTAAAGAAGAAAAAAAATCCAAACCATCATGGCCCTGTGTGAAAAAGTGATTGCCCCCCTTGTTAAAACATACTATAACTGTGGTTGTCCACACCTGAGTTCAATTTCTCTAGCCACACCCAGGCCTGATTATTGCCACACCTGTTCACAATCAAGGCATCACTTAAATAGGAGCTGCTTGACACAGTAAGGTCCACCAGAAGATCCTTAAAAGCTACACATCATGCCGAGACCCAGAGAAATTCAGGAACAATTGAGAAAGAAAGTAATTGAGCTCTATCAGTCTGGAAAGGGTTATAAAGCCATCTCCAAAGCTTTGGGAATCCAGCGAACCACAGTGAGAGCCATTATCCACAAATGGCGAAGACATGGAACAGTGGTGAACCTTCCCAGGAGTGGCCAGCCGCCCAAAATTACCCCAAGAGCCCAGCGACGACTCATCCAAGAGGTCACAAAAGACCCCACAACAACGTCCAAAGAACTGCAGGCCTCACTTGCCTCAGTTAAGGTCAGCGTTCATGCCTCCACCATCAGGAAAAGATTGGGCAAAAATGGCCTGCATGGCAGAGTTCCAAGGAGAAAACTACTGCTGAGCAAAAAGAACATCAAAGCTCGTCTCAATTTCTCCAGAACACATCTTGATGATCCCCAAGACTTTTGGGACAACATTCTGTGGACCGATAAGACAAAAGTGGAACTCTTTGGAAGGTGTGTGTCCAAGTATATCTGGCGTAGAAGGAACACTGCATTTCATAAAAAGAACATTATACCAAAAGTAAAATATGGTGGTGGTAGTGTGATGGTCTGGGGCTGTTTGGCTGCTTCAGGACCTGGAAGACTTGCCGTGATAAAAGGAACTATGAATTCTGCTGTCTACCAAGAGATCCTGAAGGAGAATGTCTGACCATCTGTTCGTGTACTCAAGCTGAAACGAACTTGGGTTCTGCAGCAGGACAATGATCCTAAACACACCAGCAAGTCCACCACCGAATGGCTGAAGAAAAACAAAATGAAGACTTTGGAGTGGCCTAGCCAAAGTCCTGACCTGAATCCTATTGAGATGTTGTGGTATGACCTTTAAAAAGGCCGTTCATGCTCGAAAACCCTCTAATGTAACTGAATTAGGACAATTCTGCAAAGATGAGTGAAAAAAAATGCCTCCAGGACGCTGTAAAAGCCTCATTGCACGTTATCGCAAACGCTTGATTGCAGTTGTTGCTACTAAGGGTGGCCCAACCAGTTATTAGGTTTAGGGGGCAATCACTTTTTCACACAGGGCCATGATGGTTTGGATTTTTTTTGTTCTTTAATAATAAACACCATTTAAAAATTGCATTTTGTGTTTACTTGTGTTGTCCTTGACTATTGTTTAAATTGGTTTGATGTTCCGAAACACTTAAGTGTGACAAACATGCAAAGGAACAGGAAATGAGGAAGGGGGCAAACACTTTTTCACACCACTGTAAGTATTTGAACACGCTGCTATTTTGCAAGTTCTCCCACTTAGAAATCATGGAGGGGTCTGAAATTGTCATCGTAGGTGCATGTCCACTGTGAGAGACATAATCTTAAAAAAACATCCAGAAATCAAAATGTATGATTTTTTTAACTATTTATTTGTATGATACAGCTGCAAATAAGTATTTGAACACCTGTCTATCAGCTAAAAATTCTGACCCTCAAAGACCTGTTAGTCTGCCTTCAAAATGTCCACCTCCACTCCATTTATTATCCTAAATTAGATGCACCTGTTTGAGGTCATTAGCTGCATAAAGACACCTGTCCACCCCATACAATCAGTAAGAATCCAACTAACATGGCCAAGACACTGTCCAAAGACACTAGAGACTAAAATGTCCACCTCCACAAGGCTGGAAAGGGCTACGGGGACATGTCCAAGCAGCTTGGTGAAAAAAGGTCCACTGTTGGAGCAATCATTAGAAAATGGAAGAAGCTCAACATGACTGTCAATCTCCCTCGGACTGGGGCTCCATGCAAGATCTCACCTCGTGGGGTCTCAATGATCCTAAGAAAGGTGAGAAACCAGCCCAGAACTACATGGGAGGAGCTGGTCCATGACCTGAAAAGAGCTGGGACCACCATTTCCAAGGTTATTGTTGGTAATACACTAAGATGTCATGGTTTGAAATCATGCATGGCCCGGAAGGTTTGGTCTTGGCCATGTTAGTAGTTGGATTCTTACTGATTGTATGGGGTGGACAGGTGTCTTTATGCAGCTAACGACCTCAAACAGGTACATCTAATTTAGGATAATAAATGGAGTGGAGGTGGTCATTTTGAAGGCAGACTAACAGGTCTTTGAGAGTCAGAATTCCAGCTGATAGACAGGTGTTCAAATACTTATTTGCAGCTGTATCATTCAAATAAATAGTTAAAAAATCATACATTGTGATTTCTGGATGTTTTTTTTAGATTATGTCTCTCACAGTGGACATGCACCTACGATGACAATTTAAGACCCCTCCATGATTTCTAAGTGGGAGAACTTGCAAAATAGCAGCGTGTTCAAATACTTATTTTCCTCACTGTGTGTGTGTATATATATATATATATATATATATATATATATATATATATATATATACACGGAACTATAATGCATTTATCTTTTTTTAACATGGATGCTTGGGAATAACAACACATACATCTCAGTAAAAACTCTTTCATTTTAGTTGATATTTAAAACACGTTTTATTACATCGTTATGATGATGATGCAGTTTATTGTCTGTTTACATTGCTAAATATTGCACTCAATAATTGTAAGTTTCCCTGTTAACTAACTAGTTAAGTCCTGTTTATTTTCAGGTTTAAGTTCGTCCATCAGTGCAGCAAAAGCTTTTCTAAAATAATCCCAAAACCACCAGACTCCATGTAAATAATCACTACTTTTAGCATGTATAGAGCAGCATATCTCCACCAGACTCCATGTAAATAATCACTACTTTTAGCGTGTATAGAGCAGCATATCTCCACCAGACTCCATGTAAATAATCACTACTTTTAGCATGTATAGAGCAGCATATCTCCACCAGACTCCATGTAAATAATCACTACTTTTAGCATGTATAGAGCAGCATATCTCCACCAGACTCCATGTAAATAATCACTACTTTTAGCATGTATAGAGCAGCATATCTTCACCAGACTCCATCTAAATAATCAGCTTTTAGTGTGTATCATATCCACCAGACTCCATGTAAATAATCACTACTTTTAGCGTGTATAGAGCAGCATATCTCCACCAGACTCCATGTAAATAATCCATGCGTGTATAGCATATCTCCACCAGACTCCATGTAAATAATCACTACTTTTAGCGTGTATAGAGCAGCATATCTCCACCAGACTCCATGTAAATAATCACTACTTTTAGCGTGTATAGAGCAGCATATCTCCACCAGACTCCATGTAAATAATCACTACTTTTAGTGTGTATAGAGCAGCATATCTTCACATGTAAATGGGTAAATTAAGAGTTTATTTCAACCAGACCAGAGTGGTGATTGTTGGAATAGTGGAAAGTGAAGATATGCTGCTCTATACACGCTAAAAGTAGTGATTATTTACATGGAGTCTGGTGGAGATATGCTGCTCTATACACGCTAAAAATAGTGATTATTTACATGGAGTTTGGTGGAGATATGCTGCTAGTGATTATTTACATGGAGTCTGGTGGAGATATGCTGCTCTATACACGCTAAAAATAGTGATGATTTACATGGAGTTTGGTGGAGATATGCTGCTCTATACAAAAGTAGTGATTATTTACATGGAGTCTGGTGGTTGTGATTTCATGTTAAACATAAAAGACAATCTTATTATCTCTGTAGTATTGCACTCAATAATGGAAAGTTTTCAAGTTAACTATACAGTTCATTTTTAGGTATAAGTTCATCCATTTTATCTAAATTACTGACACACCCCATGTGTGATGAAATGTCTCCTCCCCTCTGAATATCTGCTCCATCTGTGTCTCTGGTCCCCGCCCCTCCCTCTTTGTCTCCCCAGACAGGAATGTGGGACGAGCCGTCACGCTGCTACCTTCCTCCCAGACACACCTTCAGAGAAACAGAAACTATGTCAGGAACTAGGCCTGCTGAGCCGGGCCGGCGCCATGAGTACAGACTGGATTCAGATCCGGCACACGGCACATGCATGGGCCGGATAGGCAAACGCCAAGCTGTCCTCTCAGGACGCCTAAAATATGGACGGTGGAAGCAGAGGTGGGTGGAGTAGCTAAAGATTGTACTCAAGTAAAAGTACTTTTACTTCAGAAAAATATGACTCAAGTAAAAGTACACTGTAAAAAACGTCAAAAAATGTAAAAAACTATATATTTTTTTTTTAATGTGGTATTTTTTTTTTACCCTAAAAACAACATTGGAAAAAAATAAAAAACTATCCAAAAAAATTAAAAAATGTAATTGTTTTTTAAAATGTTTTTTTTTAAACCCCGAAAAAAAACGTAAAAATGTAAAAAAATAGATTTTTTTTTTTAAATGTTGGAATTTTTCTTACCCCGAAAAAACATCGTAAAAAAACAAAATATAGTAAAAAAAAATGTAAAAAAAATTATTTGTCTTTTAAAATGTTGGATTTTTTTTTAACCCTGGAAAAAAAACATCGGAAAAAAATAAAAGAAATATAATTGATTTTTTAACCCGAAAAAAGTAAAGGTCAAAGGTCAATGAACAGCTGACCTGCCGTGGTGTCCTCGTACGGGTCAGTCTGGGAGTTGTGGATGACTGCCCGCCGGTCCTGCAGCTCCGGTATGCTGCCTGGTAAATCCTCCGGTCCCGGCGCCTGGGGGACGCGTCCCGGCCGAGGGGACACTGCCAGGTCCTCGGGGCAGGCGGAGATGTTAGTCGTCTCCCAGGCGCCTGACAGGAAAACAACGTGCAGACAATGTGCATGATGTAAAACAAGGACTCTTACATATGCAAAATATGCAAAGTGTCAGTTTTGTGCAACAGCCCAAAAATCACCATCACCAAACCCACCAGACTCCATGTAAATAATCACTACTTTTAGCGTGTATAGAGCAGCATATCTCCACCAGACTCCATGTAAATAATCACTACTTTTAGCATGTATAGAGCAGCATATCTCCACCAGACTCCATGTAAATAATCACTACTTTTAGCGTGTATAGAGCAGCATATCTCCACCAGACTCCATGTAAATAATCACTACTTTTAGCGTGTATAGAGCAGCATATCTCCACCAGACTCCATGTAAATAATCACTACTTTTAGCGTGTATAGAGCAGCATATCTCCACCAGACTCCATGTAAATAATCACTACTTTTAGCGTGTATAGAGCAGCATATCTCCACCAGACTCCATGTAAATAATCACTACTTTTAGCATGTATAGAGCAGCATATCTCCACCAGACTCCATGTAAATAATCACTACTTTTAGCATGTATAGAGCAGCATATCTCCACCAGACTCCATGTAAATAATCACTACTTTTAGCATGTATAGAAAGCATATCTCCACCAGACTCCATGTAAATAATCACTACTTTTAGCATGTATAGAGCAGCATATCTCCACCAGACTCCATGTAAATAATCACTACTTTTAGTGTATAGAGCAGCATATCTCCACCAGACTCCTAAATAATCACTACTTTTAGCATGTATAGAGCAGCATATCTCCACCAGACTCCATGTAAATCACTACTTTTAGCGTGTATAAGCAGCATATCTCCACCAGACTCCATGTAAATAATCACTACTTTTAGCGTGTATAGAGCAGCATATCTCCACCAGACTCCATGTAAATAATCACTACTTTTAGCGTGTATAGAGCAGCATATCTCCACCAGACTCCATGTAAATAATCACTACTTTTAGCGTGTATAGAGCAGCATATCTCCACCAGACTCCATGTAAATAATCACTACTTTTAGCGTGTATAGAGCAGCATATCTCCACCAGACTCCATGTAAATAATCACTACTTTTTTTTAGAGCAGCATATCTGTAGCGTGTATAGAGCAGCATATCTCCACCAGACTCCATGTAAATAATCACTACTTTTAGCATTGTAGCTCACACTTCATTCAAAGTGTACAGAAACTAAATAAAACTTAGAGACTTTCTTTGCTTTTTTAAGACTTTTCTTCCTTTTTTGGACTCTTGTTGTTTGATATCTCAGAGAGAATATGCAGCAGAATCTGTCCATCTTTTTGGCTCATTATTTGACTCTGTCTATGCTTTTTTGATGTTTTTGATGCTTTTTATACATTTTTGTCACTTTATGCGGTCTATTTCCTCTTTTTGTTACATATTTCAACGTTTTTTACCACGTTTTTGTTGCCAATATAAATATTTTTCTCACTTTTTGGCGCTTTGACATCTATCGTGGGGGTTTTCTTTAGTATTTTGACCCTTTTTCTGACTTTCTTTTTCTTTTTTGGCCTCTATAGTCCGATATCTCCCACTCACGTCGCTGGCGTGCGGGGGCCACGGCGTGCCGCCTCCCCACCTTCCTCCCCAGGAAGGTCAGCGAATAGGATCCGCTCTCTGCTGCCGACGCGTGCACGTCCATCCTGACGCGTCTTCGTATCGGAGACAGAGAGACAATCTGTCCAAATATCTGCAGAGACGAGGGGAGAGAAACTCTTTACAGCCACAAAGATCCTCTGATATACATACATATATATATATATATATACACATAGATATATACACACATATATATACACACACACACACATATATATACGTATATACACATATATACATATATATATACATATATACACACATATATACACACACACACACATATACTGTATATACACACACATATATACACACACACACACACACGTATATACACACACATATACAGTATATATACACACATATATATACACACATATATACACACACACACACATATACTGTATATACACACATATATACACACACACACACACACACACACACATATACACACTACAAACACACCACAAGAACACACACATTATATACCACCTATATACACACACGGGATCAGGGGAATCATACCACATCACACATATACACACACAGGGATGTGGTTACACACACATACACACACACACACATACACACTCCTCCTATACACACACACATACACACATATACACACACACAAAACACACACTACACACACATTTTATACACACATACACACACACATTATATATTTACAGACACATTTATAACATTTAACAATACTAATTTGAAACTTAATATAACAGAAGAAGAAACGTTGTTACCTGCCTGGAGCAGCGCTGTTTTGTGTTGAATGGCGACCGGGATCTGTGAGGGGAATCGAACCCTCATCCGGTCTTTAAATATTAAAGGGTGCAGGGATGTGGTTTCAGCTCCCCCCAAGCTCTCCTCCTGTTTCTCAAAACTCAAAATAAATTAAATTAAAGTATTTTCACGTTATTTAACGATTTTTTGTGCTTTTTGTTTTGCAATTTATATTTAATTTATAATATTTAATCAGTTTAATTTAATCTTTACATCGTGTTGGAACGTTGGCGTTGTTTTTGTTTGAAAATACCAAAATGTATTCTCCTTCCTCCTCCTCTTCCTCGTCCTCTTCCTCCTCCTCTTCCTCCTCCTCTTCCTCCTCCTCTCATCCTCCTCCTCTTCCTCGTCCTCCTCTTCGTCCTCCTCTCCCTCCTCCTCTTCCTCGTTCTCTTCCTTCTCCTCTTCCTCCTCCTCCTCTCCCTCCTCCTCTTCCTCCTCCTCCTCTTCCTCCTCCTCTCCCTCCTCCTCTTCCTCCTCCCTCTCCCTCCTCCTCCTCTCCTCCTCCTCCTCCTCCTCTTCTCCCTCCTCCTCTCCCTCCTCCTCTTCCTCCTCCTCTCCCTCCTCCTCCTCTCTGTCCTCCTCCTCCTCCTCTTCCTCCTCCTCTCCCTCCTCCTCTTCCTCATCCTCTCCCTCCTCCTCTTCCTCCTCCTCTCCCTCCTCCTCTTCCTCATCCTCTCCCTCCTCCTCCTCTCCCTCCTCCTCCTCTTCCTCCTCCTCCTCCTCTCCCTCCTCCTCCTCTTCCTCCCCCTCCTCTCCCTCCTCCTCCTCTCCGAACAAACTTTTTAGTAAAATAAGACATAAATCACCGCACAAATTGGTGATTTTCATGTAAAATAATGCCAAAACTCTGGACCAGTCACAGAGTCTGGGGGGGCTGTTGCCATGGCGACGTGTGCAGGCGTGTTATGAGTAACAGTGTGATGAGAAACTGTGAATGGGCTCCAGAGATGTAGAGTCAGCGTTCAGAGAACTTCGTCTGTCTGCTCAGGCACGTTCGCAGGTAGATTACCCCCCCCGCCCCGGATGTGCTGCCATGGCAACGTGCCACACCTTAGAGACAGTGCTGAGTGTCGTTACGACATGTTGCGTCACGCTGCAGGTTCCCAGAGACGGACGCGTCTGATTGGTTCAGGGAGAGGACGGAGTAACATTACTACATTATGTAGTATGTTAGAGTAGCATTACTACATTATGTAGTATGTTAGAGTAGCATTACTACATTATGTAGTATGTTAGAGTAACATTACTACATTATGTAGTATGTTAGAGTAGCATTACTACATTATGTAGTATGTTACATTATGTAGTATGAGTAGCATTACTACATTATGTAGTATGTTAGAGTAACATTACTACATTATGTAGTATGTTAGAGTAACATTACTACATTATGTAGTATGTTAGAGTAACATTACTACATTATGTAGTATGTTAGAGTAACATTACTACATTATGTAGTATGTTAGAGTAACATTACTACATTATGTAGTATGTTAGAGTAGCATTACTACATTATGTAGTATGTTAGAGTAGCATTACTACATTATGTAGTATGTTAGAGTAACATTACTACATTATGTAGTATGTTAGAGTAACATTACTACATTATGTAGTATGTTAGAGTAGCATTACTACATTATGTAGTATGTTAGAGTAGCATTACTACATTATGTAGTATGTTAGAGTAACATTACTACATTATGTAGTATGTTAGAGTAACATTACTACATTATGTAGTATGTTAGAGTAGCATTACTACATTATGTAGTATGTTAGAGTATGCATTACTACATTATGTAGTATGTTAGAGTAACATTACTACATTATGTAGTATGTTAGAGTAGCATTACTACATTATGTAGTATGTTAGAGTAGCATTACTACATTAGTATGTAGTATGTTAGACATTATGTAGTATTACTACATTATGTAGTATGTTAGAGTAGCATTACTACATTATGTAGTATGTTAGAGTAGCATTACTACATTATGTAGTATGTTAGAGTAACATTACTACATTATGTAGTATGTTAGAGTAACATTACTACATTATGTAGTATGTTAGAGTAACATTACTACATTATGTAGTATGTTAGAGTAGCATTACTACATTATGTAGTATGTTAGAGTAACATTACTACATTATGTAGTATGTTAGAGTAACATTACTACATTATGTAGTATGTTAGAGTAACATTACTACATTATGTAGTATGTTAGAGTAACATTACTACATTATGTAGTATGTTAGAGTAACATTACTACATTATGTAGTATGTTAGAGTAACATTACTACATTATGTAGTATGTTAGAGTAACATTACTACATTATGTAGTATGTTAGAGTAACATTACTACATTATGTAGTATGTTAGAGTAACATTACTACATTATGTAGTATGTTAGTAGTAACATTACTACATTATGTAGTATGTTAGAGTAACATTACTACATTATGTAGTATGTTAGAGTAACATTACTACATTATGTAGTATGTTAGAGTAACATTACTACATTATGTAGTATGTTAGAGTAACATTACTACATTATGTAGTATGTTAGAGTAGCATTACTACATTATGTAGTATGTTA
>CM049375.1:15000-35000 GCA_026937815.1 Etheostoma perlongum | reverse complement strand
GCTCTAACACCCTCCGCTAGGAATATGACATGATGGCATAAGAGCTCTAATGACATGATGGCATAAGAGCTCTAATGACATGATGGCATAAGAGCTCTAATGACATGATGGCATAAGAGCTCTAATGACATGATGGCATAAGAGCTCTAATGAAACGATGGCATAAGAGCTCTAATGACATGATGGCATAAGAGCTCTAATGACATGATGGCATAAGAGCTCTAATGAAACGATGGCATAAGAGTTCTAATGACATGATGGCATAAGAGCTCTAACACCCTCTGCTAGAAGTATGACATGATGGCATAAGAGCTCTAATGAAACGATGGCATAAGAGCTCTAATGACATGATGACATAAGAGCTTTAATAACATGATGGCATAAGAGCTCTAATGAAACGATGGCATAAGAGCTTTAATAACATGATGGCATAAGAGCTCTAATGACATGATGGCATAAGAGCTCTAACACCCTCTGCTAGAAGTATGACATGATGGCATAAGAGCTCTAACACCCTCTGCTAGAAGTATGACATGATGGGATAAGAGCTCTAATGAAACGATGGCATAAGAGCTCTAATGACATGATGACATAAGAGCTTTAATAACATGATGGCATAAGAGCTCTAATGACATGATGACATAAGAGCTTTAATAACATGATGGCATAAGAGCTCTAATGACATGATGGCATAAGAGCTCTAACACCCTCTGCTAGAAGTATGACATGATGGCATAAGAGCTCTAATGACATGATGACATAAGAGCTCTAATGACATGATGACATAAGAGCTCTAATAACATGATGGCATAAGAGCTCTAATGACATGATGGCATTAGAGCTTTTATGCCATCATGGCACAAGAGGGGGGTTGAGATCTCTTCTATTGAGCGAAATTGAAATTTTTAGCATGAATTTACTGCATTCTGGTTAATTTTTCTGCAACAAAATAAAGATTTTTTGGGCTCTTCCTTTACTCCCTGTGTTCTGGGTGCAGGGGTGGATGAGACCACCATCATCGAGGTTCTGGTGAAAAGAAGCAACGAGCAAAGACAGAAGATCAAGGAGGCGTACCAGCAGGCCAGCGGCAAGGTAACTGAAACAAGCATTTATATAATACTAACATATATATATATATATATTGCATTTCATTGATTTGTATTTTTATTTGTATTTTTATATGTGTATATGTATTTGTTGTGTTATGGTTGTCTTGCTACTGGATGCCTAACTTTCCTTCTGGATGAATAAAATATCTATCTATCTATCTATCTCTCTATCTATCTACCCCCCCCCCCCGTAGCCTCTGGAGTCTGCCCTGAAGAGCGCTCTGAAGGGAGACCTGGAGGAGGTGGTCCTGGGTCTGCTGAAGACTCCGGCCCACTACGACGCCGAGCAGCTGAAGAAGGCCATGAAGGTACGCAATAATAATAATAATAATAATAATAATAATAATAATAATAATAATACAGCCACTTCATAACTTAATTACATTTTATGTATAGTATCAATTCATAACAAGTTATCTTGAGACACTTTACAGATAGAGCAGGTCTAGATCACTCTATAATTTACAGATAGAGCAGGTCTAGACCTCTCTATAATTTACAGATAGAGCAGGTCTAGACCTCTCTATAATTTACAGATAGAGCAGGTCTAGACCACTCTATAATTTACAGATAGAGCAGGTCTAGACCACTCTATAATTTACAGATAGAGCAGGGACCACTCTATAATTTCTAGACCACTCTATAATTTACAGATAGAGCAGGTCTAGACCCTCTATAATTTACAGATAGAGCAGGTCTAGACCTCTCTATAATTTACAGATAGAGCAGGTCTAGACCACTCTATAATTTACAGATAGAGCAGGTCTAGACCACTCTATAATTTACAGATAGAGCAGGTCTAGACCACTCTATAATTTACAGATAGAGCAGGTCTAGACCTCTCTATAATTTACAGATAGAGCAGGTCTAGACCACTCTATAATTTACAGATAGAGCAGGTCTAGACCTCTATAATTTACAGATAGCAGGTCTAGACCTCTCTATAATTTACAGATAGAGCAGGTCTAGACCTCTCTATAATTTACAGATAGAGCAGGTCTAGACCTCTCTATAATTTACAGATAGAGCAGGTCTAGACCTCTCTATAATTTACAGATAGAGCAGGTCTAGACCTCTCTATAATTTACAGATAGAGCAGGTCTAGACCTCTCTATAATTTACAGATAGAGCAGGTCTAGAACTCTCTATAATTTACAGATAGAGCAGGTCTAGACCTCTCTATAATTTACAGATAGAGCAGGTCTAGACCTCTCTATAATTTACAGATAGAGCAGGTCTAGACCTCTCTATAATTTACAGATAGAGCAGGTCTAGACCACTCTATAATTTTAGAACACAGATAGAGCAGGTCTAGACCACTCTATAATTTACAGATAGAGCAGGTCTAAACCTCTCTATAATTTACAGATAGAGCAGGTCTAGACCTCTCTATAATTTACAGATAGAGCAGGTCTAGATCTCTCTATAATTTACAGATAGAGCAGGTCTAGATCACTCTATAATTTACAGATAGAGCAGGTCTAGACCTCTCTATAATTTACAGATAGAGCAGGTCTAGGCTCTATAATTTACAGATAGAGCAGGTCTAGACCTCTCTATAATTTACAGATAGAGCAGGTCTAGACCTCTCTATAATTTACAGATAGAGCAGGTCTAGACCTCTCTATAATTTACAGATAGAGCAGGTCTAGACCTCTCTATAATTTACAGATAGAGCAGGTCTAGACCTCTCTATAATTTACAGATAGAGCAGGTCTAGACCTCTCTATAATTTACAGATAGAGCAGGTCTAGACCTCTCTATAATTTACAGATAGAGCAGGTCTAGACCGCTCTATAATTTACAGATAGAGCAGGTCTAGATCACTCTATAATTTACAGATAGAGCAGGTACAGATAGAGCAGGTCTAGACCTCTATAATTTACAGATAGAGCAGGTCTAGACCGCTCTATAATTTACAGATAGAGCAGGTCTAGACCTCTCTATAATTTACAGATAGAGCAGGTCTAGACCTCTCTATAATTTACAGATAGAGCAGGTCTAGACCGCTCTATAATTTACAGATAGAGCAGGTCTAGACCTCTCTATAATTTACAGATAGAGCAGGTCTAGACCTCTCTATAATTTACAGATAGAGCAGGTCTAGACTATAATTCTCTATAATTTACAGATAGAGCAGGTCTAGATCGCTCTATAATTTACAGATAGAGCAGGTCTAGACCTCTCTATAATTTACAGATAGAGCAGGTCTAGATCGCTCTATAATTTACAGATAGAGCAGGTCTAGATCGCTCTATAATTTACAGATAGAGCAGGTCTAGACCGCTCTATAATTTACAGATAGAGCAGGTCTAGACCTCTCTATAATTTACAGATAGAGCAGGTCTAGACCTCTCTATAATTTACAGATAGAGCAGGTCTAGATCGCTCTATAATTTACAGATAGAGCAGGTCTAGACCTCTCTATAATTTACAGATAGAGCAGGTCTAGACCGCTCTATAATTTACAGATAGAGCAGGTTTAGACCTCTCTATAATTTACAGATAGAGCAGGTCTAGACCTCTCTATAATTTACAGATAGAGCAGGTCTAGACCTTTCTATAATTTACAGATAGAGCAGGTCTAGACCACTCTATAATTTACAGATAGAGCAGGTCTAGACCACTCTATAATTTACAGATAGAGCAGGTCTAGATCGCTCTATAATCTACAGATAGAGCAGGTCTAGACCTCTCTATAATTTACAGATAGAGCAGGTCTAGACCTCTCTATAATGTACACGTTGTACTGGTTGGACAGTATAAAATATATAAAGAAGGATACTTAGCGACACCTTCGGTGTATTGCGCTGACGCTATTGAGTCGACAGGTCTTGCACCCCTAATGCATGCGCCCCTTTTCTCAGGGACTAGGCACAGACGAGGAGGTCCTTATCGAGATTCTGGCTTCCAGAACCAACCGAGAGATCCTGGACATTAAGAAAGCCTACAAGGAAGGTATGATTTATTCATTTACAACACATTATTCATTCAAAAAGAAAATTGGTATCCTTAAAGGTCGGATATTTCCTATGTTTTTAATTAAGGCATTAAGATCAATTTCCAAAAGATGATTTTTTTATTCCTCTTTTTAGTCAACTTTACCTGTATGTGGAAATGCCCTCAGACCTCTGAGGGTTAAACATTAAAAACAACCCTTTAAATCTGATATTAATGTTGTGATTTATTCACCAAGACTACAAGAAGGATCTGGAGGCTGACATCAAGAGCGACACTGGTGGAGACTTCAGAACCGCTCTGCTCGAGCTCTGCAAGGTAAATAGGAAAACCCACCAGACTCCATGTAAATAATCACTACTTTTAGTGTGTATAGAGCAACATATCTCCACCAGACTCCATGTAAATAATCACTACTTTTATCATCGTAAAACACACTTCATTCAAAGTGGACAGAAACTAAATAAAACTACCAAAAGCCGTCTTGGTTCATCTTTCCACTGTTCCAACAATCACCACTCTGGTCTGGTTGGAATAAACTCTTAATTCACCCATTTACATGTGGAGATATGCTGCTCTATACAGGCTAAAAGTAGTGATTATTTACATGGAGTCTGGTGGAGATATATGCTAAAAAGTAGTGATTATTTACATGGAGTCTGGTGGAGATATGCTGCTCTGTACACACTAAAAGTAGTGATTATTTATATGGAGTCTGGTGGAGATATGCTGCTCTATACACGCTAAAAGTAGTGATTATTTACATGGAGTCTGGTGGAGATATGCTGCTCTGTACACGCTAAAAGTAATATTTGTTAAAAGCATGTGTCAAACCATTCGCAAATAAAGTATTGGTGTGCAGAGACATCCTACAGACTAAAGACATGTCCCCCCCGTCCCCCGTCTCCTCTCCCCCCCAGGCGGGCAGGACTGAGGGCGTGACTGAGCAGTTGGTGGACAGCGACGCCCGGGCGCTGTACGAGGCTGGCGAGGGCCGGAAGGGAACCAACATCACCCCCTTCATCGAGATCCTCAGCTCCAGGAGCGCCCCGCACCTCCGCAGAGGTACTCACCTGCTAGTTACTTCACCTACTAGTTACTTCACCTGCTAGTTACTTCACCTACTAGTTACTTCACCTACTAGTTACTTCACTTACTAGTTACTTTACCTACTAGTTACTTCACCTACTAGTTACTTCACCTACTACCTACTTCACCTACTACCTACTTCACCTACTAGTTACTTCACCTACTAGTTACTTCACCTACTAGTTACTACACCTACTAGTTACTTCACCTACTAGCTACTTCACCTACTAGTTACTTCACCTACTAGTTACTACACCTACTAGTTACTTCACCTACTAGCTACTTCACCTACTAGTTACTACACCTACTAGTTACTTCACCTACTAGTTACTTCACCTACTAGCTACTTCACCTACTAGTTACTTCACCTACTAGTTACTTCACCTACTAGCTACTTCACCTTCTAGTTACTTCACCTTCTAGTTACTTCACCTTCTAGTTACTTCACCTACTAGTTACTTCACCTACTAGTTACTTCACCTCTAGTTACTTCACCTACTAGTTACTTCACCTACTAGTTACTACACCTACTAGTTACTTCACCTACTAGTTACTTCACCTACTAGTTACTTCACCTACTAGTTACTTCACCTACTAGTTACTTCACCTACTAGCTACTTCACCTTCTAGTTACTTCACCTACTAGTTACTTCACCTACTAGTTACTACACCTACTAGTTACTTCACCTACTAGCTACTTCACCTACTAGTTACTTCACCTGCTAGTTACTTCACCTACTAGTTACTTCACCTACTAGTTACTTCACCTACTAGTTACTTCACCTACTAGTTACTTCACCTACTACCTACTTCACCTACTACCTACTTCACCTACTAGTTACTTCACCTACTAGTTACTTCACCTACTAGTTACTACACCTACTAGTTACTTCACCTACTAGCTACTTCACCTACTAGTTACTTCACCTACTAGTTACTTCACCTACTAGCTACTTCACCTACTAGTTCTTCACCTACTTCACCTACTAGTTACTACACCTACTACTTCACCTACTAGCTACTTCACCTACTAGTTACTACACCTACCTTCACCTACTAGTTACTTCACCTACTAGTTACTTCACCTACTAGTTACTTCACCTACTAGTTACTTCACCTACTAGTTACCTTCTAGTTACTTCACCTACTAGTTACTTCACCTACTAGTTACTTCACCTACTAGTTACTTCACCTACTAGTTACTTCACCTACTAGTTACTTCACCTACTAGTTACTTCACCTACTAGTTACTTCACCTACTAGTTACTTCACCTACTAGTTACTTCACCTACTAGTTACTTCACCTACTAGCTACTTCACCTACTAGTTACTTCACCTACTAGTTACTTCACCTACTAGTTACTACACCTACTAGTTACTTCACCTACTAGCTACTTCACCTACTAGTTACTTCACCCACCTACTTCACCTAGTTACTTCACCTACTAGTTACACTAGTTACTTCACCTACTAGTTACTTCACCTACTAGTTACTTCACCTACTAGTTACTTCACCTACTAGTTACTTCACCTACTAGTTACTTCTTCACCTACTAGTTACTTCACCTACTAGTTACTTCACCTACTAGTTACTTCACCTACTAGTTACTCACCTACTAGTTACTTCACCTACTAGTTACTTCACCTACTAGTTACTTCACCTACTAGTTACTTCACCTACTAGTTACTTCACCTACTAGTTACTTCACCTACTAGTTACTTCACCACCTACTAGCTACTTCACCTACTAGTTACTTCACCTACTAGTTACTTCACCTACTAGTTACTTCACCTACTAGTTACTTCACCTACTACCTACTTCACCTACTAGTTACTTCACCTACTAGTTACTTCACCTACTAGTTACTTCACCTACTAGTTACTTCACCTACTAGTCACCTACTTACACCCTTCACCTACTAGTTACTTCACCTACTAGTTACTTCACCTACTAGTTACTTCACCTACTAGTTACTTCACCTACTAGTTACTTCACCTACTAGTTACTTCACCTACTAGTTACTTCACCTACTAGTTACTTCACCTACTAGTTACTTCACCTACTAGTTACTTCACCTACTAGTTACTTCACCTACTAGTTACTTCACCTACTAGTTACTTCACCTACTAGTTACTTCACCTACTAGTTACTTCACCTACTACCTACTTCACCTACTAGTTACTTCACCTACTAGTTACTTCACCTACTAGTTACTTCACCTACTAGTTACTTCACCTACTAGTTACTTCACCTACTAGTTACTTCACCTACTAGTTACTTCACCTACTAGTTACTTCACCTACTAGTTACTTCACCTACTAGCTACTTCACCTACTAGTTACCTTAGTTACTCCACTACATTCATCTCACAGCTTTAGTTTCTAGTTACCTTAGTTACTAGTTACCTTAGTTAGTTACTTTAGTTACTCTGTGTCTGTCCCGTCCAACATGTCGTCCTCTGATTCCAGTCTTCGAGCGCTACTCCAAGTACAGCAAGGTGGACGTGGCCAAAGCCATCGACCTGGAGCTGAAGGGAGACATCGAGAGTTGTCTCTTAGCCGTAGGTAAGGACACAGCGTCCCCTCTGTCTCTGTCCCCATCCTACCCAGCGTCCCCTCTGTCTTCGTCCCATCATACACAGCGTCCCCTCTGTCTTCGTCCCCATCAGGTCGATGTATTTTGACTCTTGTCTCTCTGAACAGTGAAGTGTGCTGGGAGCCGGCCGGCGTTCTTCGCTGAGAAGCTCTACCTGTCCATGAAGGTAAAGACACATAGAAATATAGAACATAGAAATACAGACACATAGAAACACAGACACATAGAAATATAGAACATAGAAATATAGACACATAGAAACACAGACACATAAAAATATAGAACATAGAAATACAGACACATAGAAATATAGAACATAGAAATATAGACACATAGAAATATAGAACATAGAAATATAGACACAGAAATATAGAAACATAGAAATACAGAAATATAGAACATAGAAATATAGACACATAGAAATATAGAACATAGAAATATAGACACATAGAAATATAGAAACAAAGAAATATAGAAACATAGAAATATAGAACATAGAAATATAGAAACATAGAAATACAGAAACATAGAAATATAGAACATAGAAATATAGACACATAGAAATATAGAAACATAGAAATATAGACACATAGAAATATAGAAACATAGAAATATAGACACATAGAAATATAGAACATAGAAATATAGACACATAGAAATATAGAAACATAGAAATACAGAAATATAGAACATAGAAATATAGACACATAGAAATATAGAACATAGAAATATAGACACATAGAAATATAGAAACAGAAATATAGAACATAGAAATATAGAAACATAGAAATACAGAAACATAGAAATATAGAACATAGAAATATAGAAACATAGAAATACAGAAACATAGAAATATAGAACATAGAAATATAGACACATAGAAATATAGAAACATAGAAATATAGACACATAGAAATATAAAAACATAGAAACATAGAAATATAGAAACAGAGATATAGAAACATAGAAACACAGAAACATAGAAATATAGAACATAGAAATATAGACACATAGAAATATAGAAACATAGAAATATAGACACATAGAAATATAAAAACATAGAAACATAGAAATATAGAAACATAGAAATATAACCTTTGTGACTGACTCCTATTGTTTGACCAATCAGGGTAAAGGAACCCGTAAGAGCACGCTGACCCGGATCATGGTGAGCCGCTCCGAGATCGACATGAAGCGGATCAAGGACGAGTACAAGAAGACCTACGGGAAGACCCTGTACCAGGACATCCTGGTGAGGACTAATAATAATAATACAGGATCATAGAGACACTGCTAGGACAGGATCCTAGAGACACTGCTAGGACAGGATCATAGAGACACTGCTGGGACAGGATCATAGAGACACTGCTGGGACAGGATCATAGAGACACAGCTGGGACAGGATCATAGAGACACAGCTAGGACAGGATCATAGAGACACAGCTGGGACAGGATCATAGAGACACAGCTAGGACAGGATCATAGAGACACTGCTAGGACAGGATCATAGAGACACTGCTGGGACAGGATCATAGAGACACTGCTGGGACAGGATCATAGAGACACTGCTGGGACAGGATCATAGAGACACAGCTAGGACAGGATCATAGAGACACAGCTAGGACAGGACAGGATCATAGAGACACAGCTGGGACAGGATCATAGAGACACAGCTAGGACAGGATCATAGAGACACAGCTGGGACAGGATCATAGAGACATAGCTGGGACAGGATCATAGAGACACAGCTGGGACAGGATCATAGAGACACAGCTGGGACAGGATCATAGAGACACAGCTAGGACAGGATCATAGAGACACTGCTAGGACAGGATCATAGAGACACTGCTGGGACAGGATCATAGAGACACTGCTGGGACAGGATCATAGAGACACTGCTGGAACAGGATCATAGAGACACAGCTAGGACAGGATCATAGAGACACAGCTAGGACAGGACAGGATCATAGAGACACAGCTGGGACAGGATCATAGAGACACAGCTAGGACAGGATCATAGAGACACAGCTGGGACAGGATCATAGAGACATAGCTGGGACAGGATCATAGAGACACAGCTGGGACAGGATCATAGAGACACAGCTAGGACAGGATCATAGAGACACAGCTGGGACAGGATCATAGAGACACAGCTGGGACAGGATCATAGAGACACAGCTGGGACAGGATCATAGAGACACAGCTAGGACAGGATCATAGAGACACAGCTGGGACAGGATCATAGAGACATAGCTGGGACAGGATCATACCAAACTAAATGTCTGTCCTTGTCCTCCAGGACGACTGCGCCGGAGACTACGAGACGATCCTCCTCGCTCTGTGTGGCGGTCCAAACTGATCAGCCAATCAGAGGCTGCGGCTCAGACTGGGACGTCTCCTATAACCGTCCACTCACGTGGTTCCTTTTGCTTTTGTGGCTGCCATGACGACGTTTAGCAAAACATTAGCATAACGCGCAGAGATCAGCGCGGTCTCCCCTTTTCCCCCTTTTCTCCCGGCAGTTCGCTTCGAGGTCAGACGGGAGCTTTTCACTCATTCCTGGTACGGCGCCGGCGTCTTTCAGCATCTTTGGCGTCTTTCCAGCGTCTTTGTCGTCTTTTCCAGTGTTTTCGTCTCCTATTCCAGGGTTTTCGTCTCCTATTCCAGTGTTTTCGTCTCCTATTCCAGTGGGTTTTCAGCGTTTTCGTCTCCTATTCCAGCGTTTTCGTCTCCTATTCCAGCGTTTTTGTCTCCTTTTCCAGGGTTTTTGTCCCTTTTCCAGCTTTTTCGTCTCCTATTCCAGCGTGTTCGTCTCCTATTCCAGCGTTTTTGTCTCCTATTCCAGCGTTTTTTTCCTTTCCAGGGTTTTCGTCCCCTTTTCCAGCGTTTTCGTCTCCTATTCCAGCGTTTTCGTCTCCTATTCCAGCGTTTTTGTCTCCTTTTCCAGGGTTTTCGTCTCCTATTCCAGCGTTTTCGTCCCGGTGCAGCTGCCGCCGTGGGAACAGATCGTCTTCCTCTGAAGGAGCTTAGTCAACGTGCAAATAAAAGCTTTTACTTTGAAGGGTTATCTGAGTTGTCTTGGTTCTTTACACATGCACTTCTTGTACATGTCACCAAAATAAAACAATTAAAGGTCCCATGGCATGAAAATGTCCCTTTATGAGGTATTAAAAGTATCAATGAAGACATGAAACACACAAGGGGGACAGAGAACAGCTTTAGTAGGGTTTAGTGGGTTGCCAGGTTGGGTAACAAAATGTTTTTACTGCATTTAAAGCTGGCAATTTATCAAGTCTTTATAGATAGCAGGCACACACACACACAGACACACACACAGACAGACACACACAGACACACACACAGACAGACACACACACAGACACACACACACACACACACACAGACACACACACAGACACACACACACACACACACATAAACATAAACACACACACAGACACACACACACACACACACACACAGACAGACACACAGACACACACAGACAGACACACACACTAGGGTGACCAGACCGGTTTCCGGGGACAGTCCCCGATTTTGGTGACCTGTCCCCGGCTGGATCTGTCCCCGGAAATGTCCCCGGTTTTCACTGTGACTGACAGACCCGATACTGGAATGAAAGAAAGAAAACTCTGACCAAACGGAGCCGATCGAGCAGCGCTGCTCAGAGCTCAGAGATGTTTTAGAAAGCCGTGTTTTACCATGCTAAAATCACTGATTATTTACATGGAGTCTGGTGGAGATATGCTGCTCTATACACGCTAAAATCACTGATTATTTACATGGAGTCTGGTGGAGATATGCTGCTCTATACATGCTAAAATCACTGATTATTTACATGGAGTCTGGTGGAGATATGCTGCTCTATACATGCTAAAATCAGTGATTATTTACATGGAGTCTGGTGGAGATATGCTGCTCTATACACGCTAAAAGTAGTGATTATTTACATGGAGTCTGGTGGAGATATGCTGCTCTATACACGCTAAAATCACTGATTATTTACATGGAGTCTGGTGGAGATATGCTGCTCTAAAATCACTGATTATACTGGTGGAGATATGCTGCTCTATACACTAAAATCACTGATTATTTACATGGAGTCTGGTGGAGATATGCTGCTCTATACACGCTAAAATCACTGATTATTTACATGGAGTCTGGTGGAGATATGCTGCTCTATACACGCTAAAATCACTGATTATTTACATGGAGTCTGGTGGAGATATGCTGCTCTATACATGCTAAAATCACTGATTATTTACATGGAGTCTGGTGGACTTTTATGTTTTAAAAAATGATCTTAATCTTTAACAGAAAGGTCAGCCTCCTTAGAAATCCTTTCCATAATGTTATCAGACACTTAGAATATTAATCTGAGTCTGTCAGCAGCAAAACGAGCACTTTATGAACGTAAATACAAGCTGGACAATTCTCCCATTAACTTCCATTGTAGCTTGTTTCTCTGCTGCCGACTGCAGCGATCTCGTTTCATACTGCATCAATGTCAAAGGAACATCTTTCCTCAATAGTTTATATTGTATCTGATACTCAGCTCTAGGTCTAGTGTCCCCGTTTGAAGTTTTACAAAAATTAAAAACATGACGTGTTTTGGAGGTATTTACGCTTCTGAGCTGAAAATGTCCCCGGATTTTGTCTGAGACATCTGGTCCCCTTAACACACACACACACAGACACACAGACACACACACAGACACACAGACACACACACAGACACACACAGACAGATACACACACACACACACACATTTCCATTTATTCATAGGTATCGTTTATTTATTTCAGTATATATTATTTATATATGTATATAATAGGCTCCTTTATGGATTTATTAAATATAAATAATATCCCATAGTTTCTGGGTCTGACGTCCGCAGAAGGGGGATCCCCGGGACAAACACCGAACCTGGCAACCTGGGTGCTCCTCCAGACCGCGGGGAGCTTCTGCAGCGGGTCAGCTAACGCGAGGCTAACTAACCACCTCCTCTCTCAGTAAGTATGACTATTCATTACTATTAACTAACTAACTTAGCAGACACGGAGCTACTCCTCCAGGCACAGCACGGCCCGTCGGACCGCTGGCAGGCTGCACGGATGCGGTTAGAAGCTGTGTGTTTACTAAGGCTAGCGTGCTAGCGTGTTAGCTAGCTAGCTAACTAACGGCTGCTAGCGGCTTGAAGGGATACAGCTACGGCCGGAAGTAACAAAAATGACTGAAACTGAGCCGGCGGAGAGGCCGTAAAGCAGACTGCTAGGAGCCGTTAGCACTGCAGTACAAGTACTACTACTACCAGCTGTAATAATACTCAGATTACTGCAGGAAAAGTACTAATACCCCGCTGTAATAATACTCACATTTCTGCAGTAAAAGTACTAATACCAGGCTGTAATAATACTCACATTACTGCAGTAAAAGTAATAATACCACGCTGTAATAATACTCACATTACTACAGTACAAGTAGCTACTACTACCAGCTGTAATAATACTCACATTACTGCAGTACAAGTAGCTACTACTACCAGCTGTAATAATACTCACATTACTGCAGGAAAAGTAATAAAAACACACACGCGCGCAAACCCTCGCACGTAAGCACTCGCACTCACACACACACACACACACACACACACACACACACACACACACACACACACACACACACACACACACACACACACACACATACTAACGCTCATGCACTCTCTTCCAGCTGTCCTGGATCAGCCGGTCCCCCTGACGTGCGTGCGCCCTTTGACCCGAGCGACTGGCGTTGCCCCGAGCGACTGGCGTTGCCCCGAGCGATGGACTGCGGCCGTATCGGCGCCACCAGCGGCTCACATGTGGGGCGAGATCATGAATGACAAGCTGGTCTTCCTGGGCCTGCTGTACTTCGTCCAGGGCGTCCCGTATGGCCTCCAGTCCTCCCTGCTCCCGGTCTTCCTGCGCGGCGCCGGCCACTCCCTGACCCGCATCGGCCTCACCAAGATCCTGTACTTCCCCTGGGTCCTCAAGGTGCTGTGGGCGCCGCTGGTGGACCGCGTGGGAACTAAGCGGCGCTGGCTGGTGGGCACGGTGTCCGGGCTGGCGCTGACGTGCCTGTCCAGCGCCGCGCTGGCACCGGAGGCCCACATCTGGGGCGTGGCGGGGACCCTGCTGGTCCTGAACCTCCTGGCGTCCCTCCAGGACATCGCCGTAGACGGAGCCGCCGTGGCGCTGCTGAAAGGTCGCGTGGAGCTCGGGCTCGGCAACACGGCACAGGTGATGTATTTAAGATAGCTCACACACACACACACGCACACACACACACACAGACTCACACACACAGACTTGCACACACACAGACTCACACACACAGACTCACACACACACACACACACACACACACACACAGACACACACACAGACTCACACACAGACTCATACACACAGACTAACACACAGACTCACACACACAGACTAACACACACAGACTCGCACACACACAGACTCACACACACAGACTCACACACACACACGCGCACACGGACTCACACACGCAGACTCACACACACACACACACACACACACAGACCCGCACACACAGACAGACACACACACAGACACACACACACACAGACTAACACACACAGACTCACATACACATACATGAGCCTGTGCATGCACGCACACACACACAGACGCACACACTCACACAGACTCACACACAGACGCACACACACACAGACTCTCACACTCAGTCAGAAACCCAGACACACAAGCAAGTTCACATACACTCACGTGCGCATGCACACACTTATTTATTCACACAGACTCACACACAGACTAACACACAAACAGACTCACACACAGACACACATAAACATACTTGAGCACGCATGCACGCACACACAGACTCACACTCACACACACACACACACTCACACACACACACACACACACACACACACACACACACACACACACACACACTCATTGACGTGCCCAGTGTAACATCCGTTGTGTTTCAGGTGGTGGGCTACAAAGCGGGCTCGGTGTTTGCCGGGGGGGGGCTGCTGGCTGTGATCGACGTGGCCGGCTGGAACTGGATGTTCCTGCTGCTGACGTTCGTGTACGCCGGCGTGGCGCTGTTTGTGTGGGGGACCCCGGTTCTGGACGAGGAGACCCTGAGGGGCCCGCAGGTACGCCTGGCACCATATGTCGAGTAGGCCCGGTACCCACTTCAGGAATATTAGGCACTGATGAAATCACCTCCGAAGCATCCAGTTCAGCCTCGTCATTCAATACTAAAAGAGTAAATATCATCTGCTTCAGGGAGCCAATCAGCACGCAGCGTGCTTCCACCAAGATGTTCTAATGTTTGGGATTGGCTGTCTGAGACCCGGAGATATTCCACGTTACACAGAGACGGGGAAAATAAATACAAAGACTTTGACATATCTGTTAAAAGGAGTCACAAGTGCTCCTCCCCTTTTACAACTTCAATTCAATTCTATTTTATTTATAGTATCAATTCATAACGAGAGTTATCTGGAGACCCTTTACAGATAGAGCAGGTCTAGACCACACTCCAGAATCTACAAGGACCCAACAGGTCTAGTAGTTTCCTCCAAAGCAAGCAACAGGGAGACAGTGGTGAGGAAAAACTCCTTTTAGGAGGAAACCTCGGACAGACCCAGGCCCAGGCCCAGACCCAGGCCCGGGCCCAGGCCCGGGCCCACACCCAGTACCAGACCCAGGCCCAGGCCCAGACCCAGACCCGGGCTCTTGGTAGGCGGTGTCTGACGACCGGTTGGGGTTAGAATGAAGAGTGGCAATATCAGTCCCAAAAAATAGTACTTTGTAGTAGTTCATGGCATAGCAGGGCACTGTGCAGCATTACAAGGCGTAGTAGGGCGTAGCAGGGCGTAGCAGGACGTAGCAGGACGTAGCAGGACGTAGCAGGATGTAGCAGGACGTAGCAGGATGTAGCAGGGCGTAGCAGGATGTAGCAGGATGTAGCAGGGCGTAGCAGGACGTAGCAGGACATAGCAGGGCGTAGCAGGATGTAGCAGGGCGTAGCAGGGCGTAGCAGGACGTAGCAGGATGTAGCAGGGCGTAGCAGGATGTAGCAGGATGTAGCAGCAGGACGTAGCAGGACATAGCAGGGCGTAGCAGGATGTAGCAGGGCGTAGCAGGGCGTAGCAGGATGTAGCAGGACGTAGCAGGATGTAGGGCAGCAGGACGTAGCAGGATGTAGCAGGGCAGCAGGGCGTAGCAGGGCGTAGCAGGACGTAGCAGGATGTAGCAGGGCGTAGCAGGGAGCAGGATGTAGCAGGACGTAGCAGGGCGTAGCAGGATGTAGCAGGACGTAGCAGGATGTAGCAGGGCGTAACAGGACGTAGCAGGTCGTAGTAGGATGTAGCAGGACGTAGCAGGGCGTAGCAGGACGTAGCAGGGCGTAGCAGGACGTAGCTGGACGTGTAGCGGGACGTAGCAGGATGTAGCAGGGCGTAGCAGGGCGTAGCAGGGCGTAGCAGGACGTAGCAGGATGTAGCAGGGCGTAGCAGGACGTAGCAGGACGTAGCAGGACGTAGCAGGATGTAGCAGGACGTAGCGTGATGTAGCATGACGTAGCGTAGTAGGATGTAGCAGGGCGTAGCAGGATGTAGAGGGCGTAGCAGGACGTAGCTGGATGTAGCGGGACGTAGCAGGGCACAGTAGGACGTAGGAAGCAGGACGTAGCAGGGCGTAGCAGGATGTAGCAGGATGTAGCAGGGCGTAGCAGGATGTAGCAGGGCGTAGCAGGACGTAGCAGGACGTAGCAGGATGTAGCAGGACGTAGCGTGATGTAGCATGACGTAGCAGGTCGTAGTAGGATGTAGCAGGGCGTAGCAGGATGTAGCAGGGCGTAGCAGGACGTAGCTGGACGTGTAGCGGGACGTAGCAGGGCACAGTAGGACGTAGCAGGGCGAAGCAGGACGTAGCAGGGCGTAGCAGGATGTAGCAGGGCGTAGCAGGATGTAGCAGGGCGTAGCAGGACGTAGCTGGACGTGTAGCGGGACGTAGCAGGGCACAGTAGGACGTAGCAGGAGTAGCAGGATGTAGCAGGACATGCAGCGGGACCATGGCGACAGCTGCTACCATGATTTTGGAGCCTCCCTGATCCGAGGAAACATGCTGGGAGAAAAGAACATAAGGACTCCCCAGAGCTAGGTTAGTAACTAGGTTAGTAGCTAGGTTAGTAGCTAGGTTAGTAGCTAGGTTAGTAACTAGGTTAGTAACTAGGTTAGTAACTAGGTTAGTAACTAGGTTAGTAACTAGATAGGAAGAGAGAGGAGAGAGGAGCTCAATGTGTCGAAGGAAGTCCCCCAGCTGTCTAAAACTATTACAGCATAACCAAGAGAGACAGGGTATAACTTAATATGGTACCATGGTGAAACCTGTGCTTTGAACCCGTGTCTGCAGGCGGAGGGCAGCCGGCGGGGGGGGCAGGAGGCCATGCGGCCGTGGAGGGTGTGGAGGAAGCTGCTGGCTGTCCCCGGCACGCCGTGGACCGTCCTGTACGTGCTGACCTACAAACTAGGTGAGTGGGACTAACACGCCAACGCTGCTTCTTATCGAAGTCTACAAAGCCTCGTGGTGCATTCAAAGGTAATGGGAAAATACCCTTTTCCATTCAGTGGTTGTTTTTGTTTTATTAATTTATCAGCAATTTACTGGTCACGGAAGTTACATTTATAATAAATCATTAGATTTTGGTCATCTTCTTCTGTCCTCATGTTGTCCTCATGTTGTCCTCATGTTGTCCTCATGTTGCCCTCCTGTTGTCCTCATGTTGTCCTCATGTTGTCCTCATGTTGTCCTCATGTTGCCCTCATGTTGCCTTCATGTTGTCCTCATGTTGCCCTCATGTTGTCCTCATGTTGTCCTCATGTTGCCTTCATGTTGCCCTCATGTTGTCTTCATGTTGTCCCCATGTTGTCCCCATGTTGCCCTCATGTTGTCTTCATGTTGCCCTCATGTTGTCTTCATGTTGTCCCCATGTTGTCCCCATGTTGTCCTCATGTTGTCCTCATGTTGCCCTCCTGTTGTCTTCATGTTGTCCTCATGTTGCCCTCATGTTGCCTTCATGTTGTCCTCATGTTGCCCTCATGTTGTCCTCATGTTGTCCTCATGTTGCCTTCATGTTGTCCTCATGTTGTCCTCATGTTGCCTTCATGTTGCCCTCATGTTGTCTTCATGTTGTCCCCATGTTGTCCCCATGTTGCCCTCATGTTGTCTTCATGTTGCCCTCATGTTGTCTTCATGTTGTCCCCATGTTGTCCCCATGTTGTCCTCATGTTGTCCTCATGTTGCCCTCCTGTTGTCCTCATGTTGTCCTCATGTTGCCCTCCTGTTGTCCTCATGTTGTCCTCATGTTGTCCTCATGTTGCCCTCATGTTGCCTTCATGTTGTCCTCATGTTGCCCTCATGTTGTCCTCATGTTGTCCTCATGTTGTCCTCATGTTGCCCTCATGTTGTCCTCATGTTGTCCTCATGTTGTCCTCATGTTGCCCTCATGTTGCCTTCATGTTGTCCTCATGTTGATCTCATGTTGTCCTCATGTTGCCCTCATGTTGTCCTCATGTTGTCCTCATGTTGCCTTCATGTTGCCCTCATGTTGTCTTCATGTTGTCCCCATGTTGTCCCCATGTTGCCCTCATGTTGTCCCCATGTTGCCCTCATGTTGTCTTCATGTTGTCCCCATGTTGTCCCCATGTTGTCCCCATGTTGTCTTCATGTTGTCCCCATGTTGTCCCCATGTTGCCCTCATGTTGTCCCCATGTTGCCCTCATGTTGTCCCCATGTTGTCCTCATGTTGTCCTCATGTTGTCCCCATGTTGTCCTCATGTTGTCCTCATGTTGTCCCCATGTTGTCCTCATGTTGTCTTCATGTTGTCCCCATGTTGTCCTCATGTTGTCTTCATGTTGTCCCCATGTTGTCCTCATGTTGTCTTCATGTCGTGCAATACTCTGCTGCTGCTATTTATTCATTATCACTGTTCACCATTACAACTCTTTAATCATATAAATACTGCATCATAACATTCCTTTACTTATGTAAATACCGAACATATCCACACTCCTTATATTTCTTTATTTATATTTCTACTCTGATATTTATATACTATTGGAACTGTAACACTGAATTTCCCTTCATGGATCAGTAAAGTATTTCTGATTTTCTGAATATATATATGAATATCTAATATAGATCTGATATATCGGCGTACAGTAAGACTCTGCGTAACCTTATTTGACAGAAATCTCCACCTTATTTCTGACTTATTACATGCCAGCGCTGGAGTGAACTGCCGGGACCTTTGTCCTGGGCAGGGGTTGAAAGAAAAACAGATTCCTCTCCCATAGTTGGACAGGAGACACCATTGTATCTGCTCATCTGCGTGTTTTTGCCTTTTGTTCACACCACAAAGTGAGAGAACTCCCTGGAAGAGAGGGAGCGGTGGCTGCCTCCCTGCAGAGCCCACAGCTCGCCACTAGAGGGCCCTGCTGGTCTGTCCAGGACCGCTCAATCCTTCCTGAGTGGGTTGAAAAAGTTTGGGAAGTTATTATGATTCACTGGGATTTATTGTGCGTTAGGAGCGATGTGTGTGAGCATTTAAAAACACACACATATCATCTATAATGTCCCAGTTATGGAAGTATAAACCTGAGGCACTTAAACAACCACACAGTGCTGCTTTCAATGCTTTCAACAGAATCAATGAGTGTTAGAAAACACTGTGTGTGTCTGTGTGTGTGTGTGTGTGTGTGTGTGTGCGTTTATCTGTGTGTCTGCCTACGTGTGTGTGTGTCTGCGCGTGTGTGTTTATCTGTGTGTCTGTGTGTGTGTTTCTGAATGTGTGTGGTCTGCTTGCTTGCGTGTGTGTGTCTGTTTGTGAGTGTGTTTGTGTGTGTGTCTGTGGGTGTGGGCGTGTGTGCGCATGTGTGTGTCTGCCTGCACGCATGTGTGTTTGTCTTTTTTTGTTGTGTGTGTGTGTGTGTGTGTCTGTATCTGTGTGTGTGTGTGTGTGTGTGTGTGTGTGTGTGTGTGTGTCTGTATCTGTGTGTGTGTGTGTGTGTGTGTGTGTGTGTGTCTGTATCTGTGTGTGTGTGTGTGTGTGTGTGTGTGTCTGTATGTGTGTGTGTGTGTGTGTGTCTGTATCTCTGTGTGTGTGTGTGTG
>CM049375.1:5000-10000 GCA_026937815.1 Etheostoma perlongum | reverse complement strand
GAGGGAGTGAGACGTCGGTTGTGTTGTCTTCTGACAGCAGTCTGGGAGCCGAGCTGTCACTCAGCGCCGCGCTGTCTTTCTGAAGTCGGTCTCCATTAATATAATAATGGCGCCTCGTTGCCGCCACTGAATATTTTACTGTACTGTACCCCCCCCCCCCGCCGTCTTCTTCTCTGACACAAACTTTTCTATTTGACTGAGAGGTCTTTGTGAGCGCCGTTTCATCCGTGGAAGTTTTGGGGTTTGTGTTCTTGCTTCTTCGAGGCCCCCGTCCCCCGTTTGAGAAGGCGACTGGCGGTGTTCGGGCATCTATTATTGACACTTTCCAGGAATAGGCCTCGGCGCGCCGCTGCGTTTGATTCCGACGCTGGCGTCTCAGGGACGTGCTGTCGTTGGGTCTCGCAGGTTAAACGAGTTTACTGTAAAATAGTAATGCTTCGTCAGAGAGGGGGTGCAGCTGCTCCGACATCTGGGGTAACAACACACTGTCATGATGCGTCTTACGTAAACAGGAAGTTTTTCTGTGTTTTTATCACCTCTCCTCCTCCTCTCTACTTTGTTTATGTTTTTGTCGCCTTTTTTCCGCTTTTTAACAGCTGGTGTTTTTTCTATTTTTCTTTTTAGTCGTCTCTTTCAACGCCTTTTTTCTGGTGTTTTTAGCTGCGTTTTTATGTGTTTTTGTCGCCTTTTTCATCTTCTCTTTTAACACCTTTTCTGGTGTTTTTAGCTGCGTTTTTATGTGTTTTTGTGCCTTTTTCATCTTCTCTTTAACACCTTTTTTGTTTTTGCCTTTTTTTCTGTGTTTTTGTCGCCTTTTTTCATCTTCTCTTTTAACACCTTTTCTGGTGTTTTTTAGCTGCATTTTTCAACCTTTTTAGTCTTTTTCGACGTCTCTTTCAACCCACTTTTCTGGTGTTTTTAGCTGCGTTTTTATGTGTTTTTGTCGCCTTTTCAACTTCTCGTTTTTAACACATTTTCTGGTGTTTACTGTAAAATTTTTAGCTGCGCTCGACATCTTTTCATGTGTTTTTGTCACCTCTTTTTCATCTTCTCTTTTAACACCTTTTCTGGTGGTGTTTTTAGCTGTTTTTTATGTGTTTTTGTCGCCTTTTTCATCTTCTCTTTTAACACCTTTTCTGGTGTTTTTAGCTGTGTTTTTATGTGTTTTTGTCGCCTTTTCATCTTCTCTTTTAACACCTTTTCTGGTGTTTTTAGCTGCGTTTTTCTGTGTTTTTGTCGCCTTTTTCATCTTCTCTTTTAACACCTTTTCTGGTGTTTTTAGCTGCATTTTTCAACCTTTTTAGTCGTCTTTTTCGACGTCTCTTTAAACACATTTTCTGGTGTTTTTAGCTGCGTTTTTATGTGTTTTTGTTGCGTTTTCCAACGTTGTGACGTTGACGTCTCAGGGACGTGCTGTCGTTGAGTCTCGCAGGTTAAACGTGTTTACTGTAAAATAGTAATGCTTCGTCAGAGAGGGGGTGCAGCTGCTCCGACATCTGGGGTAACAACACACTGTCATGATGCGTCTTACGTAAACAGGAAGTTATCACCTCTCCTCCTCCTCTCTACTTTGTTTATGACGCCTTTTCCGCCAGCATCTATCAATGCCTCTTTCAACGCCTTTTCTGGTGTTTTTAGCTGCGTTTTTCTGTGTTTTTGTCGCCTTTTTCATCTTCTCTTTTAACACCTTTTCTGGTGTTTTTAGCTGTGTTTTTCTGTGTTTTTGTCGCCTTTTTCATCTTCTCTTTTAACACCTTTTCTGGTGTTTTTAGCTGCGTTTTTCTGTGTTTTTGTCGCCTTTTTCATCTTCTCTTTTAACACCTTTTCTGGTGTTTTTAGCTGCATTTTTCAACCTTTTTAGTCGTCTTTTTCGACGTCTCTTTAAACACATTTTCTGGTGTTTTTAGCTGCGTTTTTATGTGTTTTTGTTGCGTTTTCCAACGTTGTGACGTTGACGTCTCAGGGAAATGCTGTCGTTGAGTCTCGCAGGTTAAACGAGTTTACTGTAAAATAGTAATGCTTCGTCAGAGAGGGGGTGCAGCTGCTCCGACATCTGGGGTAACAACACACTGTCATGATGCGTCTTACGTAAACAGGAAGTTATCACCTCTCCTCCTCCTCTCTACTTTGTTTATGACGCCTTTTCCGCCAGCATCTGTCAACGCCTCTTTCAACGCCTTTTCTGGTGTTTTTAGCTGCGTTTTTATGTGTTTTTGTCACCGGGGTAGATGCTCCATCTTGAACTACAATATAAATCTGACTGAATATCTCACTCCAGTTTCTCTCCCCTCTTCTTCTCACTCTGCCTCTTGGTCCCCCTCTCTCTGTCCCGTCTCTGTCTCTGTCTCTTTGTCCCGTCTCTGTCTCTCTGTCCCGTCTCTGTCTCTTTGTCCCCCTATCTGCCCTGTCCCGCTCTCTGTCCTGTCTCCCTCCCTCTCTCCCCCTCTCTGTCCTGTCTCCCTCTCTCTCTCCCCCTCTCTGTCCTGTCTCCCTCTCTCTGTCCTGTCTCCCTCCCTCTCTCCCCCTCTCTGTCCTGTCTCCCTCTCTCTCTCCCCCTCTCTGTCCTGTCTCCCTCTCTCTGTCCTGTCTCCCTCTCTCTGTCCTGTCTCCCTCTCTCTCTCCCCCTCTCTGTCCTGTCTCCCTCTCTCTGTCCTGTCTCCCTCTCTCTCTCCCCCTCTCTGTCCTGTCTCCCTCTCTGTCTCTCTCTCCCCCTCTCTGTCCTGTCTCCCTCTCTGTCCTGTCTCCCTCTCTCTCTCCCCCTCTCTGTCCTGTCTCCCTCTCTCTGTCCTGTCTCCCTCTCTCTCTCCCCCTCTCTGTCCTGTCTCCCTCTCTCTGTCCTGTCTCCCTCTCTCTCTCCCCCTCTCTGTCCTGTCTCCTCTCTGTCTCTCTCTCCCCCTCTCTGATCTGTCTCCCTCTCTCTGTCCTGTCTCCCTGTCTGTCCCCCTCTCCCCCTCCCTGTCCTCTCTGTGCAGGTGAGCAGGGTGCAGTGACCATGTTTCCTCTCTTCCTGTTGGATCATCACATGACGGCCCGGGAGCTCGGCTTCTGGAACGGCGTCATCGCCATGGGCTTCTCCATCTGCGGCTCATCCCTGGGGGGTCTGCTGCTGGCTCAGTTCAGGTAGCCTTCACCATTATCATCCCTGGGGGGTCTGCTGCTGGCTCAGTTCAGGTAGCCTTCACCATTATCATCCCTGGGGGGTCTGCTGCTGGCTCAGTTCAGGTAGCCTTCACCATTATCATCCCTGGGGGGTCTGCTGCTGGCTCAGTTCAGGTAGCCTTCACCATTATCATCCCTGGGGGGTCTGCTGCTGGCTCAGTTCAGGTAGCCTTCACCATTATCATCCCTGGGGGGTCTGCTGCTGGCTCAGTTCAGGTAGCCTTCACCATTATCATCCCTGGGGGGCCTGCTTATTGCCCTCACCTGAACTTAATTTGATATCAGCCCCGTTGTCACAGACACTCACTGGTGCATCTCTGGGTGCTGAAAAAAGTGACAAAAACATTGAAAAAGTACCGAAAAAGTGACAAAAACGTTGAAAAATGTGACAAAAACATTGAAAAAGTACGAAAAAAGTGACAAAAACATTGAAAAATGTGACAAAAACATTGCAAAAGTACAGAAATAGTGACAAAAACGTTGATAAAGGGACACAAAAGTGATAGCATTGAAAAAGTGCTGAAAAAACATTGAAAAGTGACAAAAGAAAGTGACAAAAAACGTCAGAAAAGGTGTCCAAATTATGAAAAGCAGCGGTCGAACGAAATGTTAAATTTGACCCCGAAGGAGAACAAGTGCACGGGCGACCGGAAGACGACACTAGGTTTAATGTGATATTTTATCCGGGGTATACAGTGTGAAGTCTGGTTTCTATGTGGAGTTGTTTTCGTGTTTCCCTTCACGCCCATTGACTCTGAGCCATGTGTACACGAGCGCTGTTGCATAAGCTCCAACATCCGTTTACACCAGGCTCACATCATCAGCTCTGCCTATGGCACAGTGATGTAATGGGAGCCATAATTAACAACAATGCCTCTGCAGAGGATCGTGTGTTCCTTACACACAGGTTACTGTCCCCTTAACGACACATCCGACCGGCTCTCCACCCAGCTACACCCAGATAATGTTTGGGATGTCTCCAACGTATTACGTTAAATGGTAACCTCTGTATTTTTCAACCTGGACCCTATTTCCCATACAATGGTGTCTAAAAGTTCTGTTATTTCCACTGACAGACTCAGATTATTATTCTAAGTGTGTGACAACATTATGGGATGGATCCCTACAGAGATAGACCTTTTAGTTAAAGAGGAAGATCCTTTTAGTTTAACATGAAACAGAAATCACCATCACCAAACCCACCAGACTCCATGTAAATAATCACTATTTTTGCATGTATAGAGCAGCATATCTCCACCAGACTCCATGTAAATAATCACTACTTTTAGTGTGTATAGAGCAGCATATCTCCACCAGACTCCATGTAAATAATCACTACTTTTAGCATGTATAGAGCAGCATATCTCCACCAGACTCCATGTAAATAATCACTACTTTTAGTGTGTATAGAGCAGCATATCTCCACCAGACTCCATGTAAATAATCACTATTTTTAGCGTGTATAGAGCAGCATATCTCCACCAGACTCCATGTAAATAATCACTACTTTACACGCTAAAAGTAGTGATTATTTACATGGATTATTTACACTGTATAGAGAAAACATGGCAAGATAGGATCGTGGTTGAAAAATACTAAAGTTACCCATCGAGGGATCAAGATGATTAGGGGTAGTTGTTGAAGTGAAGAGATTGAAGTGATATGAACAAACAGAGAATTGTTTCTTTTTAGATGAGACGGATGTTGACAACGTTTCCTTTTTGGAGAAAAATCTGAAAATGGAAAAAAGGTTATAAATTGCAATATATCGCAGAATATTACAATATGCTTAACATCGTAATAACATCGTATTGTGATGATATCGAATTGGGAGGCGTGTG
>CM049374.1:36054845-36059345 GCA_026937815.1 Etheostoma perlongum | reverse complement strand
TGTGTTGTAGTGTGTGTATGTGTTGTAGACAGATGTGTTCTGTGTATATGTGTTGTAGTGTGTATATGTGTTGACTGTAGTGTGTAACAGTGTATATGTGTTTGGTGTATATATGTGTTGTAGTGTGTGTATGTGTTGTAGTGGTATGTGTTGTAGTGTGTATGTGTTCAAGTGTGTATATGTGTTGTAGTGTGTATATGTGTTGTTGTGTGTATATGTGTTTTGTATGTGTTGTAGTGTATATGTGTTGTAGTGTGTATATGTGTTGTAGTGTGTATATGTGTTGTACAGTGTGTATATGTGTTGTAGTGTGTATATGTGTTGTACACCAATATGTGTTGTATCCAATATGTATGTGTTGTAGTATATGTACAAGTGTGTGTATGTGTTGTAGTGTGTGTATGTGTTGTGTGTGTATATGTGTTGTAGTTGTATATGTGTTCAACAGTGATGTGTTGTAGTGTGTATATGTGTTGTAGTGTGTATATGTGTTGTAGTGTGTATATGTGTTGTATGTGTATATGTGTTGTAGTGTGTTGTGTTGTATTGTGTGTGTATTTATGTGTTGTAACATTGTTGTATCATGTGTTGTAGTGTGTATATGTGTTGTAGTGTGTATATGTGTTGTAGTGTGTTGTGTTGTAGTGTGTATATGTGTTGTAATGTGTATTTGTGTTGTAGTGTGTATATGTGTTGTAGTGTGTATATGTTTCAGTGTGTTTTGTTGTAGTGTAATGTGTGTTGTAGTATGTATAGTGTTGTAGTGTGTGTATGTGTTGTAGTGTGTATATGTGTTTGTGTGTATGTGTTGTAGTGTGTATATGTGTTGTAGTGTGTGTATATGTGTTGTAGTGTGTGTATGTGTTGTAGTGTGTATATGTGTTGTAGTGTGTATTGTGTTGGAAGTGTGTTGTGTTTAGTGTGTGTATATGTGTTGTAGTATATGTGTTGTAGTGTGTATTTGTGTTGTGTGTGTGTGTATAGTGTTGTGTTGTATGTGTTTTGTATATGTGTGTGTTGTAGTGTTGTAGTGTTATGTGTTGTAGTGTGTATGTGTGTTGTAGTGTGTATATGTGTTGTAGTGTGTATTTACCTGTGTGTGTGTGTGTGTGTATTGTGTTGTAGTGTGTATGTGTTGTAGTGTGTATATGTGTTGTAGTGTGTATGTGTTGTAGTGTGTATTTGTGTTTAGTGTGTATGTGTTGTGTGTTGTGTTGTAGTGTGTATATGTGTTGTAGTGTGTATGTGTTGTGTTGTGTGTGTATATGTGTTGTAGTGTGTATATGTGTGTAGTGTGTATATGTGTTGTAGTGTGTGTATTGTGTTGTAGTGTGTATGTGTTGTAGTGTGTATTTGTGTTGTAGTGTGTATATGTGTTGTAGTGTGTATATGTGTTGTAGTGTGTATATGTGTGTTGTAAAGTGCCCCCCCCAGGTAAAATGTGTATTAATGTCATGAAGAAGAAAGAAAAGATGAAAAATCTCCAAAAGGATCAAAAGACAGATTAGACATTCATATAATATTAATAATAATTCATCATTTACACTTTCAACATAACAGAGAACTACTAACTGCTGTCTGCTGACTTTATTTAACGTTACAATATCACAGCTGTAAGTTATCCCACCACGGGGACGGGCTTACCTGAGCAGGTGAGATTAAAGAGAGGAGGAAGAGGAACCTGATGCTGCACACTCCCTCAGAGCAGATCCAGACCCAACACAGTCAGACCTGATCCACCACACAGATCTGAATGAGGACTCTTTTCTCTCTCCTACAGAAACAGCAGAGCCACAGTCTAACTCTCTGCAGGCAGCAGCTGCTGTCTTCAGGGTCCAGTCAAAGTAACCAATCACAGGTCTCCATTCTCCCTGTTTCACCTCCAGTGTTCCTGCACAGCGACTGGCCCCCCCACCAACCTGACAGGCTCTGAACAGAAAGCAGAGAGTCATCAGCAAAAGAACAAAGTGAGTATTATTAGAAGAGACATGAACCAATCAGAGCTGCAGCTCCTCTTCTACCTGAGCAGGTGAGTCCAACAGCTTTTCCAGGTGAGCAGGTGTTTCTATCTGAGCCTGAGCTTCTACAGTCCAGGAGAGCAGACTCATGGCCTCCACACTGGAACTCTTTGGTCCTCATTGGAGGCTCCACGTCTCCATAGAGCGCCCCCTGGACGACTGAAGGAGCCCCACAGCCAAGCTCCCTGCAGACCACCTCTGCATCCTGCTGGTCAAAGTCCTGTTGACACACTGAGGACCAGGACTGGGTAGACTGGTTAGTCTTCACCTCCAGTCTGCCTGAGCACAGACTGGTCCCGTTCACCAGCCTGACAGAGTCTGGAGAGATGATAGAAGATAACAGAGAGATAGAAAAGACCCCAGACCCAGAACAACAAGATGACATCAACCAACAAGTCCCTGATTCAGACTGGACTCAGCACCGCTCCAACAGAAGATCATCATCAACACCAGAACTCATCTTCATACCGCGGTCACACCGCCCGGGGGAGAGACGCCACAACATTCAAAGTCTATAGAAATATGCAAATAGACACAACATTTGTGTCAGTCAAGCCGGCGCTGTGTATTTGTCTGAATTAAAATATTTGACCTGAGAAAGAAATGTGTGTGGTGATATTTTATACATGCATCCATCCTCCCAGTGTCTTCGTGCTGTGGACTCTGGGTTTCATGGAGCCTTGAGATTCACCACAAACCTAAAATCTCTCACTCATCACTGTTTGCTGGGGGGGGTCTTTGTATTTCTAAGGCAGTATTAGGACGTCTTCCTCTTTATCTGAACACTTCCATCTCCCCGAGGTCTGCAGGGACACATCCCCTCCACAGGATCTGGTTTTATTGACAGTCCCCAAGGCCCGCACTGACGTTGGCAAAAAGGCTTTTATTATTATATACAGTATATATATATATAAATATATATATTTTTTTATATATTCATTTTGCAACCCCATGTGCATGGACTCAGCTTCAGATGAAGTCCAGTTGAAGGAGTTGGTCTCCCTAAAGGCTTTTAAAGGACCTGCAGAAAGGCAGTCTGGATGTCCCTGGTTTTAAATTTATTTAGGACCCGGGTTTAATGATGACACTGTTGTTTGAATATGAATGAAAGTGTGTCTCTGTGTCTCTGTATTTACCTGGAAGTGTCTCTGTGTCTCTGTATTTACCTGGAAGTGTCTCTGTGTCTCTGTATTTACCTGGAAGTGTCTCTGTGTCTCTGTATTTACCTGGAAGTGTCTCTGTGTCTCTGTATATGTGTTGTAGTGTGTGTATGTGTTGTAGTGTGTATATGTGTTGTCTCTGTGTATTTGTGTTTAGTGTGTATATGTGTTGTAGTGTGTGTATGTGTTGTAGTGTGTATATGTGTTGTAGTGTGTGTATCTGTGTTGTAGTGTGTGTATATGTGTTGTAGTGTGTATATGTGTTGTAGTGTGTATATGTGTTGTAGTGTGTATATGTGTTGTAGTGTTTATGTGTTGTAGTGTATATGTGTTGTAGTGTTTATGTGTTGTAGTGTGTCCCTGTGTCTGTGTGTTTACCTGGAGTGTGTCCCTGTGTTGTGTATTTACCTGTTGTAGTGTGTGTATGTGTGTTGTGTGTGTGTATATGTGTTGTAGTGTGTCTCTGTGTTGTAGTGTGTATATGTGTTGGAAGTGTGTGTATATGTGTTGTAGTGTCTGTATCTGTGTTGTGTGTTGTAGTGTGTTGTGTCCATGTGTTGTATTTGTGTTGTAGTGTGTATATGTGTGTGTTGTAGTGTGTATGTGTTGTAGTGTGTATGTGTGTTGTAGTGTGTATATGTGTTGTAGTGTGTGTATGTGTTGTAGTGTGTATTTGTGTTGTAGTGTGTATGTGTTGTAGTGTGTATATGTGTTGTAGTGTGTATATGTGTTGTAGTGTGTGTATATGTGTTGTAGTGTATATGTGTTGTATATGTGTTGTAGTGTGTATATGTGTTGTAGTGTGTATTTGTAGTTGTATATGTGTTGTAGTGTGTATATGTGTTGTAGTGTGTGTATATGTGTTGTAGTGTGTGTATTTGTGTTGTAGTGTGTATATGATGTTGTAGTGTGTGTATATGTGTTGTAGTGTGTATATGTGTTGTGTGTGTATATGTGTTGTAGTGTGTGTGTTGTTGTGTTGTGTTGTAGTGTGTATATGTGTTGTAGTGTGTATATGTGTTGTAGTGTGTGTATATGTGTTGTATATATATGTGTTGTAGTGTGTATATGTGTTGTAGTGTGTATATGTGTTGTAGTGTGTATATGTGTTGTAGTGTGTGTGTATTTGTGTTGTAGTGTGTATATGTGTTGTAGTGTGTATATGTGTTGTAGTGTGTGTATGTGTGTTGTAGTGTGTATATGTATTTGTTGTATGTGTATGTGTTTGTAGTGTGTATATTGTGTTGTAGTGTGTGTATATGTGTTGTAGTGTGTATATTGTGTTGTATGTGTGTGTAGTGTGTACATGTGTTGTAGTGTGT
>CM049374.1:36029845-36049845 GCA_026937815.1 Etheostoma perlongum | reverse complement strand
GTTGTAGTGTGTATATGTGTTGTAGTGTGTATATGTGTTGTAGTGTGTATATGTGTTGTAGTGTGTATATGTGTTGTAGTGTGTATATGTGTTGTAGTGTGTATATGTGTTGTAGTGTGTGTATTTGTGTTGTAGTGTGTGTATGTGTGTTGTAAAGTGCCCCCCCCCAGGTAAAATGTGTATTAATGTCATGAAGAAGAAAGAAAAGATGAAAAATCTCCAAAAGGATCAAAAGACAGATTAGACATTCATATAATATTAATAATAATTCATCATTTACACTTTCAACATAACAGAGAACTACTAACTGCTGTCTGCTGACTTTATTTAACGTTACAATATCACAGCTGTAAGTTATCCCACCACGGGGACGGGCTTACCTGAGCAGGTGAGATCAAGGAAGGAGGAAGAGGAATCTGGTTCTGCACACTCCCTCAGAGCAGATCCAGACTCAACACAGTCAGACCTGATCCTCCACACAGACCTGTCTGAGGACTCTTTTCTCTCTCCTACAGAAACAGCAGAGCCACAGTCTAACTCTCTGCAGGCAGCAGCTGCTGTCTTCAGGGTCCAAAGAGTAACCAATCACAGGTCTCCATTCTCCCTGTTTCACCTCCAGTGTTCCTGCACAGCGACTGGCCCCCCCACCAACCTGACAGCCTCAGGCTCTGAACAGAAACCAGAGTCATCAGCAAAAGAACAAAGTGAGTATTATTAGAAGAGACATGAACCAATCAGAGCTGCAGCTCCTCTTCTACCTGAGCAGGTGAGTCCAACAGCTTTTCCAGGTGAGCAGGTGTTTCTATCTGAGCCTGAGCTTCTACAGTCCAGGAGAGCAGACTCATGGCCTCCACACTGGAACTCTTTGGTCCTCATTGGAGGCTCCACGTCTCCATAGAGCGCCCCCTGGAGGACTGAAGGAGCCCCACAGCCAAGCTCCCTGCAGACCACCTCTGCATCCTGCTGGTCAAAGTCCTGTTCACACACTGAGGACCAGGACTGGGTAGACTGGTTAGTCTTCACCTCCAGTCTGCCTGAGCACAGACTGGTCCCGTTCACCAGCCTGACAGAGTCTGGAGAGATGATAGAAGATAACAGAGAGAGAGAAAAGACCCCAGACCCAGAACAACAAGATGACATCAACCAACAAGTCCCTGATTCAGACTGGACTCAGCACCGCTCCAACAGAAGATCATCATCAACACCAGAACTCATCTTCATACCGCGGTCACACCGTGCCCGGGAGAGACGCCACAACATTCAAAGTCTATAGAAATATGCAAATAGACACAACATTTGTGTCAGTCAAGCGGCTGTGTATTTGTCTGAATTAAAATATTTGAACTGAGAAAGAAATGTGTGTGGTGATATTTTATACATGCATCCATCCTCCCAGTGTCTTCGTGCTGTGGACTCTGGGTTTCATGGAGCCTTGAGATTCATCACAAACCTAAAATCTCTCACTCATCACTGTTTGCTGGGGGGGGTGTTTTGTATTTCTAAGGCAGTATTAGGACGTCTTCCTCTTTATCTGAACACTTCCATCTCCCGAGGTCTGCAGGGACACATCCCTCCACAGGATCTGGTTTTATTGACAGTCCCCAAGGCCCGCATGTGTTGGTAAAAGGTTTTATTATTATATACAGTATATATATAAAATATAAATGTATATATATTTTTACAGTATACAGTGCCTTGCGATAGTATTCGGCCCCCTTGAACTTTTCAACCTTTTGACACATTTCAGGCTTCAAACATAAAGATATAAAAATTAAATTTTTGTGACGAATCACCAACAAGTGGGACACAATTGTGAAGTGTGTAAATCTATTTGATATTTTAAACTTTTTTAGCAAATAAAAAACTGTGGTGCGTGTAAATTATTGTGTTACTTTAGTGTGTCACACAATCAAATTGTTTGTAGTGTGTATATGTTTGTAAAGTGTGTATATGTGTCAAACATGTAGTGGCAGTATATGGTTTGGGCCTGTGTTTTATGTGTTTAGGGAATATGTGTTCAAATTGATGGGGTGTGGATGCAGCCAAATACAGGACCATTCTGTGATGAAAACCTGTTGGAGTCTGATACAAAAAGACCTGAAATGGGTAGTGGACTGTTTTCTTCCAACAATGATGTATACAAGGAATGGTTGTAAAAGTGTGTATATGTGTTGTAGTCCAGTGTAATGTGTTGTAATCTGTGTTGAAAGTGTGAACTGTGTTTGTAGTGTCCAACCTACTGTGCTGTTTGTAGTGTGTAGTCTGTTATGTGTTGTATAGTATATGTGTTGTAGTGTGTATATGTAGTGTGTGCCTATGTATTGTTGTGTGTGTATATGTGTTGGGTTGTGTGTCAGTTTTTAGTGTGTATATGTGTTGTCAATGATTTGTATATGTGTTGTAGTGTGTAAATGTGTTGTAGTGTGTATATGTGTTGTAGTGTGTGTATGTGTTGTTCCGTGTGTGTGTGTATATGTGTTTTATGTGTATATGTGTTGTGTATCTGTGTATGTATGTATATTGTTGAAATAGTGTGTGTATATGTGTTGTATGTGTGTATATGTGTTGTATATGTGTATATATATATATGTGCTGGGTGTATATGTGTTGTATATGTGTATGTATTGTGTGTATATATGTCATTTTATATTTTTATATGTCATTTTTGTAGTGTGTATCTGTGTTCAGTTGTAGAGTTGGTCCTAAAGGCTTTTAAAGTGTGATTTGTGTTGTAGTGTGTATGTCCCTGTGTTTTAAATTTATTTGGGACCCGGTTTTGTGTATTTGTGTTGTTTGAATATGTGTTGTGTGTGTGTATTTGTGTTGTGTGTATTTGTGTTGTGTATGTGTGGAAGTGTGTTGTAGTGTCTATGTATTTACCTGGAAGTGTGTTGTAGTCCTGTATTTACCTGTGAAGTGTAGTGTGTCTATGTGTTTTACCTGTGTATATGTGTTGTGTGTGTATTGTGTTGTGTTGTATATGTGTGTGTGTGTAATGTGTTTGTGCACAAAATATGTGTTGTAGTGTATATGTGTGTTGTAGTGTGTATTTGTGTTGTAGTGTGTATATGTGTTGTAGTGTGTATAGTGTTGTAGTGTGTATATGTGTTGTAGTGTGTATATGTGTTGTAGTGTGTGTATTTGTGTTGTAGTGTGTATATGTGTTGTAGTGTGTGTATATGTGTTGTAGTGTGTTATGTGTTGTAGTGTGTATATGTGTTGTATGTGTTGTGTGTGTGTATATGTGTTGTAGTGTGTATATGTGTTGTAGTGTATATGTGTTGTAGTGTGTATATGTGTTGTAGTGTGTATATGTGTTGTAGTGTGTGTATGTGTTGTTGTGTATATGTGTTGTAGTGTGTATATGTGTTGTAGTGTGTATATGTGTTGTAGTGTGTATATTGTTGTGTGTGTATATGTGTTGTAGTGTGTATATGTGTTGTAGTGTGTGTATGTGTGTTGTGTGTGTATTGTGTTGTGTGTATATGTGTTGTAGTGTGTGTATTTGTGTTGTAGTGTGTATATGTGTTGTAGTGTGTATTTGTGTTGTAGTGTGTATATGTGTTGTAGTGTGTATATGTGTTGTAGTGTGTATATGTGTTGTAGTGTGTATATATTGTGTTGTAGTGTGTGTATGTGTTGTAGTGTGTATGTGTTGTAGTGTGTATGTGTGTTGTAAAGTGCCCCCCAGGTAAAATGTGTATTAATGTCATGAAGAAGAAAGAAAAAGATGAAAAATCTCCAAAAGGATCAAAAGACAGATTAGACATTCATATAATATTAATAATAATTCATCATTTACACTTTCAACATAACAGAGAACTACTAACTGCTGTCTGCTGACTTTATTTAACGTTACAATATCACAGCTGTAAGTTATTGTATAGGCTTACCTGAGCAGGTGAGATCAAGGAAGGAGGAAGAGGAATCTGGTTCTGCACACTCCCTCAGAGCAGATCCAGACTCAACACAGTCAGTGATCCTCCACACAGACCTGTCTGAGGACTCTTTTCTCTCTCTCCTACAGAAACAGCAGAGCCACAGTCTAACTGTCTGCAGGCAGCAGCTGCTGTCTTCAGGGTCCAGTCAGAGTAACCAATCACAGGTCTCCATTCTCCCTGTTTCACCTCCAGTGTTCCTGCACAGCGACTGGCCCCCCCCACCAACCTGACAGGCTCTGAACAGAAACCAGAGTCATCAGCAAAAGAACAAAGTGAGTATTATTAGAAGAGACATGAACCAATCAGAGCTGCAGCTCCTCTTCTACCTGAGCAGGTGAGTCCAACAGCTTTTTCCAGGTGAGCAGGTGTTTCTATCTGAGCCTGAGCTTCTACAGTCCAGGAGAGCAGACTCATGGCCTCCCACACTGGAACTCTTTGGTCCTCATTCAATGAGGCTCCACGTCTCCATAGTGCCCCTGGAGGACTGAAGGAGCCCCACAGCCAAGCTCCCTGCAGACCACCTCTGCATCCTGCTGGTCAAAGTCCTGTTGACACACTGAGGACCAGGACTGGGTAGACTGGTTAGTCTTCACCTCCAGTCTGCCTGAGCACAGACTGGTCCCGTTCACCAGCCTGACAGAGTCTGGAGAGATGATAGAAGATAACAGAGAGAGAGAAAAGACCCCAGACCCAGAACAACAAGATGACATCAACCAACAAGTCCCTGATTCAGACTGGACTCAGCACCGCTCAACAGAAGATCATCATCAACAGAACTCATCTTCATACGGTCAGGATACAACGCCACAACATTGTCTATAGAAATATGCAAATAGACACAACATTTGTGTCAGTGGCTGTGTATTTGTCTGAATTAAAATATTTGAACTTGTAGATTCATCACAAACCTAAAATCTCTCACTCATCACTGTTTGCTCGGGGGGGATCTTTTCTAAGGCAGTATTAGGACGTCTTCCTCTTTATCTGAACACTTCCATCTCCCGAGGTCTGCAGGGACACATCCCCTCCACAGGATCTGGTTTTATTGACAACCCCAAGGTCGCATTGCAAAAGGCTTTTATTATTTATACAGTATATAGTAAAAATATATGTATATATATTTTTTATATATTCATTTTGCAACCCCATGTGCATGGACTCAGCTTCAGATGAAGTCCAGTTGAAGGATTTGGTCTCCCTAAAGGCTTTTAAAAAGGACCTGCAGAAAGGCAGTCTGGATGTCCCTGGTTTTAAATTGATTTAGGACCGGGTTTAACACATTGTTGTTTGAATATGAATGAAAGTGTCTCTCTGTGTATATGTACCTTGAAGTGTGTGTATGTGTCTTGTATGTGTTGTATATGTGTGTGTAGTGTGTATATGTGTTTATTTGTGGATAGTGTGTATGTGTGTCAGTGTGTATATGTGTTGTAGTGTGTGTATATGTGTTGTAGTGTGTGTATATGTGTTGTAGTGTGTATTTGTGTCAAGAAGTGTGTATATGTGTTGTAGTGTGTGTATGTGTTGTAGTGTGTATATGTGTTGTAGTGTGTATATGTGTTGTAGTGTGTATATGTGTTGTAGTGTGTATTTGTGTTGTAGTGTGTATATGTGTTGTAGTGTGTATATGTGTTGTAGTGTGTATATGTATGTTTAGTGTGTATATGTGTTGTAGTGTGTGTATTTGTGTTGTAGTGTGTATATGTGTTGTAGTGTGTATATGTGTTGTAGTGTGTGTATGTGTTGTAGTGTGTGTATGTGTTGTGTGTGTATATGTGTTGTAGTGTGTATGTGTTGTAGTGTGTGTGTTGTAGTGTGTATATGTGTTGTAGTGTGTATATGTGTTGTAGTGTGTATATGTGTTGTAGTGTGTATATGTGTTGTAGTGTGTGTATTTGTGTTGTAGTGTGTATATGTGTTGTGTGTGTATTTGTGTTGTATATGTGTTGTGTGTGTATATATGTGTTGTAGTGTGTGTATGTGTTTGTGTAGTGTGTATTTGTGTTGTAGTGTGTATATGTGTTGTGTGTATATGTGTTGTAGTGTGTATATGTGTTGTAGTGTGTATATGTGTTGTAGTGTGTGTGTGTTAGTGTGTTGTTGTGTGTATTGTGTTGTAGTGTGTGTATTTGTGTTGTAGTGTGTATATGTGTTGTAGTGTTGTATGTATATGTGTTGTGTTGTATGTGTTGTAGTGTGTATATGTGTTGTAGTGTGTATATTGTTTGTGTGTGTATGTGTGTTGTAGTGTATATGTGTTGTAGTGTGTATATGTGTTGTAGTGTGTATATGTGTTGTAGTGTGTATATGTGTTGTAGTGTGTATATGTGTTGTAGTGTGTGTATGTGTTGTAGTGTGTATATGTGTTGTAGTGTTATTTGTGTTGTAGTGTGTATATGTGTTGTAGTGTGTATATGTGTTGTAGTGTGTATATGTGTTGTAGTGTGTATATGTGTTGTAGTGTGTATATGTGTTGTAGTGTGTATATGTGTTGTAGTGTGTATATGTGTGTTGTAGTGTGTATATGTGTTGTAGTGTGTATATGTGTTGTAGTGTGTATATGTGTTGTAGTGTGTATATGTGTTGTATATGTGTTGTAGTGTGTATATGTGTTGTTGTGTATATGTGTTGTAGTGTGTATATGTGTTGTATGTGTATTGTGTGTGTTGTAGTGTGTATATGTGTTGTAGTGTGTATATGTGTTGTAGTGTGTATATGTGTTGTAGTGTATATGTGTTGTAGTGTGTATATGTGTTGTAGTGTGTATATGTGTTGTAGTGTGTATATGTGTTGTAGTGTGTATATGTGTTGTAGTGTGTATATGTGTTGTAGTGTGTATATGTATGTTGTGTGTGTGTATATGTGTTGTAGTGTGTATTTGTGTTGTAGTGTGTATATGTGTTGTAGTGTGTGTATATGTGTTGTAGTGTGTATATGTGTTGTAGTGTGTGTATATGTGTTGTGTGTGTGTATGTGTTGTAGTGTGTATATGTGTTGTAGTGTGTGTATATGTGTTGTAGTGTGTATATGTGTTGTGTGTGTATATGTGTTGTAGTGTGTATATGTGTTGTAGTGTGTGTATATGTGTTGTAGTGTGTATATGTGTTGTAGTGTGTATATGTGTTGTAGTGTGTGTATGTGTTGTAGTGTGTGTATTGTGTTGTAGTGTGTATATGTGTTGTAGTGTGTATTTGTGTTGTAGTGTGTATATGTGTTGTAGTGTGTATATGTGTTGTAGTGTGTATATGTGTTGTAGTGTGTGTATATGTGTTGTAGTGTGTGTATGTTGTGTTGTATGTGTGTGTAGTGTGTGTATATGTGTTGTAGTGTGTATATGTGTGTGTGTATATGTGTTGTGTTGTGTGTTGTTGTGTGTTTATGTGTGTGTATGTGTGTGTATATGTGTGTTGTATATGTGTTGTGTGTGTATGTGTTGTAGTGTGTGTATGTGTTGTAGTGTGTATATGTGTTGTAGTGTGTGTATATGTGTTGTAGTGTGTATGTGTTGTAGTGTGTATATGTGTTGTAGTGTGTATATGTGTTGTGTGTGTAGTGTGTATATGTGTTGTAGTGTGTATATGTGTTGTAGTGTGTTGTAGTGTGTATATGTGTTGTAGTGTGTATATGTGTTGTAGTGTGTGTGTTGTTGTATATGTGTTGTAGTGTGTATATGTGTTGTAGTGTGTTTATGTGTTGTGTTGTAGTGTGTATGTGTTGTGTGTGTTGTGTGTATGTGTTGTAGTGTGTATATGTGTTGTATGTGTGTATATGTGTTGTAGTGTGTATATGTGTTGTAGTGTGTATGTGTGTTGTGTGTATATGTGTTGTAGTGTGTATGTGTTGTAGTGTGTATATGTGTTGTGTTGTATATGTGTTGTAGTGTATGTGTTGTAGTGTGTATTTGTGTTGTAGTGTGTATATGTGTTGTAGTGTGTGTTATGTGTTGTAGTGTGTATATGTGTTGTTGTGTGTATATGTGTTGTAGTGTGTATTGTGTGTGTGTAGTGTTGTATGTGTTGTGTGTGTGTATGTATGTGTTGTAGTGTGTATATGTGTTGTAGTGTATATGTGTTGTAGTGTGTATATGTGTTGTAGTGTGTATATGTGTTGTAGTGTGTATATGTGTTGTAGTGTGTATGTAGTGTGTGTATATGTGTTGTAGTGTGTGTATATGTGTTGTAGTGTGTATATGTGTTGTAGTGTGTGTATGTGTTGTGTGTATAGTGTGTGTATATGTGTTGTAGTGTGTTATGTGTTGTAGTGTGTATATGTGTTGTAGTGTGTATGTGTTGTAGTGTGTGTATGTGTTGTGTGTGTGTATATGTGTTGTAGTGTGTATGTGTGTTGTAGTGTGTATGTGTTGTAGTGTGTGTATTTGTGTTGTAGTGTGTATATGTGTTGTAGTGTGTGTATATGTGTTGTAGTGTGTGTATATGTGTTGTTGTAGTGTGTATATGTGTTGTAGTGTGTATATGTGTTGTAGTGTGTATATGTGTTGTAGTGTGTTGTAGTGTGTGTATATGTGTTGTAGTGTGTATATGTGTTGTAGTGTGTGTATATGTGTTGTAGTGTGTATATGTGTTGTAGTGTGTATATGTGTTGTAGTGTGTATATGTGTTGTAGTGTGTATATGTGTTGTGTGTATTTGTGTTGTAGTGTGTATATGTGTTGTAGTGTGTGTATTTGTGTTGTAGTGTGTATATGTGTTGTAGTGTGTGTATTTGTGTTGTAGTGTGTATATGTGTTGTAGTGTGTATTTGTGTTGTAGTGTGTATATGTGTTGTAGTGTGTGTATTTGTGTTGTAGTGTGTATATGTGTTGTAGTGTGTGTATATGTGTTGTAGTGTGTATATGTGTTGTAGTGTGTGTATGTGTTGTAGTGTGTGTATTTGTGTTGTAGTGTGTATATGTGTTGTAGTGTGTGTATGTGTTGTAGTGTGTATATGTGTTGTAGTGTGTGTATTTGTGTTGTAGTGTGTATATGTGTTGTAGTGTGTGTATTTGTGTTGTAGTGTGTGTATATGTGTTGTAGTGTGTATGTGTTGTAGTGTGTATATGTGTTGTAGTGTGTATGTGTGTTGTAGTGTGTATATGTGTTGTAGTGTGTGTATTGTGTGTTGTAGTGTGTATGTGTTGTAGTGTGTATATGTTTGTGTTGTAGTGTGTATATGTGTTAGCAGAGTGTGTGTATGTGTTGTAGTGTGTATATGTGTTGTAGTGTGTATTTGTGTTGTAGTGTGTATATGTGTTGTAGTGTGTATATGTGTTGTAGTGTGTATATGTGTTGTAGTGTGTATTTGTGTTGTAGTGTGTGTATTTGTGTTGTAGTGTGTATATGTGTTGTAGTGTGTATATGTGTTGTTAGTGTGTATATGTGTTGTAGTGTGTGTCTTTGTGTTGTTTGTGTGTGTATATGTGTTGTAGTGTGTATATGTGTTGTAGTGTGTGTTGTAGTGTGTATATGTGTTGTAGTGTGTGTATATGTGTTGTAGTGTGTATATGTGTTGTAGTGTGTATATGTGTTGTAGTATGTGTTGTAGTGTGTGTGTATTTGTGTTGTAGTGTGTGTGTGTGTGTATGTGTTGTAGTGTGTATTTGTGTTGTAGTGTGTATATGTGTTGTAGTGTGTGTATTTGTGTTGTAGTGTGTATATGTGTTGTAGTGTGTATATGTGTTGTAGTGTGTGTATTTGTGTTGTAGTGTGTATTTGTGTTGTAGTTGTGTATTTGTGTTGTAGTGTGTATGTTTGTTGTATGTGTTGTGTGTATATGTGTTGTAGTGTGTATATGTGTTGTAGTGTGTATATGTGTTGTAGTGTAGTGTATGTGTTGTAGTGTGTATGTGTTGTAGTGTTGTATGTGTTGTAGTGTGTGTGTTGTAGTGTGTATATGTGTTGTAGTGTGTATATGTGTTGTAGTGTGTGTATTTGTGTTGTAGTGTGTATATGTGTTGTAGTGTGTTGTAGTGTGTATATGTGTTGTAGTGTGTATATGTGTTGTAGTGTGTATATGTGTTGTAGTGTGTATGTGTTGTAGTGTGTATATGTGTTGTAGTGTGTATGTGTGTAGTGTGTATATGTGTTGTAGTGTGTGTATTGTGTTGTGTTGTAGTGTGTATGTGTTGTAGTGTTATATGTGTTGTAGTAGTGTATATGTGTGTTGTAGTGTGTATATGTGTTGTAGTGTGTGTATATATGTGTTGTGTGTGTATATGTGTTGTAGTGTGTGTATATGTGTTTGTGTGTATATGTGTTGTAGTGTGTGTATATGTGTTGTAGTGTGTATATATGTGTTGTAGTGTGTTGTATGTATATGTGTTGTAGTGTGTATATGTGTTGTAGTGTGTATATGTGTTGTAGTGTGTATGTGTTGTAGTGTGTGTATATGTGTTGTAGTGTGTATATGTGTTGTATATGTGTTGTAGTGTGTGTATATGTGTTGTAGTGTGTATATGTGTTGTAGTGTGTGTATATGTGTTGTAGTGTGTGTATGTGTTGTTGTAGTGTGTATATGTGTTGTAGTGTGTATATGTGTTGTAGTGTGTGTATATGTGTTGTAGTGTGTATATATGTGTTGTAGTGTGTGTATATGTGTTGTATTGTGTAGTGTGTGTTGTATGTGTGTTGTGTGTGTGTATATGTGTTGTGTGTGTAGTGTGTATATGTGTTGTAGTGTGTGTATATGTGTTGTAGTGTGTGTATTTGTGTTGTAGTGTGTATATGTGTTGTAGTGTGTGTATATGTGTTGTAGTGTGTGTATATGTGTTGTAGTGTGTATATGTGTTGTGTGTGTGTGTTGTGTATATGTGTTGTAGTGTGTATATGTGTTGTAGTGTGTTGTGTTGTAGTGTGTATATGTGTTGTAGTGTGTATATGTGTTGTAGTGTGTATATGTGTTGTGTTGTATAGTGTGTTGTAGTGTGTGTATGTGTTGTAGTGTGTATGTGTTGTAGTGTGTTGTAGTGTGTGTGTTGTAGTGTGTATATGTGTTGTAGTGTGTTTGTGTTGTAGTGTATGTTGTTGTAGTGTGTATATGTGTTGTAGTGTGTGTATATGTGTTGTTGTTGTAGTGTGTATGTGTGTGTTGTAGTGTGTATTTGTGTTTACACATATATGTGTTGTAGTGTGTATATGTGCCCCCCAGGTAAAATGTGTATTAATGTCATGAAGAAGAATGAAAAGATGAAAAATCTCCAAAAGGATCAAAAGACAGATTAGACATTCATATAATATTAATAATAATTCATCATTTACACTTTCAACATAACAGAGAACTACTAACTGCTGTCTGCTGACTTTATTTAACGTTACAATATCACAGCTGTAAGTTATCCCACCACGGGGACGGGCTTACCTGAGCAGGTGAGATTGTAGGAGGAAGAGGAATCTGTGCTGCACACCCTCAGAGCAGATCCAGACTCAACACAGTCAGACCTGATGATCCACACAGACCTGTCTGAGGACTCTTTTCTCTCCTACAGAAACAGCAGAGCCACAGTCTATGTGTCTGCAGGCAGCAGCTGCTGTCTTCAGGGTCCAGTCAAAGTAACCAATCACAGGTCTCCATTCTCCTGTTTCACCTCCAGTGTTCCTGCACAGCGACTGGCCCCCCCACCAACCTGACAGGCTCTGAACAGAAACCAGAGTCATCAGCAAAAGAACAAAGTGAGTATTATTAGAAGAGACATGAACCAATCAGAGCTGCAGCTCCTCTTCTACCTGAGCAGGTGAGTCCAACAGTTTTCCAGGTGAGCAGGTGTTTCTATCTGAGCCTGAGCTTCTACAGTCCAGGAGAGCAGACTCATGGCCTCCACACTGGAACTCTTTGGTCCTCAATGGAGGTGTCTCCATGTGCCCCTGGAGGACTGAAGGAGCCCCACAGTGTCCTGCAGACCACCTCTGCATCCTGCTGGTCAAAGTCCTGTTGACACACTGAGGACCAGGACTGGGTAGACTGGTTAGTCTTCACCTCCAGTCTGCCTGAGCACAGACTGGTGTTCACCAGCCTGACAGAGTCTGGAGAGATGATGTATAACAGAGTGAGAGAAAAGACCCCAGACCCAGAACAACAAGATGACATCAACCAACAAGTGTTGATTGACTGGACTCAGCACCGCTCCAACAGAAGATCATCATCAACACCAGAACTCATCTTCATACAGCGGTCACATGTGCCCGGGGTGCCACAACATTGTCTATAGAAATATGCAAATAGACACAACATTTGTGTTGTAGTGCTGTGTATTTGTCTGAATTAAAATATTTGAACTGAGAAAGAAATGTGTGTGGTGATATTTTATACATGCATCCATCCTCCCAGTGTCTTCGTGCTGTGGACTCTGGGTTTCATGGAGCCTTGAGATTCATCACAAACCTAAAATCTCTCACTCATCACTGTTTTGTATTCCCATGGGGGGGTATCTTTGTATTTCTAAGGCAGTATTAGGACGTCTTCCTCTTTATCTGAACACTTCCATCTCCCGAGGTCTGCAGGGACACATCCCTCCACAGGATCTGGTTTTATTGTAGTTGACTTTGGCAAAAAAGGCTTTTATTATTATATACAGTATAAATATTATATATGTATATATGTGTTATATATTATATATATATATATATATGTATATGTATTGTATAGTTAAGTGTGTATATGTGTTGTAGTGTGTATATGTGTTGTAGTGTGTATATGTGTTGTAGTGTGTATATGTGTTGTAGTGTGTATATGTGTTGTAGTGTGTATTGTGTGTTGTAGTGTGTACATGTGTTGTAGTGTGTGTATATGTGTTGTAGTGTGTATATGTGTTGTAGTGTGTATATGTGTTGTAGTGTGTATATGTGTTGTAGTGTGTATTTGTGTTGTAGTGTGTATATGTGTTGTAGTGTGTATATGTGTTGTAGTGTGTATTTGTGTTGTAGTGTGTATATGTGTTGTAGTGTGTATATGTGTTGTATATGTGTTGTAGTGTATATGTGTTGTAGTGTGTATATGTGTTGTAGTGTGTATATGTGTTGTAGTGTGTATATGTGTTGTAGTGTGTATATGTGTTGTAGTGTGTATATGTGTTGTAGTGTGTATTTGTGTTGTAGTGTGTATATTTGTGTTGTAGTGTGTATATGTGTTGTAGTGTGTGTATATGTGTTGTGTGTGTGTATTTGTATATGTGTTGTAGTGTGTATATGTTGTGTTGTGTGTGTGTGTAGTGTGTATATGTGTTGTAGTGTGTATATGTGTTGTAGTGTGTATATGTGTTGTTGTGTGTATATGTGTTGTAGTGTGTATATGTGTTGTAGTGTGTATATGTGTTGTAGTGTGTATATGTGTTGTAGTGTGTGTATTTGTGTTGTAGTGTGTATATGTGTTGTAGTGTGTATATGTGTTGTAGTGTGTATATGTGTTGTAGTGTGTGTATATGTGTTGTAGTGTGTATATGTGTTGTAGTGTGTATATGTGTTGTAGTGTGTATATGTGTTGTAGTGTGTGTGTGTGTATATGTGTTGTAGTGTGTATATGTGTTGTAGTGTGTATATTTGTGTTGTGTGTATATGTGTTGTAGTGTGTATATGTGTTGTAGTGTGTATGTGTTGTAGTGTGTTGTAGTGTGTATATGTGTTGTAGTGTGTATATGTGTTGTAGTGTGTGTTGTATATGTGTTGTAGTGTGTTGTAGTGTGTGTATATGTGTTGTAGTGTGTTGTAGTGTGTTGTATGTGTGTATATGTGTTGTAGTGTGTATTTGTGTTGTAGTGTGTATATGTGTTGTAAAGTGCCCCCCCCAGGTAAAATGTGTATTAATGTCATGAAGAAGAAAGAAAAGATGAAAAATCTCCAAAAGGATCAAAAGACAGATTAGACATTCATATAATATTAATAATAATTCATCATTTACACTTTCAACATAACAGAGAACTACTAACTGCTGTCTGCTGACTTTATTTAACGTTACAATATCACAGCTGTAAGTTATCCCACCACGGGGACGGGCTTACCTGAGCAGGTGAGATCAAGGGAGGAGGAAGAGGAATCTGGTGCTGCACACTCCCTCAGAGCAGATCCAGACTCAACACAGCCAGACCTGATCCACCACACAGATCTGTCTGAGGACTCTTTTCTCTCTCCTACAGAAACAGCAGAGCCACAGTCTAACTCTCTGCAGGCAGCAGCTGCTGTCTTCAGGGTCCAGTAAAAGTCAGAGTAACCAATCACAGGTCTCCATTCTCCCTGTTTCACCTCCAGTGTTCCTGCACAGCGACTGGCCCCCCCCACCAACCTGACAGGCTCTGAACAGAAACCAGAGTCATCAGCAAAAGAACAAAGTGAGTATTATTAGAAGAGACATGAACCAATCAGAGCTGCAGCTCCTCTTCTACCTGAGCAGGTGAGTCCAACAGCTTTTCCAGGTGAGCAGGTGTTTCTATCTGAGCCTGAGCTTCTACAGTCCAGGAGAGCAGACTCATGGCCTCCACACTGGAACTCTTTTGTCCTCATCAATGGAGGCTCCACGTCTCCATAGAGCGCCCCTGGAGGACTGAAGGAGCCCCACAGCCAAGCTCCCTGCAGACCACCTCTGCATCCTGCTGGTCAAAGTCCTGTTGACACACTGAGGACCAGCGCTGGGTAGACTGGTTAGTCTTCACCTCCAGTCTGCCTGAGCACAGACTGGTCCCGTTCACCAGCCTGACAGAGTCTGGAGATGATAGAAGATAACAGAGAGAGAAAAGACCCCAGACCCAGAACAACAAGATGACATCAACCAACAAGTCCCTGATTCAGACTGGACTCAGCACCGCTCCAACAGAAGATCATCATCAACACCAGAACTCATCTTCATACCGCGGTCACACCGCCCGGGGAGAGACGCCACAACATTCAACGTCTATAGAAATATGCAAATAGACACAACATTTGTGTCAGTCAAGCCGCTGTGTATTTGTCTGAATTAAAATATTTGAACTGAGAAAGAAATGTGTGTGGTGATATTTTATACATGCATCCATCCTCCCAGTGTCTTCGTGCTGTGGACTCTGGGTTTCATGGAGCCTTGAGATTCATCACAAACCTAAAATCTCTCACTCAGTGGTGGGTCTTTGTATTTCTAAGGCAGTATTAGGACGTCTTCCTCTTTATCTGAACACTTCCATCTCCCGAGGTCTGCAGGGACACATCCCTCCACAGGATCTGGTTTTATTGACAGTACAAGGCCCGCACTGACGTTGGCAAAAAGGTTTTTTATTATATACAGTATAAAGTATAAAATATATATGTTTTGTATATTATATTTTGTATATGTATATCATCATAATTTGTAGTTATGTGTTAATATGTGTCTCTGTGTCTCTGTATTTGTGTTTTACCTGTGTATATGTGTTGTGTTGTGTATTTGTTGTAGTGTGTATTTGTGTTGTACATGTGTTGTGTGTGTATTTGTGTTGTAGTGTGTATATGTGTTGTAGTGTGTGTGTGTTGTATGTTGTGTTGTGTGTGTATTTGTGTTGTGTGTGTATATGTGTTGTAGTGTGTATATGTTGTGTGTTGTGTGTTGTAGTGTGTGTATTTGTGTTGTGTTGTAGTGTGTGTGTGTTGTAGTGTGTGTTTGTGTGTGTGTATATGTGTTGTTGTGTGTGTGTTGTAGTGTGTTGTGTGTGTAATTTGTTGTAGTGTGTATTTGTGTTGTAGTGTGTATGTGTTGTAGTGTGTATGTTGTAGTGTGTGTATGTATATGTGTCCCTGTGTGTATGTGTGTGTGTGTATATGTGTTGTAGTGTGTATATGTGTTGTAGTGTGTATATGTGTTGTAGTGTGTATATGTGTTGTATTTGTGTGTATATGTGTTGTAGTGTGTACATGTGTTGTAGTGTGTATATGTGTTGTAGTGTGTATATGTGTTGTAGTGTGTTGTATATGTGTTGTGTGTGTAGTGTGTATGTGTTTGTAGTGTGTTGTAGTGTGTATATGTGTTGTAGTGTGTATATGTGTTGTAGTGTGTGTATTTGTTACACACTACAACACACATACAGTGGGTTGTAATGTGCCCCCCCAGGTAAAATGTGTATTAATGTCATGAAGAAGAAAGAAAAGATGAAAAATCTCCAAAAGGATCAAAAGACAGATTAGACATTCATATAATATTAATAATAATTCATCATTTACACTTTCAACATAACAGAGAACTACTAACTGCTGTCTGCTGACTTTATTTAACGTTACAATATCACAGCTGTAAGTTATCCCACCACGGGGACGGGCTTACCTGAGCAGGTGAGATCAAGGGAGGAGGAAGAGGAAGAGGAAACTGGTGCTGCACACTCCCTCAGAGCAGATCCAGACTCAACACAGCCAGACCAGATCCCCACACAGATCTGACTGAGGACTCTTTTCTCTCTCTCCTACAGAAACAGCAGAGCCACAGTCTAACTGTCTGCAGGCAGCAGCTGCTGTCTTCAGGGTCCAGTCAAAGTAAGAGTAACCAATCACAGGTCTCCATTCTCCGTCATGTTTCACCTCCAGTGTTCCTGCACAGCGACTGGCCCCCCCCACCAACCTGACAGGCTCTGAACAGAAACCAGAGTCATCAGCAAAAGAACAAAGTGAGTATTATTAGAAGAGACATGAACCAATCAGAGCTGCAGCTCCTCTTCTACCTGAGCAGGTGAGTCCAACAGCTTTTCCAGGTGAGCAGGTGTTTCTATCTGAGCCTGAGCTTCTACAGTCCAGGAGAGCAGACTCATGGCCTCCACACTGGAACTCTTTGGTCCTCAATGGAGGCTCCACGTCTCCATAGAGCGCCCCCTGGAGGACTGAAGGAGCCCCACAGCCAAGCTCCCTGCAGACCACCTCTGCATCCTGCTGGTCAAAGTCCTGTTGACACACTGAGGACCAGCGCTGGGTAGACTGGTTAGTCTTCACCTCCAGTCTACCTGAGCACAGACTGGTCCCGTTCACCAGCCTGACAGAGTCTGGAGAGATGATAGAAGATAACAGAGAGAGAGAAAAGACCCCAGACCCAGAACAACAAGATGACATCAACCAACAAGTCCCTGATTCAGACTGGACTCAGCACCGCTCCAACAGAAGATCATCATCAACACCAGAACTCATCTTCATACCGCGGTCACACCGCCCGGGGAGAGACGCCACAACATTCAAAGTCTATAGAAATATGCAAATAGACACAACATTTGTGTCAGTCAAGCCAGCGCTGTGTATTTGTCTGAATTAAAATATTTGAACTGAGAAAGAAATGTGTGTGGTGATATTTTATACATGCATCCATCCTCCCAGTGTCTTCGTGCTGTGGACACTGGGTTTCATGGAGCCTTGAGATTCATCACAAACCTAAAATCTCTCACTCATCACTGTTTGCTGTATGGGGGGGGCTTTGGATGCACTGGCAACTGGGGAAAGAAATGTGTGTGACGTTGAGTCTTGAAAGAGTTCAGATCCTCCTGATGTCCTCACGTTGTTGGAGCAGAGATGGAGGACCAGATGGTTGAAGCTGTCTGGAGCTCCTCATTATTCCCAGAGAGCAGATGCAGCAGGATCTTTTTTTGGGAAGAGGTTAACTACCTTTTAAAGTCTGACACAATGTGTGTCTCAAATCGCGCACTTTTGTACTAAATACTAACTATTTGAGTACATAGCGCGTTCACATTGTCGAAGTGCACCTAGATTACCCGGATGGTGCACTCAAAACGGTCAGAAAACAACCGTTGAAAAACTTTTGCTAATGGCGGCCAAAGACGGAGCAATACAAAGTTGAATGTGAGTCTTTTTGCTATACTTATAACATATAAGCCACCTGTATATGTATATTTGGTTCATTTTACAGTCGGTAATGATGTTTGTACCACGAATTATAACCTTTATTAGTACCGTAATTTGACGTGCTAGCAAGCTAACCTTAGCTAGCTAACAGCGGCAGTTTAACCAGATTGGCAAATAAGTTCTAAGCTAACGTTACATGTGTTGTAGTATATTGTTGTTTGTGTTAAACTATCGTCCCGCTGTAGAAGATTTTAGTGTTAAAAGTGTGATCTTAGCAAGTTGTACATATTCCACTGTGAGCATTAGCTTAGCAAAATAGCGATCAGCTGATTGTCTACAATTACAGTAGCGGAATTACAGTAGATGTATCCTGTATATATGTCCAAAATGTATATCCTGTATATACTGCCTCCACCTGATGTATATCCTGTATATCCTGTATATACTGCCTCCACCTGATGTATATCCTGTATATACTGCCTCCACCTGATGTATATCCTGTATATACTCCCTCCACCTGATGTATATCCTGTATATAATGCCTCCACCTAATGTATATCCTGTATATCCTGTATATCCTGTATATACTTTCTCCAATTGATGTATATACTGTATATAATGCCTCCACCTAATGTATATCCTGTATATCCTGTATATACTGCCTCCACGTGATGTATATCCTGTATATACTGCCCCCACCTGATATATCCCTGTATATACCCCATCTGATGTATATCCTGTATATACTGCCTCCACCTGATGTATATCCTGTATATCCTGTATATTTCCACCTGATGTATATCCTGTATAAAACCTGATGAATATCCTGTATATACTGCCTCCACCTGATGTATATCCTGTATATACTGCCTCCACTTGATGTATATCCTGTAAATCCTGTATACAGGATGCAGAACTACAAGCACATTTATAAAATAAAATTATATTAGAAGTATTTAACTTTGTTATCTTTTGTACTACACGTTGCAGAACTGTAGCAAACATATAATGTTATATTATTATATATTAATTATTGTTAGTGCATATAGAATAGAGGAATGGATGTATTATACTAATATAAAAGATGTAATGATGTGTTGTCTATTAGGTAAGTTGTAAGATAATGCTTCACAACAACAGTCTTATCTCTGGGACACAAGGATTTCCTCATGAAACCGTTGAGCATTAAAATGAACAGTAAGATATTAACATTACTTATCTTTAGAGCAGAAACATAAGCATATACATAAAAGAGTGGTCTGCAAAGAATAGGTATAAGTAATGAATTAAGAGTTCAGTAACAAGAAGGAATATTACGATACAGTTGACATGACGGTGGCGTTGCAGTCATCCTGGCGTGACACGGAGCAAATAAAAACAAAATCACATTTATTTTTGTTAAAATATCAAAAACAAAGCAGGAATTATTTTTCACCAAAAACAATAGCAGACTGGAATGCTCACCGTTGGTGAAATTATCAATTGTACAGAAGAAGAGAGTCATCAGCATGAGTTAGTTTAATTAAAGCAGCTGATTCTGAGTCTTTTCTGTCTGTGTGTACCTGTTGAGGTGAGTCCTCCTTCAGCCTGGAGTCCTGAGGAGAAACCAGAAGGTAAACATCAGTATGAAGCAGCGTGATTGGATCACAGCCGTGGGGTTGTTGTGTGAAGAACCTTCTAGCAGCTCAGAACCTCCTCAGTGAACTAATACTAGTAAAGGAAAGCATTACGACAACTGGGTTGGAATAAAAACGAGTGGTGTCTCCACTGATGGAAGTAATGATGACACAAGGGAATGGAGTCATTCTGATTGGAGGAGACTTTAATCTGGTCCCTGAACCTAACATGACTCTACGGCCACAACACCTGAGGCACTACATCAGCTGCAGGGACATTACTGCACATGGACCCAGTTACGGATCCTAAAAACCAGCCGGACTCATCAGAAAACACTGACACATCACCAGGATACCGCCTTTAAAAGCTATAGGCTCCAGAGACTGTAGGGGGGGGGCAGATAACTCATCTGGGTGGGTGGGGGGGGGGATAACTCATCTGGGTGGGTGTGGGGGGTCACCTGTTCTCCCCTCATGGCTCATTCCTCCTTAGATGTTTTGTTAAAGGTCTCTACAGATATGATTACATTATTCTGATCATGTATGAAAGGCCCCCCCCCCAGATGAGTTGATTTCCCTCACGGACCCCCCCCCCTCTACAGTCTCTGGGGGTCTTTTTAAATAATGTGTTGTAGTAATGTCTCAGTCATCTTAGAGCCGAGTGTAGGGAGACTCTCCTCACAC
>CM049374.1:36022345-36024845 GCA_026937815.1 Etheostoma perlongum | reverse complement strand
TAATAACCAGCCAGGTGTAAATAACCAGGATGAACAGGTGGAGCTATGTCCAGCCAGGTGTAGATAACCAGGATAAACAGGTGGAGCACATTCTGTCCCAGATTTCCTAGATTCAGGATGAACAGGTGGAGTTTATGTCCAGCCAGGTGTAGATAGCCAGGATGAACAGGTGGATTATTCCAGCCAGGTGTAGAATTAACCAGGATAAACAGGTGGAGCAATGTCCAGCCAGGTGTAGATAACCAGGATGAACAGGTATGGACAAATGTCTATAAGCCTATATGTAATTCTTTTGGATAAGTGTTCATTCACCTCAGTTCTCACATAGACTGGTGTGTTCGATCCCACATTTGTAAAAACAATATTCATGAGATGGAGAAGACGCAGATGCGCCATATGTTTCACCCAATGAGCAGCAGCCTCTAATCCATGGAAAGTCACTGACAGGGATGGGAGATATGAAATAAAATGTATTATTAGAAAAAGCATTTTGCCTTAAAAGTGAGCAGTGGAATTAATGTTCTTAGAGAAATGGACCCTATGATTCTAGGCTTAATTTCAAACCCTTATTCATTATTATCATCTGGGAATTTTACAACCATATGCAACATCTCTATAAGCTATATCTAATTCTACATTTTGTCACAATTAATGTTCATACAGGATCAGGTGGTTCGACAACAACCAGAAAAAAGAATAAATGACTTAAATACACGCTGTGAACATTTGTAAAACAATATTCATGAATTTTTTTATTCTTCTGACAAGTGACGCACACAAAAATAAACAGATGAAGAAGCATTGTGGTGTTCATCTGTGATGAATGATAACTCCACTGGGAACATCACCTGTATATCTAGGCCACGTTATTGGTCTGGGAATTCAGGGATGGGAGACTAATGAGATGGTGGGTTATGAAACCAATGTATCAGCTATAATAAAAAAACATTAGTGCTTACATATTAAGGAGTCAACACAAACTGTCCTACATTTATTAGAGAAGGATCTGGTGTGTTCTTCACATGAAATATCACATCATGAATCTGGGAATATGTCCCTGACATTAGTATCATCTGGGAATATCACACCTGGGAATATGGTAATATCATCTGGGAATATCACTACATTATTATCATCTGGGAATATCACTACATTTATCATCTGGGAATATCACTGTGTTATCATCTGGGAATATCACTACATTAATATCATCTGGGAATACTGCATTAATCATCTGGGAATATCATCTGGGAATATCACTACATTAATATCATCTGCATTAATATCATCTGGGAATATCACTACATTAATATCATCTGGGAATATCACTACATTAATATCATCTGGGAATATCACTACATTAATATCATCTGGGAATATCACTACATTAATATCATCTGGGAATATCACTGCATTAATATCATCTGGGAATATCTGTGCTCTTCATTAATATCATCTGGGAATATCACTACATTAATATCATCTGGGAATATCACTACATTAATATCATCTGGGTATTGGTGTGTTCTTACATTAATATCATCACACTTAACCTCCGGTGCGCCCTGTGGTGTAAACCTGAACCTGAGACCACGGTGGCTGCGCTGCTCATCTCTACTGTTACTAGAGTGGACACTGTGCTTCACTGTTCTGCTAAGTGGCAGGGTGTGTTCGGCCATCCCGGGCAGTGGTTCTGGTCTGGGCAGCCCTGTTAGCTACCATGTGACCGTTAATATACAGTCTATGGCCTGTTCTTCTGACACACACAGTACCGCCCCTGGAAAAAGTCCACTCCGCATCAGGGTGCCAGTGCAACCATTTCTAACCATCTAAACAGCTGTAGTAGGGTTTAAATCAGTGGTTCGCGACAACAATAGTGACAAGTAGGCTAATGCATGTTAATGAAAATAAAGCAGAAGACATGCAGAAGACAACGGAATAACTGTTCTGGTGTGTTCTTTATTTGTTAGGATCAGACGGCATCTGATTTGACACATGAGACACCAGGGTTAATCTTAGCCGGCTGTTAGCCTGCTCTGGACCAGGCTAGTGGCAAAGAATAAATCTCCATGGTTACTTGGCTGGGCTTAATTCAATGGTTTTTCGTGCTTTCACCTGTTAGTCAAAGCTAAATTCATCCAGGATAACTTGAATATCCCGGCTGTAATCCCTTATCCTGGTTTTGTGCAATAGGCCTCTGGTCTGATGAAAACCTGAAGGACTCTAAACAACAGCTCTACATATCTGTGTTGTCTCTGCCTTGTTAACTCCAGTCACCTGCTGGATCTCACTGACACTGACCTGGGGGTTGTAGTTTTAGACTGCCGGCCATCTAGTGGTTTTGGTGTGTTCTTCAGCCTCCTTGGCCAGACATTCACCTCCAGTTTATGTGTTTACACACACACACACACACACACACACACATACACACACACACACACACACACACACACACACAGACACACAACATACACACACACACACACACACACACACACAA
>CM049374.1:36017345-36019845 GCA_026937815.1 Etheostoma perlongum | reverse complement strand
TAACCTGTTAGCTAGTGGTTTGGTGTGTTCTTCACCTGTTAGCTAGTGGTTCTGGTGTGTTCTTCACCTGTTAGCTAGTGGTTTTGGTGTGTTCTTCACCTGTTAGCTAGTGGTTTTGGTGTGTTCTTCACCTGTTAGCTAGTGGTTCTGGTGTGTTCTTCACCTGTTAGCTAGTGGTTTGGTGTGTTCTTCACCTGTTAGCTAGTGGTTTGGTGTGTTCTTCACCTGTTAGCTAGTGGTTTGGTGTGTTCTTCACCTGTTAGCTAGTGGTTTTGGTGTGTTCTTCACCTGTTAGCTAGTGGTTCTGGTGTGTTCTTCACCTGTTAGCTAGTGGTTTTGGTGTGTTCTTCACCTGTTAGCTAGTGGTTCTGGTGTGTTCTTCACCTGTTAGCTAGTGGTTTTGGTGTGTTCTTCACCTGTTAGCTAGTGGTTCTGGTGTGTTCTTCACCTGTTAGCTAGTGGTTCTGGTGTGTTCTTCACCTGTTAGCTAGTGTTAGCTAGTGGTTTGGTGTGTTCTTCACCTGTTAGCTAGTGGTTTGGTGTGTTCTTCACCTGTTAGCTAGTGGTTCTGGTGTGTTCTTCACCTGTTAGCTAGTGGTTCTGGTGTGTTCTTCACCTGTTAGCTAGTGGTAGTGGTGTTTGGTGTGTTCTGTCACCTGCTAGTGGTTCTGGTGTGTTCTTCACCTGTTAGCTAGTGGTTCTGGTGTGTTCTTCACCTGTTAGCTAGTGGTTTGGTGTGTTCTTCACCTGTTAGCTAGTGGTTCTGGTGTGTTCTTCACCTGTTAGCTAGTGGTTTTGGTGTGTTCTTCACCTGTTAGCTAGTGGTTTTGGTGTGTTCTTCACCTGTTAGCTAGTGGTTCTGGTGTGTTCTTCACCTGTTAGCTAGTGGTTCTGGTGTGTTCTTCACCTGTTAGCTAGTGGTTTGGTGTGTTCTTCACCTGTTAGCTAGTGGTTTGGTGTGTTCTTCACCTGTTAGCTAGTGGTTCTGGTGTGTTCTTCACCTGTTGCTAGTGGTTCTAGTGGGTGTGTTCTTCACCTGTTAGCTAGTGGTTTTGGTGTGTTCTTCACCCTGTTAGCTGTGGTTAGCTAGTGTGTTCTTCACCTGTTAGCTAGTGGTTTGGTGTGTTCTTCACCTGTTAGCTAGTGGTTCTGGTGTGTTCTTCACCTGTTAGCTAGTGGTTTTGGTGTGTTCTTCACCTGTTAGCTAGTGGTTCTGGTGTGTTCTTCACCTGTTAGCTAGTGGTTTGGTGTGTTCTTCACCTGTTAGCTAGTGGTTTTGGTGTGTTCTTCACCTGTTCATTAGTGGTTCTGGTGTGTTCTTCACCTGTTAGCTAGTGGTTCTGGTGTGTTCTTCACCTGTTAGCTAGTGGTTCTGGTGTGTTCTTCACCTGTTAGCTAGTGGTGTTGGTGTGTTCTTCACCTGTTAGCTAGTGGTTCTGGTGTGTTCTTCACCTGTTAGCTAGTGGTTCTGGTGTGTTCTTCACCTGTTAGCTAGTGGTTCTGGTGTGTTCTTCACCTGTTAGCTAGTGGTTCTGGTGTGTTCTTCACCTGTTAGCTAGTGGTTTGGTGTGTTCTTCACCTGTTAGCTAGTGGTTTTGGTGTGTTCTTCACCTGTTAGCTAGTGGGTTTGGTGTGTTCTTCACCTGTTAGCTAGTGGTTTTGGTGTGTTCTTCACCTGTTAGCTAGTGGTTCTGGTGTGTTCTTCACCTGTTAGCTAGTGGTTCTGGTGTGTTCTTCACCTGTTAGCTAGTGGTTTTGGTGTGTTCTTCACCTGTTAGCTAGTTCAAATAGTGGTTCTGTTCTTCACCTGTTAGCTAGTGATTTTGGTGTGTTTTCACCTGTTAGCTAGTGGTTCTGGTGTGTTTTCACCTGTTAGCTAGTATTTTTGTGGTTCTTCACCTGTTTTTTGTGTTCTTCACCTTTTAAGCTAAATATGGTGTGTTAGCTAGTGGTTTTGGTGTGTTCTTCACCTGTTAGTTCTTCACCTGTTAGCTAGTGGTTCTGGTGTGTTCTTCACCTGTTAGCTAGTGGTAGTGTTCTGTAGCTGTTAGCTAGTGGTTTGTGTGTTCTTTTCACCTGTGTGTTCTTCACCTGTTGTAGTGTTCTGGTGTTCTTCACCTGTTAGCTAGTGTTTTGGTGTGTTCTTCACCTGTTACCTGTTAGCTAGTGGTTCTGGTGTGTTCTTCACCTGTTAGCTAGTGGTTTGGTGTGTTCTTCACCTGTTAGCTAGTGGTTTGGTGTGTTCTTCACCTGTTAGCTAGTGGTTTGGTGTGTTCTTCACCTGTTAGCTAGTGGTTTTTGGTGTGTTCTTCACCTGTTAGCTAGTGGTTTTGTTGTGTTCTTCACCTGTTAGCTAGTGTTCTTCACCTGTTAGCTAGTGGTTTGGTGTGTTCTTCACCTGTTAGCTAGTGGTTCTGGTGTGTTCTTCACCTGTTAGCTAGTGGTTTGGTGTGTTCTTCACCTGTTAGCTAGTTAGCTAGTGATTTGGTGTGTTCTTCAC
>CM049374.1:35990800-36003300 GCA_026937815.1 Etheostoma perlongum | reverse complement strand
AGTGTGTGTGTGTGTGTGGTTGGTATGTATAGTGTGTGTGTGTGTGTGTGTGTGTGTGTGTGTGGTATGTATAGTGTGTGTGTGTGTGTGTGTGTGTGTGTGTGTGTATGTAAGTTTGTGTTTGTGGTTTTTGTATAGTGTGTGTGTGTGTGTTTTTGTATAGTGTGTGTGTGTGTGTGTGTGTGTGTGTGTGTGTATATGTGTGTGTGTGTGTGTGTGTGTGTGTATATATATATATATATAGTGTGTGTGTGTGTATGTATGTGTGGTATGCATAGTGTGTGTGTGTGTGTGTGTGTGGCTGTGACCGTGTGAGTCTTCCTACACTCGGCTATAATGGCGGTTTAAAGTCTCTGGGACCTGCTACCAGGTACGTTTGATGCATCCCAGTCGTTGTCCCCCCCGGCTCTGCTGGCCCAGATGCATCCCAGTCGTTGTCCCCCCCGGCTCTGCTAGCCCAGATGCATCCCAGTAGTGACAACAACCTGAGAGAGGTTGTTGTGTCCACGGCTGTGATCCAATCACGCGGCTTCATACTGATTTTTACCTTCTGGTTTCTCCTCAGGACTCCAGGCTGAAGGAGGACTCACCTCAACAGGTACACACAGACAGAAAGACTCAGAATCAGCTGCTTTAATTAAACTATCTCATGCTGATGACTCTGGTTTCTGTTCAGAGTCTGTCAGGTTGGTGGGGGGGGCCAGTCGCTGTGCAGGAACACTGGAGGTGAAACATGACGGAGAATGGAGACCTGTGATTTATTCTGACTGGACCGTGAAGACAGCAGCTGCTGCCTGCAGAGAGTTAGACTGTGGCTCTGCTGTTTCTGTAGAGAGACAAGAGTCCTCAGTCAGATCTGTGTGGAGGATCTGGTCTGACTGTGTTGGGTCTGGATCTGCTCTGAGGGAGTGTGCAGCATCAGATTCCTCTTCCTCCTTCCTTGATCTCACCTGCTCAGGTAAGCCCGTCCCCGTGGTGGGATAACTTACAGCTGTGATATTGTAACGTTAAATAAAGTCAGCAAACAGCAGTTAGTAGTTCTCTGTTATGTTGAAAGTGTAAATGATGAATTATTATTAATATTATATGAATGTCTAATCTGTCTTTTGATCCTTTTGGAGATTTTTCATCTTTTCTTTCTTCTTCATGACATTAATACACATTTTACCTGGGGGGGGGCACTCTACAACACACATACACACTACAACACATATACACAATACAACACATATACACACTACAAAACAAATACACACTACAACACATATACACACTACAACACATATACACACTACAACACAAATACACACTACAACACAAACACACTACAACACAAATACACACACTACAACACATATACACACTACAACACATATACACACTACAACACAAATACACACTACAACACATATACACACAACAACACATATACACACACTACAACACAAATACACACTACAACACTTATACACACACTACAACACATATACACACACTACAAAACAAATACACACTACAACACATATACACAATACAACACATATACACACTACAACACATATACACACTACAACACATATACACACTACAACAAAAATACACTACAACACAAATACACACACTACAACACAAATACACACTACAACACAAATACACTACAACACAAATACACACTACAACACAAATACACTACAACACAAATACACACTACAACACATATACATACTACAACACAAATACACACTACAACACATGTACACACTACAACACAAATACAGAGACACAGGGACACTTCCAGGTAAATACAGAGACACAGGGACACTTCCAGGTAAATACAGAGACACTTCCAGGTAAATTCAGAGACACAGAGACACTTCCAGGTAAATACATGGACACAGAGACACTTCCAGGTAAATACATGGACACAGACACTTCCAGGTAAATACAGAGACACTTCCAGGTAAATACATGAGACACAGAGACACTTCCAAAATACATGGACACAGAGACACTTCCAGGTAAAGACATGGACACAGAGACACTTCCAGGTAAATACAGAGACACTTCCAGGTAAATTCAGAGACACAGAGACACTTCCAGGTAAATACATGGACACAGAGACACTTCCAGGTAAAGACATGGACACAGAGACACTTCCAGGTAAATACAGAGACACAGAGACACTTCCAGGTAAACACAGAGACACAGAGACACTTTCACTCATATTCAAACAACAGTGTCATCATTAAACCCGGGTCCTAAATCAATTTAAAACCAGGGACATCCAGACTGCCTTTCTGCAGATCCTTTAAAAAGCCTTTAGGGAGACCAACTCCTTCAACTGGACTTCATCTGAGCTGAGTCCATGCACATGGGGTTGCAAAATGAATATATAAAAAAATATATATACATATATATTTTTATATATATACTGTATATCATAATAAAAGCCTTTTTGCCAACGTCAGTGCGGGCCTTGGGGACTGTCAATAAAACCAGATCCTGTGGAGGGGATGTGTCCCTGCAGACCTCGGGGAGATGGAAGTGTTCAGATAAAGAGGAAGACGTCCTAATACTGCCTTAGAAATACAAAGACCCCCCAGCAAACAGTGATGAGTGAGAGATTTTAGGTTTGTGGTGAATCTCAAGGCTCCATGAAACCCAGTGTCCACAGCATGAAGACACTGGGAGGATGGATGCATGTATAAAATATCACCACACACATTTCTTTCTCAGGTCAAATATTTTAATTCAGACAAATACACAGCGCCGGCTTGACTGACACAAATGTTGCGTCTATTTGCATATTTCTATAGACTTTGAATGTTGTGGCATCTCTCCCCGGGCGGTGTGACCGCGGTATGAAGATGAGTTCTGGTGTTGATGATGATCTTCTGTTGGAGCGGTGCTGAGTCCAGTCTGAATCAGGGACCTGTTGGTTGATGTCATCTTGTTGTTCTGGGTCTGGGGTCTTTTCTCTCTCTCTGTTATCTTCTATCATCTCTCCAGACTCTGTCAAGCTGGTGGACGGGACCAGTCTGTGCTCAGGCAGACTGGAGGTGAAGACTAACCCGTCTACCCAGCCCTGGTCCTCAGTGTGTGAACGGGACTTTGACCAGCAGGATGCAGAGGTGGTCTGCAGGGAGCTTGGCTGTGGGGCTACTTCAGTCCTCCAGGGGGCGCTCTATGGAGAATGGAGACCTGTGATTGGTTACTCTACCTGGAGCCTGAAGACAGCAGCTGCTGCCTGCAGAGAGTTAGACTGTGGCTCTGCTGTTTCTGTAGAAAGACAAGAGTCCTCACGCAGGTCTGTGTGGTGGATCAGGTCTGACTGTGTTGGGTCTGGATCTGCTCTGAGGAAGTGTGCAGCACCAGGTTTCTCTTCCTCCTTCCTTAATCTCACCTGCTCAGGTAAGCCCGTCCCCGTGGTGGGATAACTTACAGCTGTGATATTGTAACGTTAAATAAAGTCAGCAAACAGCAGTTTGTAGTTCTCTGTTATGTTGAAAGTGTAAATGATGAATTATTATTAATATTATATGAATGTCTAATCTGTCTTTTGATCCTTTTGGAGATTTTTCATCTTTTCTTTCTTCTTCATGACATTAATACACATTTTACCTGGGGGGGCACACTTTACAACCCCACTGTATATGTGTTGTAGTGTGTGTACAACACACACTACAACACATATACACACTACAACACATATACACACTACAACACACATACACACTACAACACATTTACACACTACAACACAAATACACACTACAACACATATACACACTACAACACATACACACACTACAACACAAATACACACAGTACAACACAAATACACACAGTACAACACAAATACACACACTACAACACATATACACACTACAACACAAATACACACTACAACACATATACACACTACAACACAAATACACACACTACAACACATATACACACTACAACACAAATACACACTACAACACAAATACACACTACAACACATATACACACTACAATACAAATACACACTACAACACAAATACACACTACAACACATATACACACTACAATACAAATACACACTACAACACAAATACACACTACAACACAAATACACACACTACAACACATATACACACTACAACACAAATACATACTACAACACAAATACACACTACAACACATATACACACTACAACACAAATACACACTACAACACATATACACACTACAACACAAATACACACACTACAACACATATACACACTACAACACAAATACACACTACAACACAAATACACACACTACAACACATATACACACTACAATACAAATACACACTACAACACAAATACACACTACAACACATATACACACTACAATACAAATACACACTACAACACAAATACACACTACAACACAAATACACACACTACAACACATATACACACTACAACACAAATACATACTACAACACAAATACACACTACAACACAAATACACACTACAACACATATACACACTACAATACAAATACACACTACAACACAAATACACACTACAACACATATACACACACTACAACACAAATACACACTACAACACATATACACACTACAACACATATACACACTACAACACAAATACACACTACAACACAAATACACACTACAACACATATACACACTACAATACAAATACACACTACAACACATATACACACACTACAACACAAATACACACTACAACACATATACATATACAACACATACACACTACAACATACACACTACAACACAAATACACACTACAACACAAATACACACTACAACACAAATACACACTACAACACAAATACACACTACAACACAAATACACACTACAACACATTTACACACTACAACACACATACACACTACAACACATATACACACTACAACACAAATACACACTACAACACAAATACACACTACTTCCAGGTAAATACAGAGACACAGGGACACTTCCAAGTAAAAACAGAGACACAGAGACACTTCCAGGTAAATACAGAGACACAGGGACACTTCCAGGTAAACACAGAGACACAGAGACATTTCCAGGTAAACACAGAGACACAGAGACACTTCCAGGTAAACACAGAGACACAGGGACACTTCCAGGCAAAGACAGAGACACAGAGACACTTCCAGGTAAAGACAGAGACACAGGGACACTTCCAGGTAAATACAGAGACACAGAGACACAGGGACACTTCCAGGTAAATACAGAGACACAGAGACACTTCCAGGCAAAGACAGAGACACACAGACACTTCCAGGTAAAGACAGATACACAGGGACACTTCCAGGTAAAGACAGAGACAATGAGACACAGGGACTTTTCCAGGTAAATACAGAGACAATGAGACACAGGGACATTTCCAGGTAAATACAGAGACACAGAGACACTTCCAGGTAAATACAGAGACACAGGGACACTTCCAGGTAAACACAGAGACACAGAGACACTTCCAGGTAAATACAGAGACACAGGGACACTTCCAGGTAAATACAGAGACACAGAGACACTTCCAGGTAAAGACAGAGACACAGAGACACTTCCAGGTAAATACAGAGACACAGAGACACACTTTCACTCAAACAACAGTGTCATCATTAAACCCGGGTCCTAAATCAATTTAAAACCAGGGACATCCAGACTGCCTTTCTGCAGGTCCTTTAAAAAGCCTTTAGGGAGACCAACTCCTTCAACTGGACTTCATCTGGAGCTGAGTCCATGCACATGGGGTTGCAAAATGAATATATAAAAAAATATATATACTTATATATTTTTATATATATACTGTATATCATAATAAAAGCCTTTTTGCCAACGTCAGTGCGGTTCTTGGGGACTGTCAATAAAACCAGATCCTGTGGAGGGGATGTGTCCCTGCAGACCTCGGGGAGATGGAAGTGTTCAGATAAAGAGGAAGACGTCCTAATACTGCCTTAGAAATACAAAGACCCCCCCCCCCCAGCAAACAGTGATGAGTGAGAGATTTTAGGTTTGTGGTGAATCTCAAGGCTCCATGAAACCCAGTGTCCACAGCACGAAGACACTGGGAGGATGGATGCATGTACAGTGCCTTGCGAAAGTATTCGGCCCCCTTGAAGTTTTCAACCTTTTGACACATTTCAGGCTTCAAACATAAAGATATAAAAATTTTATTTTTTGTGAAGAATCGCCAACAAGTGGGACGCAATTGTGAAGTGGAACAAAATCTATTGGATATTTTAAACTTTTTTAGCAAATAAAAAACTGAAAAGTGGTGCGTGCAAAATTATTTGTCCCCCTTTGCGTTAATACTTTGTAGAGCCACCTTTTGCTGCGATTACAGCTGCAAGTCGCTTGGATATGTCTCTATCAGTTTTGCACATCGAGAGACTGACATTCTTGCCCATTCTTCCTTGCAAAACAGCTCGAGCTCAGTGAGGTTGGATGGAGAGCGTTTGTGAACAGCGGTTTTCAGCTCTTTCCACAGATTCTCGATTGGATTCAGGTCTGGACTTTGACTTGGCCATTCTAACACCTGGATACGTTTATTTGTGAACCATTCCTTTGTAGATTTTGCTGTATGTTTGGGATCATTGTCTTGTTGGAAGATAAATCTCCGTCCCAGTTTCAGGTCTTTTGCAGACTCCAACAGGTTTTCATCCAGAATGGTCCTGTATTTGGCTGCATCCATCTTCCCCTCAATTTTAATCATCTTCCCTGTCCCTGCTGAAGAAAAGCAGGCCCAAACCATGATGCTGCCACCACCATGTTTGACAGTGGGGATGGTGTGTTGAGGGTGATGAGCTGTGTTGCTTTAACGCCAAACATATCGTTTAGCATTGTGGGCAAAAAGTTCGATTTTGGTTTCATTTGACCAGAGCACCTTCTTCCACATATTTGGTGTGTCTCCCAGGTGGCTTGTGGCAAACTTTAGACAAGACTTTTTATGGATATCTTTGAGAAATGGCTTTCTTCTTGCCACTCTTCCATAAAGGCCAGATTTGTGCAGTGTACGACTGATTGTTGTCCTATGGACAGACTCTCCCACCTCAGCTGTAGTTCTCTGCAGTTCATCCAGAGTGATCATGGGCCTCTTGGCTGCATCTCTGATCAGTCTTCTCCTTGTCTGAGCTGAAAGTTTAGAGGGACGGCCAGGTCTTGGTAGATTTGCAGTGGTCTGATACTCCTTCCATTTCAAAATGATCGCTTGCACAGTGCTCCTTGGGATGTTTAAACCTTGGGAAATCTTTTTGTATCCAAATCCGGCTTTAAACTTCTCCACAACAGTATTACGGACCTGCCTGGTGTGTTCCTTGGTCTTCATGATGCTCTTTGCGCTTTCAACAGAACCCTGAGTCTATCACAGAGCAGGTGCATTTATACAGAGACTTGATTACACACAGGTGGATTCTGTTTATCACCATCAGTCATTTAGGACAACATTGGATCATTCAGAGATCCTCGCTGAACTTCTGGAGTGAGTTTGCTGCACTGAAAGTAAAGGGGCCCAATAATTTTGCACGCACCACTTTTCAGTTTTTTATTTGCTAAAAAAGTTTAAAATATTCAATAGATTTCGTTCCACTTCACAATTGTGTCCCACTTGTTGGTGATTCTTCACAAAAAATAAAAATTTGATATCTTTATGTTTGAAGCCTGAAATGTGTCAAAAGGTTGAAAAGTTCAAGGGGGCCAAATACTTTCGCAAGGCACTGTATAAAATATCACCACACACATTTCTTTCTCAGTTCAAATATTTTAATTCAGACAAATACACAGCGCCGGCTTGACTGACACAAATGTTGTGTTTTTTTGCATATTTCTATAGACTTTGAATGTTGTGGCGTCTCTCCCCGGGCGGTGTGACCGCGGTATGAAGATGAGTTCTGGTGTTGATGATGATCTTCTGTTGGAGCGGTGCTGAGTCTAGTCTGAATCAGGGACTTGTTGGTTGATGTCATCTTGTTGTTCTGGGTCTGGGGTCTTTTCTCTCTCTCTGTTATCTTCTATCATCTCTCCAGACTCTGTCAGGCTGGTGAACGGGACCAGTCTGTGCTCAGGCAGACTGGAGGTGAAGACTAACCAGTCTACCCAGCGCTGGTCCTCAGTGTGTGAACAGGACTTTGACCAGCAGGATGCAGAGGTGGTCTGCAGGGAGCTTGGCTGTGGGGCTCCTTCAGTCCTCCAGGGGGCGCTCTATGGAGACGTGGAGCCTCCAATGAGGACCAAAGAGTTCCAGTGTGGAGGCCATGAGTCTGCTCTCCTGGACTGTAGAAGCTCAGGTTCAGATAGAAACACCTGCTCATCTGGAAAAGCTGTTGGACTCACCTGCTCAGGTAGAAGAGGAGCTGCAGCTCTGATTGGTTCATGTCTCTTCTAATAGTACTCTCTTTTTTCTTTTGCTGATGACTCTCTGGTTTCTGTTCAGAGCCTATCAGGTTGGTGGGGGGGGGCAGTCGCTGTGCAGGGACACTGGAGGTGAAACAGGGAGAATGGAGACCTGTGGATAACTCTACCTGGACCCTGAAGACAGCAGCTGCTGCCTGCAGAGAGTTAGACTGTGGCTCTGCTGTTTCTGTAGAAAAGAGACAAGAGTCCTCAGGAAGGTCTGTGTGGTGGATCAGGTCTGACTGTGTTGAGTCTGGATCTGCTCTGAGGGAGTGTGCAACACCAGGTTACTCTTCCTCCATCTTTAATCTCACCTGCTCAGGTAAGCCCGTCCCCGTGGTGGGATAACTTACAGCTGTAATATTGTAACGTTATATAAAGTCAGCAAACAGCAGTAAAACCCAGAGCAGAGCTATACCCTGACCTCATGGCAGTGGAAGTTACCCGTTAGCTAGTCTCTATTCTTGACGTTCCACTTCCAGGATTGCTCCGGTGCTGCAGGACATTCAGCCGGAGGCATGTATCTTCTGTTTCCTTCCTCTTTCTTTCTGTTGGAATTTAAATTACAGTGGATTTCTGAGGACTATGGTGACCTGGTCCTCAGGTCTCTGCAGGGTAAATCCAGACAGCTAGACTATCTGTCCAATCGGAGTTGTCTGTCGCACGACTATTTTGTGTTTCCAGACCTGCTCCTTCAGCCCAACATCTCTGTGTCCTCTTCCGTGGTTGGGGTCTCCGAGGAGGACCAGCAGCAGGGGTTCCAGGTGTTCTGGGGCTCCAACTTCACCATCAGCTGCTCCATCCAGCCACAGTACCCAGGAGGCTCCTTCCAGCTCAGCTTCACCTCCTCCGACTCAGCACACAACACCACCCAGCCAGCTGTCAATCACTCTGCCTACTTTCTGTTTCCTGTTGCAGAGCCCGCCCACCAAGGAAACTACAGCTGTGTTTATCAGCTCGATGTTTTCTCTCATAACTTCTCGTCTGAGAGCCGGGTGCTCTCCCTCAGCATCATGGGTAAGCTGTTTACAGGATAGGAGAAGATGATTGGTCCAAACTGAGTGAAAATTATCAGCTGACAACATGTTGTTTCTGGACTGACTCTGTGACGACTGTCATCGTGTTCCACGTGTCAGATAGGAACCAGACTCATACCAATCAGCTCCCAGTTACCTGAAGGACAGAGCATGTGTGGTTACAAGGGTAACTCTGGTTCTCTGAGGACTGAGCCAGGTGTTTCACTAGGAGAATCACCTTCTGATGTGATCAATCACAGAGCTCTGACCATGCTATGATATAAAGTCAATATGCAGCGTACTAAGTGTGAGTGATAAGTGTCCATGTTGAAGTGATCTTAGATTTCAGGTCAGTTTCGGGTGTTTAATGGGAGCTGTTGGACTCGTGGTGGTGTGTGATGTGTTTACTGTCCATGTGTTCCATCAGATCCGAGGCCTTTAATCATCAGAGCGACCGTCCTGCTGCTGGTTCTGCTGCTGGAGAACATCGTTCTTTACTTCTACTGTAGGGTACGGACTCTCTCTCTCTGTTGTCTCCACCACTGAAGAGAGGAGGGATGCAGGAAGTCATATCTGTGTTCTGTCATGTCTCTCCAGGCCAGCAGGGGGCAGCTGCCGTGCAGACAGAAGAAGACTGATCTCCAGGCCAGCAGGGGGCATCTGCCGTCCAGACAGAAGAAGACTGAGCCAGATTATTATAACCTGGGTGTCCCTGCAGCTGAAGGAGGGCCGACTGAAGAGGAAGGAGCTCAGGGAGCAGAGTAGCACCTCCGAGGACCTCATGGAGGTTTAGCATTTATGCCCCTTTTCATCCCCACTTGGAATAATTCCCATTTATTTACCCTTACAAGACTCATGCTGGGTACTTGTGTACAAAGTCCGGGGTCTCTGGGGCTAATCTGGGAGGAAATATGAATTTTAAAAAGTACATTTTACTGACAAGTCTTATTCTTCCAAAATATCCAGACCCTGTTTTAGGGACCCAGTAGGGGTCCTTAGACTGGACCCAGGACCACCAGAATTGGATCACATATTCATTAGAACACCTTGATTTGGAAAATCATATCTAATATATTATTTTATTATCACTGAAACCCCCTGGTATTCCCAACATGTGTAAAGAGCTTTGCTGTTCACAAGAACAATTAAAGGGTAACTCTTGTTTCTTTCATCCTGGACCATCTGTTCCTGAGTTGTTGAGTCTAAGTGACTGATGGGAACAACCATCATTAGATTTCAGGAATGTTCTTATTGTGTAATGATGGATTTGACTTCTTTCTTTTACTAAATGATTTCTTATTTTCTAACTGTGGTGCTGATATTAGTTATCAGGTCTTGATTATTCTGTAATTAGCATAGTGATTAATTATGATCTTAAAGCATCATGGTGTAACCTTTCTATTCTGAGTGAGTCCCCCAGTGGGAGACAGGCGATCAGATGAGACGAGACAACTTTGTCCCCGCTGCACTTCCATTTCTGATTCAGTAATAGATTACTGTTGTTGTTGCTGGAACAGGATTTTACTGATTTTGTAACAAAGGAGTTTTCTTTTTGTAATGAATGAATGTTCTTATTTTCTATCTCTTGTGATTCAGGAGTTTTCAGGGTTTTTGCTGATTTCTGTAGTGAATCATTCTGATTAATGTTTCCAACAGCGTTGCGTAACATTGGTATTTCCAGAGATATAATGCTAGAATATTATTCATCTCTTCATTCTCTTCTTATTTTCAGCTTCTTTATTTCATTCTTTCTATTTGACACACGTGTACTCGTTCACCTCCGTCTTGTTATTTGTGTGGAATGATGTCGAAATGTGAAGAATTATAAGTGACACCAAAAAAATGAATAAAATCGTCGTAAATCCAAACATTATTATTTGAAGTTATTTTCTGTGTTGTCAGACTTCATCTCAGAAGAGGCCGAGTTTTAGGCCTGAGAACAGATTGATTTACCGAGTAATGTCACGAGGAAGCTGTTAGTTTGAATGAAGAGACATCAGTTGGAAGCGGAAAGAAAAGCTTCTTCCCTTTCACCGTCGGACGTTAATCAGTGTGACACCCAGCGGAAGTAAACAACAGCAGCGCTCTCTAGGAAACTCTCTCTAAATGTTCATTTGATCTTCTCTGGCCTTTTGGCCTTTAACTTGTATTTTTAAGTTTCTCCCTTGTTCCAGGGCTGCCAGCCCTCACGCATCGGCCGTGAGACACACGCATGTGACATGTTTCACACGCTCACACGCCACCCCGATTTCTCACGCTGAAGTGTCGGTCAAACTTCTGAAAGATGAGTTTATCTATAGATATAGATCTATAGATCTTTATCTATAGATCTACAGTATATCTATAGATCTAGCTGTTGAGCTTTCAGAGACTGTGGGGGGGTTCAAGACCCACACTGTCTGTTTAATTTTTAAAATGTCGCAAACTGAGAAAAAAACTTTTGACGAGCCATCGCAGGTGCATTTCCCCGGCTTCAGGTCTGAGCTCTGAGTATTACAGACCGGTCCGTTGCTTCAGGTCTGAGCTCTGAGTATTACAGACCGTCCGTCGCTTCAGGTCTGAGCTCTGAGTATTACAGACCGTCCGTCGCTTCAGGTCTGAGCTCTGAGTATCACAGACCCGTCCGTCGCTTCAGGTCTGAGCTCTGAGTATTACAGACCGTCCCTCTTCAGGTCTGAGCTCTGAGTATTACAGACCGTCCGTCGCAGCGCGGCTGGTGGACTCGCTCAGCTGTGGGCAGTGACGCGTCAGACGGTCTGAGTGAGATCCACCATAGCGGAGCCATGCCATGCACAGCAGACTATATTACACTATATACTATATATACAATACTATATATACTATATATGCTATACCATATATACTATATATACTATACTATATATACTATAAATACTATACCATATATACTATATATACTATACCATATATACTATATATACTATATACTATATATACTATACCATATATACTATATATACTATACTATATATACTATAAATACTATACCATATATACTATATATACTATACCATATATACTATATATACTATACTG